>OU896712.1:1475924-1905135 GCA_918026855.4 Phaedon cochleariae
TGCATATAATAATTTTCAAATTCCATATTTCAATACAGTTCTACACTAAATGGAGCATTCTTAATTTGACTCTATTTCGATGACCTGTATTTTTTTCGGTTTTCGATATCAGATGTGATGTTTCATTGGCTTCAAAGAGAGCAAGATCACTCTGGAAAAGTCCGCAGGACAAAACTTACACAGGGTGTAAAGTGGAACCATTACACTATGGTCTACATTTAGAATGCTGCCGGAACTCGAGAAAATTTTTTCTGATCAAAACTCAGTCATATTATGATACACTGGGACCTTATCTCGAGACGTTTTCGTTATTTCTCCTTAATTGGCCATCGGAACGAAAATTTGAATTTTTTTTCTAGAACTCCACTTGAGCTGACTATTGGGAAGAACTGTTCTCATGTTTTGTGGAGTAACCATACCATTGAAGACATCCATTTCGATGCTTGGTATTACCATCAGCAATAACCTTTCTTGGGAAAATCACGTGAGATCAATTGCTAAAAGTGCATCCCAATAACTTGGTTTTCTGTTTCGGGCCAGGAGCTATTTCACTTCCAGTCAGCTGCTTATGATCTATAAGGCACAGATCCGACCTGTCCTGGAATACTGTTCCCATATTTGGAGTGCAGCACCCAAACATACCCTGATACTGTTGGATTCTGTCCAAAAAAGGCAATTCGTCTCGTGGGTGATGCCTCGCTAACAAACTCACTTACTTCTCTGGAACACCGTAGAAAAGTTGGCGATATGGCTCTATTTCATAGATATTTCCATGGACGATGCTCTTTTGAAATATCAACAATTGTTCCTCCCTTGGCAGTCCCCGCGAGATTAACTCGTCGAGTTGAGGCTTCGCACCCCTTCGTGATCACTTTGGAGACCTGCAGAACATCTCTTTTCAAAGACTCGTTCATCCAAGGAACAGCGAGGCTCTGGAACACATTGCCAAGGGAGGTGTCCCCCGAGGCATATAACCTCCAGAAATTCAAGAAGAACACCAATTCCTACCTTATAATTCAGGATATCCCTCTTCGTGGAAACCAGAACATAAAAAACAAAAAAATGTGGGAACTTCTTGAAAAAATAAAGAGGCGGCGCGAATGGAGGAACCTATACTCATGAAAATTATAAATCTGGCACTGTTACTGGTAGAGTGTTGTTCGACATATTTCAACGATGAAAGATTGTGCTGAGTGAGCCTGTCTAGTTCGTCTGACTGGTATTGCTAGTGATGAAATCAAAGCAGAGATTTCTGATTATTTGGGATTCTCTCTTCTCGTTTCTATGAAATAAAAATATGAGTATCATTTCAAAATATGTGTAGTAGGACAAATCAGAGAGTGTCACTGACACTGTATTGGATTTTTCTTTCAGGCTCCCTGATGGAAAAAATTGTTAAACGCAGTGACATTTTGGGGCAAATCATCTGATTCGTCCTACTACACATATATTGAAATAATACCCGTATATTTATTTCATTCGTCAACATTATTTTTTTATATCATCCTGCTTTGAATTCAAAGGTAAATCTAATCTAAAGAGACTAGAACATTCTTACGGAACAAGACACAAATCCAAATATTTCAAAACACCGCTTGCTTCAAAATCCATAGGACAAAGATGCTTTTCGTATTTAGTACCAAGATTTTTCAATTTTATTCCTGCCGAAATAAAAGAGACATCTTCTTATAGAGGGTTCAAGAAAAAGCTAAAAAAATATTTACTTAATTCAAACAGACTAACTGTTCATGAGCTCGAGGAGGCTGGTGTAACGGTGTAATCAGATATCATTCCATCTCAGCTTATTAGTTTAATGTCTTCCTCCAATTTCTCCTCAAATATTTTCTATATGTTAAATTGCATGTTTATTTTGTAATTTTCATTTTTCATATTTATTGACCACTATGTTGGTTGTACTAGGCATGTGTATTTTATCAAACTTCAATTGCCTTCATTATATCATTTTTATATATTTTCCTGTACTTGTATGTAAAAAAGCTGTTTCAAATTGTATGTGTTTTGTAATTTACATTTTCGCATTTGGTGACCGATTTGTCTGCTTTGCTGCTTGTATACTGGACATGTGTTCTTTACCAATTCCAGTCATGTTAGAGAATCTTAATTTTGAAATTAAACATATTTTTCATTCGCTTCACTCAATATTTATCGATACTAATTTTAAACATAGGCTACACTCACACCACAGACAGTCTTTGACTTTGTGGTTTTCTGTTTATTTGTGAAAAAATTGTTATCGTCGTCATCTAAATGAAATTGTATTTACACATTTCTTTATACCAATAAACTATATATTATTATTATTATTATAGGAAAGAGGAGAAAAAATCCCAAATGATCAAATAAAATGATTGTAGACATAGTATACAATGTTTGCACCTTGTTTTCAGTTATCTAGAGGACCATAACTGATGGTTTGTACTTTCATACAGATAATATTCAGCAATGAGCATTTTGAACCAATCTCAAATGGAAGAGGTTCAATAGCAAGAGACAAAGTTGTCATTGATCGATTACTGATATTCTGTAGTGTACCAATATGTAGATCATATCTCCTGTCTCTCTGAATATGTAGATCATATCTCCTGTCTCTCTGAATATGTAGATCATATCTCCTGTTTCTCTGATTAGAAAACTGATCATTAATCAAGAACATAATATTTTTCATCTCGTCGAAAACAAAGGCCACTTAAAAAATAGCAAGGATATACAGTGTGTCTCACTCCTAATGAAAACACCCCTGTATCTCACGCTATTGTTGGATTAGGAAATTTCCAGGAGCAAGGAAGATTCCAAAGATCGAAATTACCATCAGTGATATGCACTGCAGGAGGCAAGATAGGTTGAAAATCTATTCATATTTTTCCTGAAAATTTTCTAGTTCAGGAAAACAAATTTTTTCCTCACTTTTCATGGAAGAACCATCCACAGCTTTGCCGATGAGTACCCTCCATACTGCGTTCTCTTCCAGAATTCCCATTTATTCCCAGGAAACTAAGAACTCACGACGCAGGCAGGTCAATGCTGTCAATGGAGACCTTGCTGAAATCACACCAATCTAGTTGAATTCAACGCCACCAAAACTCAATCCTGATGTATTTTCTCTAGAAAGGCGGAACTCAGTATGCCCGACATTGCAATGTCTGGCACCACCATCCCCACCAAGTCCACCATATCTATGCTGGGTATTTCCATCAGCAACACTCTTTCATGGGATAATCATGTCAGATCCATCGCGAAGGCAGCTTCACAAAAACTCGGTTTCTTGTTCCGTGCGAAAAGCTACTTTATTCCTAACAGCTTCTCATGATCTACAAAGCGCAGATACGGCCTGTTCTAGAATACTGTTCCCACATATGGTGTTCAGCACCAAAACATACGCTGGTGCTCTTAGATTCCATCCAGAGAAGAGCCATTCGCCTGGTGGGTGACGCCACACTCACTCACTCTTTGACATCATTGGAACACCTTAGAAAGGTCGGCGACCTTTCACTTTTTTATCGATACTTCCACGGGAAATGTTCTTCGGAAATCTCTGCTATCATCCCTTCACTAGCAATACCAGTCAGACGAAATAGACAAGCCCAGTTAGCACATCCTTTCGTTGTCAACCTCGAAAGATGTCGAACAGCACTTCATCAAAACTCCTTCATCCATAGAACAGCTAGGCTCTGGAATTCATTGCCTGAGGAAGTATTCCCAACAACATATAATCTCCAGAAGTTCAAAAAAAATCCAATACCTATCTCCTGTCCCTATCCTCCCTAGGAACGCACGATGTTCTTTGAACATTATAGGGATTTCCATTCGTGCGCACACCCCTTCATGTTTCTCCGGTGAGGCAGTCGATGAATGCCCAAATTTACATTGATATTTTAGAGCAATATGTCTTACTTTATGCAGAGTTAGTGGGCAATAATTTTATATTGATGCAGAATAATGCCCGACCACACACCGCAGCAATAGTGCGAAACTTCTTAGAAGCTACTGGTATTACCACATTACAATGGCCTGCGAGAAGCCCCGATATGAATCCTATAGAACATTTGTGGGATGAATTAGGGAGGAGGGTACGTTCTCGCGAGAGGTCTCCGGAAAGTCTCGCAGAAATGGCAGATGCATTAGTGGAAGAATGGGATCGTATACCAATGGAAACGATAAGGAACTTTATTTCCAGTATGCCTCGTAGATTAGAAGTTCTTAGAGTTGCTAGAGGAGGCAATACACGGTATTAAGCAGTCATCCCAATTTATAATTCTGTGTTTAATAAAAATGTTTTTTAAAATTATTGGAAAATTGTTTCTCGATAAATTCAGAAAGTTGGTAATCTGCAAGGATTCAGCAAAAAAAAGCTGTAATTCAGAAAATTTCAGAGATAAATCAATGAATAAAAAAACAAAATGATCGCAAAAGAAGCCTCTTTCGTATAGGGTGCAAGCACTTTCTATGTCATTACTCAATTAACATGCACACAGCGTGAGTCAAAAATTAAGAATAAATCATGATTCGAGTTATTCCACCACCATCAAGGAGGCTTTGAGAAAATGTTTACCTCTTTATTTTTTTTTTAAGACAAATGCATTACCTACCAACAAAAAAAAATTGGAATCGGCCTACTATTTTTTGTTTTTTTTTTAAGAATCAATATCAAGTGCGGCACTTTTTTTGGAACTGAGTGTAATTTCCTGGCTTTATGCCACGCAGAACATTGAATTACATCCTTCCGAAAAAATCATTGCCCAAATAAAGAATTTGGATTTTTCTTGAGTTTCTGCATTTCAGCTGGAAACATCCGAATTTTGAAAAATGCATTTTTGATTTATTCGAAATGTAGCATCAAAGCACATGTTCAAAATCAGTACACATCTTTATCAACAAATCAAGATGCATATCAGCCAACGATTAGCCATGAGCACGTGGAATGATCGAATGATACGTAGTTATTACGAGATATACGAGATAAAAATATGTGAAATGTCCCAGTACCTACTTCGAAATTTTTTAAAACCAAGGTTTTCTGGATGTGATGCCATCACAATACTCTCTCAGTTTTTGTCACCATCAAAGCAGCTATAGATACAGAAAGAGAAGGTAAATGCATATTTATGAACCAACTTATATTCCCATTCAAATTATTATTTGTGTATTATAAAATTATCTAGCTGTTCCATATAAACTCTATTCGAAATTTTGAATAAGATGTTTTTCAAAACAGAGATGATGAGATCCACATAATATGAGCCAATCTATCCAGAATTGTAGGTCAATTATTATTTTCTCTTGTTATAATAGGTAATATATAGGTATATATTTCATACAGTGTAGTTTTTTTCCAATAAAAGTGCATTACCAAAATTGAATTTTTATTCAATATCAGTTTCATTGTCGAACATTCCATCAATCGTCCATATGGACAGCTTGCCCTTCGTTTTAAGGTTCAATATCGCTTCTTGCGATCAAATTCCCGATTGCAATTGATACAAAATAACAATAAAGATCCTCACAGCTCGTTTTTGAGGTTGATCATTATAATTTGAATTTCTGTTGAAAAGTTGAAGATATATTTTAAATTCTCCAAGAAAATGATAACTTGGGTCTGGCAATAGTGGTTGTGAACCTGATTTACACCATACTGAGATGTATTTTGTTAACATTTTTGTTGATGGTTTGAGACAGGTTCGAGGTTTGAACTGCGAGCGGAACAGCGGAAGGAAACAAGTCAAGAAACTTTGGAGACAAAAAATATCCCCAAATGTCACTAGATAGTAGTCTACTTTCATGAAAAATTCCTAATTGCTGTATTTTGGAAATTAAAATGATTTGAATTTCAGACAGAAAGCTATGCAACACTAATTTCGTGGCATCCCAAAATGTTGTGTCTGTTAAAATATGAATAGCTTTCCATATTTAGAATATAGAATAGATCCAAATTCAAATTGTTCAAAGCAGAAAAAAGTTATTCATATTTCAACAGCGAAATTTTGAGGTGCGACGAAATTATTGTTGCGTAGTTTAGATGAATAAAAATTTTATGATAATTCGTTCGAGGAAAACTTCCTCATTTCACCTTGAAACACCAAAAGAAATCAGTATTTTGAGAATTTTCGAATTAAAGTAAGTAAAATATGTATAAAATAATATTTATTTCTATTCCTCTACAAGGTTTACATATTTTGGAATTGTCAATCGATAAAAGAGAAAAAGTAGAAACAGTACAATATGGAAAATAAAATTCCTAGCTAGATTGTCTTCGTATACTGAAGCTCAATTATCACAGGACAGGATAGACCGCCCCATTGGCGATCCCACAATGATTCCCCTTGTTCCTCACCATCCTGATGTACCCCTTTTCCCCCCACGAGCCGCCCCAGGAGTTCTTGATCAGCCAGAAGTCCTTGTCGCCCTGACTGCCGTACCCCACCACAAGCACCCCGTGATTGGGGGCGGTTGTGGAGCAGGATTTGTGATCGAAAATGCCGCCCCCGTAGAGGTGGAAGTAGGTGGCATCGAGAGAGACGGAAATCGGGCCAATGGTCGCTGAAAAAAAATCGAAGATTTTTTTTTACTCTTGGAGCGCACGAAAGGAAATTCCTATGATGCTCGAAGAACATTGTGCGCACATAGGGAGGATATTTTTTTCAACTTCTGGAGGTTATAGGTCCTTGGGAATGCTTCCATTGGGAAATAATTCCAAAGCTTTGCCGTTCTATAGAACTGGCTATAGGGTCAGGTGGATCGATTCCAAAATTATTAGTTATTTTTGTATCTAGAGCGCGAAATGCTACTTTGGTGATCGAGATCTGATTTTTTTAACGAGGCGTAGCCGAGTTCAAAAAGTAGTCGAGATGACCAAAGTATTTCGCGCTCGAGTTGCAAACAACATTTTTTCTACAAACGTCAAAAAATATAGTTCTTAAGTAAAAATATGCTTAGCTCGATAAAAAAAATAGTGTTGAACTGGCTTGAAAGGCCTCGCCCTATCCTCCCTAGGTACGCACGATGTTCCACGAACATAATAGGAATTTCCTTTCGTGCGCTCCAAGAGATAAAACAAAGTTCTTGTTGAATATCCAGGAATGAATGATTTCGTGGATGTTTGCTCGATCAAGGACCATAAAGTTGAAATATAAATAGCTCATATATTTTACATAACAATGCGCGAAGTAGGTACTTCGCGCACTGTTTTACTTCGCGCATTGTTTTGTGCAAGGTATCATGGTAACGTAGGAAACTGGAAAAAAGTGTCACTTCGCAATTTGTTATCAATGCGCGAACCTTGTCATTTTTTGACGTTTGTAGAAAAAAAATATTTAAGTACTTGATTTAAGAACATGATTTCAATTTTTTTTTCAATTTGCTGCTATTCTAGAAAATGTTCACAACCCAGAGTAATAACCTGAGTACCTACCTGGAATGAGGTATATAACTTTAATTTTTAATGAATAATTTACAGAATAGCAAGAATGCAAAAATGAAAATAAAAGATGAATAAAGTTATACACGATGTTTCAGTTTCGATTACTAGCATTCCTTGAGGAAATGCGTATTCTAGCAATTTCAGAAATTCCTCTACAATTTTATTCCTGCTATATTTGTGTTTTGCAATGACATTTTTCGATTAGCCTCAATCCAAAACAAGTATGTGTTAACTTGATTCTATTTTCAAGTAGATACTATTATATTTTTGTTATTCTGGTTCCCACGAGAAGGGATATCCTGTAATATCCAGAGAACATCGTGAGATCCAATGGAAATAAGGTAGGAATTGGTGTTCTTCTTGAATTTCTGGAGGTTATATGCCTCAGGAATCACCTCCCTTGGCAATGTGTTCCCAAGCCTCGCTGTTCGTTGGATGAACGAGTCTTTGGAAAGAGATGTTCTGTAGGTCTCCAAAGTGACCACGAAGGGGTGCGAAGCCTCAACTCGACGGATTATTCTCGCGGGGACCGCCAAGGGAGGAACAATTGTATTTCAGAAGAGCATCGTCCATGAAAATATCTATAAAATAGAGCCAGATCGCCAACTTTCTACGGTGTTTCAGAGAAGTGAGTGAGTTTGTGAGTGAGGCATCACCCACGAGACGAATTTCCCTTTTTTGGACAGAATCCAACAGTTTCAGGGTATGTTTGGGTGCGGCACTCTGAATATGAGAACAGTATTCCAGGACAGGCAGTTGACTGGAAGTGTAATAGCTCCTGGCCCGAAACAGAAAACCAATTATATTAAAATAAGCTTACCAACAGCGTTTATCAAATCATTCTCGGTCTTCGCTACCCTCTTGTACCCCTTTATTTTGAGCACGCTTTTCGATCCAACAGCACGGCACTGACTTTTTCGGGCCTTGTAAGGATAGTCTTTTTCCGATTCTATGCCATGGTCCTTGACATAGTTGAAGGCGAACGACATGACACCTCCTCTTCGACAATCTCCATTGCCGTAGCTTGAAGAACAGTCCAGAAGCTGCTGTTCACTAAGACCAATGAGTTTTTTGTTCTTGATGGCGTTTTGGCCTTCCAGAGCACCGGTCTATTGCAAAAATATCATTAATTAACAGGCTTATATCAGCTTGGTATGTGTTTGTATGTAACGCGGAATCTTCGAACTTAATTTTGACCACTTCTAAAACGTGGAATTGAAAGGAATCTTCGTACATTTATCAAGAACCGATAACATATCATAATTTGATAGTTTTGTCCATTCTAATCAGGATCTTCAGGATGAGCGTTTTTTTTTCTCGAATAAAATGGTGGATGACGTTCCGCCACCAAAAATTGAAAAAGTTCCTTCACCAAAAAGTCAAATGTTAGAATTAAGTACAATGCAGCAGTGTCTTACACCAAGTACTCGTACGAATAGTTACTACCAGAGAGACGGATGATTTTTACCCACTTCAAAACGTCGAATTAATAGTATATTATGTAACAAGTGTTATAAACGTCCTTTTAGTAACGAGTAGTTTAAGCACGAGCGGAGCAGAGCGGAGCGAGTGTTTAATAATAAACGAGTGTCTAGAAGAGTTTATAAACGCGTTACATACTATGATTTTTCTACGAACCCCAAAAATTACATTAACATACCTGCAATTCCTGCTAACTAACAAAATAATTCGAAAGGAATGGGAATTGAGAACATAATACATGCAACTGCATGCAACCAGCGAGACACGTATAACTGATATTGGTTGTAGATTGTAGATGAGTCAAGTCCATTGCTTACTAAACTTTGTTTCACGTTTATCGTCATGCTTAGCGCAGAATAAATAAATTGTTCTCAAAGATGGATGCTTCATGTTTACACTTTTTGGAGATATGCGAGTACCAGAACATTCTCTTCGATTTTTCTTTCGTCTACTTTTCGCATATATTTTTAATGAAGAATTCTGATACAAACGAATATTGTTTGAATAATTCTGATACAAAATTCGAGAATAACAGTTGGCAGTTAATACAATTGACAGGCCAGACATGTCTCAAATTACTGAAGCTGTGTTTAATGAACTGCGTTGCCATGGTAATGTGTTTAAGAAATCGTGTTGCCATGGTAACGTGTGGTATATATCCATACGCTAAATGCCATTTTAGTTATGTGAGTAGAAAAATGACATTAACATGATTTGAAAGTTTTGTTTCATTATTCTGATCAGGATCTTCAGGATGAACGATTTTTTTATCGACTATTCCACCCTTGTTCACGAGAACTAATCAAAATCGACCGTTTTCACGGATTCTCCTGTATTCCAGCGATATTTTTTGTTTACTAAAATGTATCAGACTTGCTCTACCGATACATAGAAGCCGAATTAACCCACACGTGACCAACCAACCTCTTCGTTTTTTAGCGATAAAATTGTCTCAATCATGAAATATTCGTCGAATGACATACTCCAGCTTGCTGCTTTAACTTCGCTCATGACATTGATTCAAAACTTCTCGCCTTCGGCTAGAAAGTTTTGATAGACAATGTCATTCGCAAAATTATTAGCAACAAGCTGTCGTAGCAATCGCTGAATATTTCCGGCAAGATAGTATCACTTGTGGTATTACATACGAATAAAATGGTGAATGATGTTCCTTCGCCAAAATTTCAAAATGTTCCTTCACCAAAATTTGAAATGTGCCTTTCTATTCCATCGAATAACTTGTTTTTTTATATCCAGAGACACGGCAGTGTCTTACACCAAGTACTCATATGAATAGTTATATACATTCATGGAGACGGATGATTTTAAACCACTTCAAAACGTCGATTTGATTTGAAAACTCCATACACTATCATGGAGGACCGACGACAATAGCATAATTTAATTTTTTTCCATTTATTATCCTGATCAGGATCTTCAGGATGAGTGATTTTTACATCCAGAGACACAGCAGTGTCTTGCACCAAGTATACTCTCATGATATGAAAATAGTAACATCCAGAGAGATGGTATAGTATCTTGCACCAAGTACTCGTATAAGATAAAGTTTCCGGAGAGGGAGCCTGATAAACGGTTACAAGATCCAAGCAGGCGCGCAAAAAACACTTTCACTGCAGAGCGGTAAGCCCTTTCAAAAAAATAGAAAAAGAACTAAAAAAAACACTTTTGAAGTTAGCCAAACTAAGAAATGGGAAATAAATAGTAGGTAGTTCAAAACACTAATGAAAAAGGCTTTCATATAGATAGCCAAACTGAAAAGAAAAAAAATGTGTTGATCAATACACAACATAGAAAGAGGTGCTAATATTTTGTATGTTCTGAATTTCTCAATACACTTTTATCATTTTATATTCCACTTCTTTGCAGTTTGGCTATTTATAAAAGCGTGTTTTTTGGATATTCAAACTACTATTTTTTGATATTTTGTTTGTCGTTTTCACAGATTTTTTGTACTCACAGCGCTGAAGGCCCAACAAGATCCACAAGCCCCCTGGTTTTTCACCCCCAAAACTGCCCCCTTTGCAATCCAGTCGACTGAGTCTGGGGTGCTGCTAACATTTTCGAGAATGTCCAATTCACTTCCAAATCCTTCAAAAGTAGGCATTTTTTGCGCTCCTAGGATAAGCATTTGACGGAATTCTTCATCTGTTAAATCTGCGTTAGGTGTGATTTTCAGAAAGTATGATTCTTCTCCTTTTTCGAATCTATCATTGTGGTTTTTTATTTTCAGCAAGTTTTCTTGAAAATTGTTGAACCGAATTTTTTCATCTAGAAGGCTCTTGTATGTTTTACCGTGATTTTCCTACAAAATATTTATACCTCCTGTAGACATTTACACATTGTTTTTTTCAAAAATCTTCAGTTTTTAATCAATGATGATCAAAACAAAATTCAAAAACAGCACTTTTTTAATATAACTTCACAAGAAGACGTCCGATAGCGATAAGAATGGATTGCCAAAGTGCTGGTGTCCTTAAAAACAAATAAATTCTCACATAATATCATGTTTGAGCCCATAAAGAAGGCAATTCAAAATCTCTTGGGGATATTCAAAAAACTAATATATAAAGTACATTGAATGTTTGTTTGCATTTTATGAGTTTTGATTTCTTCAGATCTCAAATCATTATTGCTCCGTTTCACATGCTATTCATCATGTTTTCTCACTGTATCTCACAGAAAATGATTGCAATCGATGTATAATTGAAAAAATGTTTCTCTACTTCGAGATTGAATTCAGTTGCCTTTTATTCCCAGAAGTGAAAAGTTACAGTAGAAAATTTTTCAAAATGAAATCCTCACTCAAAAACAATAAAGCACATAATGTTCAAATTTTCCTACAAGGTAGATCAATTATTCCCAGATACATCCAGCTTTCATAAACACAAGTTGAAAAACATAACATAAATAGTACACATTATACCTTATTTTATAAAGGAGTAGATTGTTTTAATGACCTCCCGCAAGAAATTAAAGAGAGTGGTTCGATAAATACATTCAAAAGACGATTGAAGGATTATTTAATGAAAAATTAGTACATAATTATTACTTTTTTATGTACCTAGTTTTTATTCACACGTATGTATTTTTCATTCAGACTGATTGTATTTTCTCATATTAATCCAAGTTTATTTATAATGTGAATGTATTTACTATTGTAAATGAATTAGTTTTTCAACTAAATAAAGATATATATACCGGGTGTCCCAGTATACCTGTTCCAATGGATTATCTCAGTCATTTCGAAAGTAACAAATTTGAAAATTTCATGATCTCCAATTCGTTCAAGGAACCTTCAACTGAAAAAAACGGAAACTTGAAGTCACTTCCGGTTTGACCGGAAGTGACTTTAACTTCTTTATTTCAGATAGCACCCTGTATATTTTTTGCAATTTTCGCTTTCTACTCAAAATTGCCTTTCCAACGATGTATCACACTTTGTATTTTACATTTGATATGATGAAGAAAACGACAAATTGAAATTTGGAATTAAAATCAGAATCATATCCAATTTCTCTTGAATTGTGAAGTTATCATATCATTTTCACGGTTATTCATTCTTGAATGTCACACACAACCATTGAGAATTATTAACTGTCAAAGATACAAACAAATGTATTCAAATGTTTCCATGGCACACTAAGGTTTTCATTTAAGAATTAATAATTCTTCCAGTTCTACTACATGTTTCTATAATAATTTGAAATTTGACGTTCTCTTCATCATCTCGAATGCAAAATTGTTCATGAATCATCAATTATTGAGGAACAAATCATTATGTACACAAAATAGCGTAATCTACTGCAATTCTTTCGATTTCAAATTTCAATTTTCGTTTTCTCTATCAAATCAATTGTAAAATGCAAAGTGTGATACATCGTTGAAAAGGTAATTTTGAGTAGAAAGCAAAAATTGCAAAAAATATACAGAGTGCTATTTGAAATGAAGAAGTTAGAGTCACTTCCGGTCAAACCGGAAGTGACTTTCAATTTTCGTTTTTCTCAGTTGAAGGTTCCTTGAACGAATTGGAGGTCATGAAATTTTCAAATTTGTTACTTTCGAAATGACTGAGATAATCCATTGGAACAGGTATACTGGGACACCCGGTATATACAATGTAATATGGCGATCATATTCCCTCCTCTTAATTTGCAATATTAATTTATTTCACTACTGAATGCGAATGAAATGCAAACTATAACGGAACCTCGAATTGGAGCATTTTTGTTTTGCGAATCTCAGCTTTATTGAACGAATATCTGCTGAAAAGCTCCCTAGAATCACAAGAGTACACAAATAATAGTATATTGTGCAACAAGTGGGAAAAGTTCAACTGTTCTCACGAGTGTGAAAGTTTGTGGCACGAGCCTGAAGGGCGAGTGATGCAAACACACGAGTGAGAAAAGTGCTTTTCCCCACATGTTGCACACTATACTTTTTCTACAACTGCACTTATTCAAAGAATCCGAGTAATGTAGCTTATTGGTATTCATTTTATAATGTGGCACTATTTCATATTGAATATTGTGACCAAAGAGTAGACGCCTTTCCTAGTTCCTCAAAGTATTTCAAAAAAGTACACTTTGCGAAAAAGATCTGGCGGTGTATTTATCAAAATCGTCACATATCTCGGTATATACACCATATTATTTATTATGAATTGTTGGAATAACATTTGATAGAAAATGCGATTTCTATCAAAAGTATTGATGAAAACTACCCTAAAGAATTTAAAAAACTTCTTCTGACAGTTGTGACAATTATTCAAAGCTGAACAGCAGCCAAGTTTTGGTCGATTTTTGTTGATTTTCCATGGAAATGTATGTGGTGTTAGCAAAGTGCCGCAAGAAAAAATATTTCTCACAGTATGAGCAATACATGATTTTGAAATTAAGTTAGTTATGACAAATGCGCTACTTTTCATATCAGTAGTGGAAACACAGTTTTCTTTGCTCAAATGACTATAAAAAATTCGAAATACTACACACAAGCAAATCAGAGTTTATACACTCCCAAAACAATGTACTTTCATATAGTTCCACAACCGCAACTTTGGCACTGCGATCTTAAATTCAGTCGCCTATACATATAACAACTTATAAACTTTTTGGACACACACTGTATATTGTCCGTTTTACGTACCTTGAAGACCAACCACAAATCTTTATCAGAGAATGCATCGATGGCAAATATAATTGAGATAAATATTAATGAGACCTCTCTTGATGACTTCATCTTGGGGGGTCAGATAAAATAGGTAGGAATCTGAAATTATTTGGAATGTCTGAGGGATATTTTGATTATTCAAGCTCAATATAGGATTGGAAAGAAAAAAGCTAGGTAATTATCATTTTTGATAGTGAGTTAAATTAATGAGCGTATAAGCATCACTGAAATATAGAACACATTTATTATAATATTTTATAAACTATTATACAATACAGGTGTTCCTCTATGGTATTTATTTCAGACTCAGCCATATACAGGGTGGGGCATTTTTTAGTGCGTCGGAGCTCGATTGCTCGAGTTCTATGATAGTCAGAAAGTTACTATATCTCGATCATTTTCAAGTTATTAATTTTTTTGTCGAAATAATGTCATCTGCAGATATCCTTGCCGAAAAAATCACTGTAGTCACAATTATTTAATTTAAGAGAGAATAAAACATAATATCATTTGCTGAAGAGATGCGTGATATTCCTATAGAATTTTTATGCCCTCAAATTATACTGGGTGGCTAAAATGATTTTTCAATTCGGAACTTTTGGAAGTGATTTTTCTCGAGTTTTTCAAATGGAACACCCCATATATTTTTAGGCCATTTGGTGGGGAATCGAAACACTAACATCTTTATTCTCACATTCATATTGATATTCGTAACTATTTTTGAATTATTGAACTTTGAAAATTCCAGGTTGGCCATTTTCATCGATACACATTCTTATCTCTGTTATTAAAACATTAAAAGTCCAATCAATAATCCAGTGAACCAGTTTTTTAATTGAAAGAATTGAAACTGGGATTAAATCAAACATCATAAATAATTTACAGTGAAGAAAAAAAATTCCATTTTCAAATTATATCCCTTAAATTCATAGAACATTAAGAAAAAAAAAACAGGATAGTAAATTACAATTATGCAAAATGGGAATTTTGTTCTTTTTCACTTTATGAACAACTAGCATATGAACTATTTCTGTTTGCTTTGATTCTATGGTATTAATTCTTTCAATGAATAAAACAAGTCTATACTAAATTCCTAATTGGACTTCTGATTTTTTCATTAAAATAATAAATATAATTAAAAAATGGTTAAGATTATTTTTTTTACATGTCAAAATGTGACGTTTTCCTTGTTTCAACCAATATCAATGCGTGATTCTAGCCAATCATTCGGAATCATACTGATAATTTGTTAGTATCAAATTACCGCGATGACTTATTCACGTTTGGATCTTCCTTCAAATGGATACAAAAAGGGACCCATAGACTGCGATGTTGATAGGCTGTTTTGTTCGACTAACAAGTCTGTTCGAACAAAAATTGCGCACAACCGAAGTGTGTGGCTGTAAAATGTTCGTTTTCGCTGGCCACACACTTTAGTTTTGTGTCTTTTTTGTTCGAACAGACTTGTTCGACGAACAAAACGGCCTACCAACAACGCAGTCTATGGGGCACCTTTAGAGAATTAGCATTGACTTGACTTGGTTGTCAAGGTAACGCAGCTATTTGTCTCAATGTAAACATTTCGAATTCAGAACCGACGCCATTGTTAAGTATCAGTCAGACTTCGTATTTTGTGATTTTCTCTAACGTTTAAACGAGTTGGTATAGGTTCGGAAAAACTTTACAATTATTATTAGTCATTAACAGAAACCGACATGAGCACGAGATTTGGTCAAAGCTCGGCTGATTCAATACATTTAGCTGTCGAACAAGCAACACCAATCAACACCACAAAAAGCAAGAATACGATATGGAAACAGTTTTTGGAGTTCTGCCTTGAACGTAATTATGAGTTGACTGCAACAACCGAGATGAAACAAATCGCATCAATTATGGAGGACTGGGCATATAACATGCGAAAAAAAAATGGAGAAAACTACAAAGAATCTGTTGTCAAAACTTTGTGGAATGTCACCGCAAAACTTATCCAGGAAAAATATTTCAGGGAGTATAATAGAAACATTGATCCGTTCACTGATATTGAATTTAAGACCGCGCGAGATGCGCGGAATTGCAAACGTCGAGAACTTCAACATATTCCTGAAAAAAGAAAAGCATCTTCTGTTGCTCTCAAGAAAGAAGAAATAGAAAAAATGATAGCAGCATGGGACGAAAATACTCCAAATGGCTTACAAAGGAAGTTTTATCATACTGCTAGCTACGAATTGGCTTGGAGAGGCGGAGAAGCGACAAAAGCATTAGTACAGTATTTTAGAGAAGAAATGGATCATTATGGAAATCAAACTGGAAGGATAGAATATAATCCAATAATTTCTAAAACAGCACAAGGAGGATCGCACAGGTTATCTGATAGCAAATTTTTAACGCCAAATGAAAATGAGACTGAAAAATGTCCAGTACGTCTCTTTCGGAAGTTAATGTCGAAAAGAAGTGCAAATATTCAAATTGATCGTTTATTTTTAACACCTAATCCAAATTGGCAGCAACCTTTGTCTAAGGGGTGGTACAAAAATCTTCCGGTAGGACAAAATGAAATAGCAAAATGGACAAAACAAGCGGCCCGAAAGATTGGCTTGGATCCTAGCAAAATCAAGGTTACAAACCATTCACATCGTTCTTCTGCTGTGACACAACTCGCTAAAAGTGGAGTAAGTGAGCAGCAGTTGTTGAAGATAACTGGACATTCATCTGCAAGCTCCATCAAACCCTATCTTCAACTTGACAAAGAGCATCACGCAAGCATGATAAACAACTTGAGAGGAAACACTGTTTCGACCTCTTCATCTCAAGGAAATTGTACAATAACATACAATAATTGCACCATTACAAACGTAAATTGTAAACATTCTTGATTGTTTGATATATAATTATTTGATATATAATTGTTTGATATATAATTGTTTGATATATAATTGTTTGATATATAATTGTATGATAAATGATTGTTCAATAAATAATTGTTTAATAAACATATTCTGGGGCATTTTGCGAAATAGTAAAAAAAATAATCACGCCGAATTACATTCGTGTTGGTTATTTTTTTAAATAATTTTAACTAGATTTAGCACTCGTCTTTGTTGCTATTGAGAAATCCCACTCGTGGACTTCGTCCACTCGTGAAATTTCTATAGCAACAAAGATTCGTGCATCTAGTTAAAATTATCAAAAAATTACCACCACTTGTGTAATTACTGTTGAATATCAATATATGGATGTTGAGATGAAAGATGTTCGTGTTATATGGGGTGTTTCATTTAAAAAACTCGAGATATATCACTTCCAAAAGTTCCGAATTGCGGAAACATTTTTCAATGATATGATGATTATCCTCTCTTAAATTTCATAATTGTGATTACAGTGATTTTTTCGTTATAGATCTGCAGATGCCATTATTTCGACAAAAAAATTAATAACTTTGAAATGATCGAGATATAGTCAACAATATTATAGGAAGAGATGGAGGTCACAGGGATGCTTCAAAAAATGTGCTAATATATAGGGCATTCCATTTAAAAAAATGCATCCTGACCCTCTAGATTTTTTCCGGTGCCCCCTGTATATGCGGCAATAATTTCTAGTTATGAACCTTGTTGTCTCATCGACATTCGTTTTTGAATCAAGTTTCTAGCTATCATAAAACTCGAGCAATCGAGCTCCGACGCACTAATAATGCCCCACCCTGTATATTTTTGAAATATAATCCGATTTCATGTGGAAAACTAGCTAATCAATTTAATGTTGTACATACAAATAATAAATGATTGTTGTAAAAGAACTTGAATGTAATCAAAATCTCCAATAAGTGGCCAGTTCTACGCAAGAGTAGTTTATTTGTTGAAAAAATTCAGTAGACAGAATGGTAGCCATGACCAAAATCTATACCGGAATATAACCTTGATAGTTGACAATTATTACTAATAATAAGTATATGAAAATGTTTTATCTATTATACCTACCAATACAGGGTGATTCAAGTTCAAAGGCACAAACTGAAATGTGTGATAGATCGCCTCATTTTAATCAGATCTCGTTTAGTAGCGGAGCTTCATCAAGAGGTCATTATTGAGGATATATATCAATTTGAAATTCAGTGAGGTTGTTACTTCCTAGGAGAGATCATTATTTTAAGTATTTGAAGATTTTCAAAATCTACAGGGTTCATACCACACTCAAAATTTTTAGTAGTACACCTCTGACATCATCTAGTTACCGGATTATGTGATTTGTTCAATTTAGAAACTTTTATTGCTCTTCAAAATGTTTCGAGAAACGATCAGTTTTTGAAATAAATAAGCATATTCGTTCTTAAAGATGTTAAATTTGTCTACATTTCGCATAAATTTTATTCTTGGATGAAATTCAACCAATTTTAAAAACTAACAAAACCTTTACGTTCTACCCTTTTTGTATCTCCGCTAATGATATCCAGTTTGTAATTTTAGTACAATTAATTGCATTTTCTGCGAATGTTATCCAATAATAAAATTTAAGCGAAACAATATCAGAGGCGTACAACGAGAAAGTTTGTGGGGAAGAAGGATGCCTCTACCCCCAAAAACGTATCACCCTGTAGATTTTAAACATATATAAGATGCTCAAAAAATGATGATCTTCTAGAAAGTAACAACCACACTGAATTTCTGCTTGATATCTTCAAAAGTGAGCAAGATATAATAATTAATAGAAAAAAAAATAAACTTAAGCTCCTCTTCTGATCGAGATCTGACTCATGTTTATATAAACTTATTTGATAAAAATGATTATATCTATCACCCATTTCAATTTGTGCCTTTAAATCTTAATCATACTCTATATTATATAATATATATATAGGTAGGTACCCACTTACCTGAATATTCACACTGCTATACTCTGCTCACACTATGTTTCAAGTAAATATATTTCTTATTTGGGAAAAACATCTTTTATATCATTGGAAAAGTATATGCTGAAGCAATGTTTCAGATAGTCAATCAAATTTTCATTATTTGGAAATCACAATGGTTCATTGAGTTCTTTTTTACATTGTACTTTACTGTTTCACAATATCAATTAATCTAGTTTTCCAGGAAAACGGAAAACCATAACAATATGATAGATGATAAATGTCAATGATTGATATTACACCAAACATATTGATTCATATAAATTCATAACAGGAAAAGAAAAAAAAACGGTGTAAGATATATTGTCTAATAATAATATTTGTAATATGTATCTCCTCCTGTATCTCCTACCTGATGGATTTTACCTGTACTTGATTCAAATTATTCAAGAATATAATTATGTATTCTAAAGTATTTAATATTTTGATTTATGGTAACCATATTTTTTTAATAACTGCTTTTGATCAAGTATACAGGGTGTCTGTAAAGGTCTTTACAAAGACATACCACATATTCCTTAGACCAAAATAAGTCGATTTAAGTAAAATTACCTTAGTACAAAGTTGCATCGTTTGGGCTCCAGAGGCCCTTGAAGTTACAATTTTTAAATCGTTTTTCCCATATAAATTTAAAACAACATATGCGATTTTGTTGAAATTTGGTATATTGATAGAATTTCAGGTGGCAAAAAAAATGGTGTTAAAATTTTGTCCGATAATAATACATAGGCGTAGAACTTGATTTTTCAAATAATTGCACCTTTAAAAATTCTACGCCAATGGAAGAAAAGGAGTTTGAGTATAAAATTTAGATTGCGCAACTCATTTACTTTAAAAAAGGTACTCTTGATAAGACTCGATTGCTCTCATGGTTTTGACGAAATTTGCATTTTAGTAATTTTAGAACATAAAAAATAATTATTAAAATACAAACTTTGTCAAAACCATGAGAGTAAATCGAGTGTTATCAAGGGTACTTTTCTGTAGTAAATGAGTACCCAATCCAAATTTCATACTCAAACCCCTTTTCTGCCATTGGCGTAGAACTTGATTTTTCAAATAATTATTGCACCTTTAAAAATTCTACGCCAATGGCAGAAAAGGGGTTTGAGTATGAAATTCGGATTGGGTACTCATTTACTACAAAAAAGTACTCTTGATAACACTCGATTTACTCTCATGGTTCTGACAAAGTTTGTATTTCAATAATTATTGTTTATGTTCTAAAATTACTAAAATGCAAATTTCGTAAAAACCATGAGAGCAATCGAGTCTTATCACGAGTACCTTTTTTAAAGTAAATGAGTTGCGCAATCTAAATTTCATACTCAAACTCCTTTTCTTCCATTGGCGTAGAATTTTTAAAGGTGCAATGATTTAAAAAATCAAGTTCTACGCCTATGTATTATTATCGGACAAAATTTTGACACCATTTTTTTTGCCACATAAAACTCTATCAATATACCAAATTTCAGCAAAATCGTATGTGCCGTTTCAAATTTATATGGGAAAAACGATTTAAAAATTGTAATTTCAACACCCTCTGGAGCCCAAACGATGCAACTTTGTACCAAGGTAATTTTACTTAAATCGACTTACATTTTGGTCTAAGGAATATGTGGTATGTCTTTGTAAAGACCTTTTACAGACACCCTGTATAAAATGAGAATGGGATGGGATTTTCATGAAATAAACATATTTTGTTATAAATAAAATAGTATAGTTTATTTATTGCAAAAAATGAAGACATGTGAATAAAATACATACTGAGTGAATATATTGCAGTTTGATAGTGATGTTTATCAAAAGATCAAAAAATTTATTTACTACTTAATAGAATCTTCATTAACTGAGTTTGAAGAAATTGTCTCTGTAGTATCTCAACTCCTCCACACTTTCTTTTATATCCTGTAGGGCTCTATGGCTATACTCTTTTTTTGGAACAGCATGAAAAATTCTTGAATTCCACCTTCTACAGATTTCTTTGATTGTTGACACATCAATAATCCTATAAATAAAGAAAACAGGATTTTCAGACATCAGACAAATACTGATAAGTTATCAATATGGGTGAGTATTTTTTTACCTATATACTAATAGTTGATTGCTTAGTTGGTTTCAATGCTCACCTGTAATGAATGAAATCATGCAATTTTGGCATATGCTTCAACAAAAACAACCTATCCATATAAATACTATTTCCAGCTAGGGGACATTGTTTTTCTTCCACATGTTTGCACAAGAAATCCAAGACAGAAGATTCAGCTTCTTTTAAGCTGATGCTACTCTTCAAACAAGCTTCTGTCAGCCCTGTCTGCAAATCATTATATTTAGAAAACTTGATCTCAAAACATTCCTGCATGGATTTTATGCAGAAGTTTCAAGTGAAAATGATTAAAAAATACTAAACTTTCATTTGATAGGAAATATGTATATAGGGTGTCCGGAAATTATGCGCAAAAAATCAAGGGCGTGATTCTGCATGAGAAAACATGAAATTTGTTTCATATATACTTGAGTCCGGAAATCCATAGTCTTGAAGATACAGTGTGTTAAACTTTTTAAAAAAAATCGTTTTTTATGAATATCTCAAATATTCTTTCACCAATTCGCTTGAAATTTGGTTATGATATTCTTCGTCATGAGGGGCTGATTTAGCCATTCTCAAATTAGAATTTCGAAATCCAGTGGCGTCCCGGGGGCACCCTACCGAATATTTTTGTCAATAAAACGTGCGCCCCTGATTTTTTTAAATTCTCTATCTCAATATCCTAATGATTAACTAAAAATACATCATATTAGTCTCTTGAATTATTTTGCAATTTTGCTGCGTTTCCGTGGAAAAAAATAAATACCAACTCATTGTATAAATTTGTGCAACACATTGCTTCACAAACAGGAGTGAAATTGAATGTGTTATCCATGTCCATAGACGTAGAATATGAATTAAGATTCATTTTCTTCAAATATTCCATAATACATATTTGACACACTTTGTATCATTGAAAACAATGCCTTCCTGAACCATAGTTCTCAATATACAGAGTGTAGAGTGTGTCAAACATGTATCAAGGAATATTTGAAGAAAATGATTTTTATTACTTATTCTCTATCTATGGACATTGATGCTACATTTATCTTCACCTCAGATTTCGATGGAATTTTTTGGCACAAATTTATGCAATAAATTGGTAATTATTTTTTTCCATGGAAATGAAGCAAATTATCAAAATAATTCAAGAGACCGAAATGTTGTATTTTTAGTTGGTCAATAGGTTATGAAGATACAGAATTCGAAAAAATCAGTGGCGCACATTTTATTGACAATAATATTCGGTAGGTTGCCCCCCGGGACGCCACTGGATTTTATAATTCCAATTGAATTATGGCTATATTAGCCCCTCATGACAAAGAATATTATTGCCAAATTTCAAGAAAATTGGTAGAAGCACATTTGAGATATTCATAAAAAACCGATCTTGTTTAAAAGTTTAAACACACTGTATGATGAAAACTATGCATTTCTGGACCCAGATACATATGGAAAGAATTCCTTATTTCATCATGTAGAATCACCCCCTTGATTTTTTGCGAATAATTTCCGGACACCTGTATAGGACTTATGAGATTTTTTTCTCCTGAATTTGTTAACTTTAGCTTCCTGAACTCTTTAGCGAGGAGGAAATTGTTGAGTATCTTAAAGAAGGGTTGTTAATCTGTGCTTAAAGGCTGTATGACACCTTTTAATGTTAACAAAAATGATGACAAAACTATTTTTTGTGTCATGCAGTAAAAAAAGGTGTTGATTTTGCCCAGATTTGCAAACATTCTTGTAAAAATATAGGACTGGTTCTAAATATTCTGATATTATGTATATTTATACTGTATGTATTTTTGTTATCATATTTGTCATCAAATTTAACAGGTGTCATACAGCCTATACAAAAAATGAAAGTGTTGCTGGAAAATAATGAATGAACTCCTTAAAACTAGAAAAACTTCTGCACAGAGCAACCTTTGTACATCTATGTTTATACTTTTCCATGTTGTTTGATACACCACTCATCCATACTGTCCAGTATACTTTTGGGTTGATTTATTATTATTTCAGGTCCCTCAGCAATTATATTGAGATTGGAATCAGTGACAAGGCAGGCTATTTCCATTATCTTGTCTTGATCTACATTCAAACCAGTCATCTGAAAAATGCAGAACAATCTAGACTTCTACCATCAGGTTCATTACAAAATAATAATATACCTCCATATCTATCCATACTATCCTGTTCATCCCCATATCAAGAGATCCAGATGGACTCATGGAATAGCTTTTTCCACTCACCATAGCTGGAATTGATTTCGAAATAATGAAAATATTTCTGAACTACAGGAAAAATACATACTACTAGCAGGTACAAACTCCCGAGCAGACTTCAATGACAAGGTAATTCTTCTGAATAATAAACTCAGCATTGTTTGAAATTACCATTTCATTTAACTACTGGAAGCCTCAGAGATGAATGAGAATTGTTCAAAATCCCTGCAAAAATTGGCAAACCGTAATTTCAGTAATTTCTTGGAGCATGTTCATGTCCAAGATGTTTGATTTTCTTTCTCTCTGAACTTCTGAACCTAACCTAACATAACCCCATGTGCAACAAAAAAACACATGACAACTGACAAGTGATGATGGTAGTAGTTCAAATATGCCGTAGGCTCTGATGGTTTTTTAAATGATTATGCTGCTTTTTTGTAGACACAGCTCGTGGACACAGCCAACAAATCAAATGTTTAATGACATCTCAGTTTAATGTTTATTTGATATTTAATTGCTTCTTTGTTTTATTTGTCATTGTAAGCAAAATAAATTCAAACTTCAGCAAATCGTGTTTCAGTTTCATGGTTTCATGGATAAGGAATGATTTTTTTTTATTATATGCGCGGAACTTTGCGCAGTTGATTGGAAATTCTGAAACGGACGCCTAACGGCCAAAATAAATTCAAGTTTACAAGTTTACACGTGTGTGGACGTGAGGTTGGCAGTGGCAGGTAGGCCATAGTTTGAAAAAGTTTTTGTAACTTTATTGGTAAGTTTACTTTTATTAATTTATTGTTTTTTTATGGTACATACTGAATGGATTTCCTTGAAAAGGGAATAAATCATTAAATCGTTCGATATCTGTTGTCATTTCATTATTGTGAAGGTTTTTTGTGTTTTCATGAGACCACTAGATTTTCTTCCAATTTTTCACAGTTTCCCCAAAATCGTGAATATCATGTCAAAAATTAGCAAAAAGGGAAGGAACCCTGGAGCAGTAGACAACTGGCTAGATACACTGGGATTATATAGAAAAAACGTTGCTTATGATGAAACATGCTTATTCAGAGCAGTCAGTGAACAGGTGGGTTTTCTTTTCCTTCCAGAAAAACGGACTCAATATCGAGTTACCCTTTGATTTTAGCTGTTTGATTGTCAATTTTACCATGAAAGAGTACGCAAAGAATGTATATCATATGCAAGAAAGAACTATGAACAGTTTTCAAACCTGGTATCTTCTAAAACACAGTGGAGTGAACATCTGAATAAACTAGAAAAACACATGGTATTTTGTGGAGACATAGAGTTGAACATCATCAGCAAAAAGTACAAGTGAGTAAAGTTATGATTAAAATAATTGGCAGTTTGGACAAGGAACTGGCATATAATGATAATGAATTTTGTTGATTTTGTAGTCGGGATGTGATATTATTTGATGCCTCCAAACAGGAAATAGTTGATTTCACAAAGATGAACCTTCCAAGTGTTTTTCTTCTTTGTCTGATGGACAGAGATCATTTTGATGTGGTCTACAAGAGAGAACACATTGCTTCAGCTGGGTTTTGTCAATGTATGTACTTGTTATTTTCAGTTTTCAAATAATAATTTCAATAATATAACAATAACAGGAACACAGCTACCTACCCACAGTTTATCAAATAAAAAATGAATCTACCTATATATGAATTGCATTCTTCAGTATACTTGATAGATAAAATGCAAACTATTTCAGCTATTATTTACAAAATTCTGTACCAGAAGGTATTCAAAATTCCTGATGTTGAGGAAATAGTAAACAGTATGCTGTATGACAAGAACATTCTTACTCAGGGTGAGGTACAGATAGAGGAAAATAAAGAATTGGCTGAAAGTTCTGAGTCTGAACTAACACCTCTAGAAAATGTACTTTCATTTGAGTGTGATGAGAAAACTTCTACCAATATTGCCCCTTTTCCATTCAAAGTAGCCAAAGCTTTGGATCCAAATATCTACAGGAATATAGAGTATGATTCATGGGGTGAATTGAGAAGGGGTAGGTCCTATTTATGTTTCACCATTTGAACAATCTATTTTTGTATTGTGTTTGAGCAAATTTTTGTCTTTCTAGAAATGCGATTAGGGGAGTGGTACTATGGTGATGATAAACTGATATTAGGAACAAAATGCATATTCAATGATATTGATACTAATGAGAAATTTGATTGTTACATTCAGGAAATTTTGAAAGGACAAAACAAATGTGTTGTGTTCCTCACAAAAGTAGCAGAGAAGAAAACAGTAGACTACTCCAGTTTATCACCTGAAAATGATGCCAAACCATGGCCATTACCTTACAGGTATAAGTAATCAACTTTTGGCAAATTCTTTTTTCTATAAACATATAATTTGTTATACTTGTGAAAAAAGATGTCACAACTATTTCTATTATAATAGTACACTTTGACTTATTTGTGATCATTTCTGTAGGTTTATGAAGAATTGTGTAATAAGTGGGCCAAATACTAGTTCTCCTCCAGTTGAAAAATCTGCATTGAAGACAAAAAGAAAGTATAAAGACAAGAAGCGCACAAAAAGTGAGAGTAGTATCATTTCTACCAATATTCAAATTAAATCAGATGTTGAAAATGTTGAGGACTATGTTGGTATACCACTGGTAAGTTTGATTCAATTTCATAGAAATTCAATAATTAGAACAAAATTACCATATATATGTATTTAATATTTTTCAATTATTCATCAAAGTAGCCTTTATTTTGAAATTATAATCAATTTTTTGAACAAAAATGGGAGTAGGTCCCATATTTCTGGACATTCCAAACTCTTATTCAGGCTCCTTTATGAATATGAAAATGTTCTGTTAATTTCTTAATTTCCCATGTTTTTCCAAAGAATTCCTCTAATTCCATGTAACTCCCTGAAATTCTACAAGAAATTACTCCATGGTGAAGAGAAAGCAGGAGGTTCAAAATTTATTAATTCACACTCACATGCAAAAAAAAACGACCAGAAAAAAAATGCCAAATTGATCACCTTGTAACTGTCTTAATTCTTCTCTGATTATGATGAAATTTCTACCAAACATTCATGTTTTTGGAATGTTATCTTGAATTTCAGTTCCCAAGGAAAGCTGTTGGCTTGATCATCTAAAAGAAAAAAAAAGGTGACTATCACCCCTACCCTAACCTCATAATGCCCTGTAACAAAAGTGAGTGGTTGAACATAGCTTGATTATGTTTTGGATTGAAGTGTGATCCTTTCTCAACACAATGGTTTTTTATTCACGTCAATGTTTTTTTTTAAAGAAGATGCAGTGTTCTAAGTTCGAAATTTTTAAATTTTCTTCCACAAATAATTCAGAACCTATAGAGCATCTTTGCTTTGCCATTTGAGAAGAATTTGAGGCTGCTTGAGAAATTTGATCAACTATAATTTGAGCTTGAGGAGAGGAAACTTGTTATTGACTACATCTAGGAAGTCTGCTTTTTGTTTGTATTATGTAATTGAGGTGTTTTGTCGGGAGTGCTAAAAAACCATGGTGAGAATAGTGATATTGATTTCCCAAAGTTTTTTTCTAGTTTTTGATTGATAAGCTCTTGTTCTGAATTATTCTTAATAAATATTAAGGAAACCCTTGTATTTCCTCTCAAGAAAAAGATACTAACACTAGCTTTTACTGGCGGCTTTGCTGATGTTGAAGCCCTTGAATAAATATCAAAGATCTCCTACAGCTTCAATTGTTTAGAATTTATCCATATTTAATATGTATAGAAAATTTCATGATAATCGGTTGAGTAGTTTTGGCGTGAAAGCCCGATAAACAAACATTCATTCACATTTATAATTTTAGTAGAGATGAATAAAAAACCATTGTGTTAAGAAGGGACCACACAACCATAATGAAGCTGAGTTCAGCCACTCCCTTATGCCACAGGCCATTCATTTCGACTCATAAATCTACCTTATGGTCGAAATTCCACCACAATCAGACAAGAATTAAAAAATGCACTGGGCTAACGATTTGGCTAAATTTCCTTCAGATCAAATTGAAAATTTTCCTCGATCACTGCAACCAAACAAAAAGAATGACAATTTCAGCCTCCACCAATTTTTCAGCAAATGCAGAACTTGTCGAACTCCCCCCCTTACGCCCTTACTCCCCAGCAAGACACCCCCACAGAGCCCCAACCAGACCCGGCCCACGCGGCGTTGCAGCCCGACGCGGCCTGCCCTGCCGCCCCACCGCGTTACCAGCAACCCTGCGAGGCTGCCCACTGGCAGCCCTGTCTGGCGCCGGCGCCCGAACAGTTCGTGTGGCCGCAGAGTCCTGGCCTGACCCAGGGCGTGTTCAATTTCAAGCCGATGGTCGCGTCGGCGCCAGTCACCCCCAACGTCGTGCCTTATCATGGTGAGTACCTATCGAGGTTTGCCATCTTGAGCATTAGTGCTTGAATGGCAAAAAATGGCATTTATGAGGTAATCAACCTAATATTTCGCGAAGTTTTTTTTCTTGGGCCATGTCTTTTCAAACATCAAGTTTTGCCACCTTGAGCATGAGTGCTTGGATAGCAAGAATGTTATTCAGCACATAATTTTGCCACTTTTGAACAATGTTGATCTCTTGAGGAACTTGTCTCGTCGAACAACAAGTTTTGCCACCTTAAGCATTAGTGCTTGAATGGCAAAAAATGGTATTTATGAGGTAATCGGCCTTATATTTCACGAATCACACTTCAGCTATGTTGATATATTAAAGGTTTTTTTATCGAGGATCATAACTCTTCCAGCATGAGTGCTTCACAGGCAGGGTTATATATCAGGGTTTCAAAAAGTTATGATTACAAAATTGAAAATCTGCCCTATCTGGCGCCGGCGCCCGAACAGTTCGTGTGGCCGCAGAGTCCTGGCCTGACCCAGGGCGTGTTCAATTTCAAGCCGATGGTCGCGTCGGCGCCAGTCACCCCCAACGTCGTGCCTTATCATGGTGAGTACTTATCAAGGTTTGACATCTTGAGCATGAGTGCATGAATGGCAAAAATGTTATTCAGCAGATAATTTAGCAACTTCTGAACAATGCTGATCTAATGAGGAACTTTTCTCGTCGAAAAGGTTTTGCCACCTTGAGCATCAATGCTTGAATGGCACAAAGTGGTATTTATGAGGTAATCAACCTAATATTTCGCGAAGTTCTCTCTTGGGCCATGTCTTTTCAAACTTCAAGTTTTGCCACCTTGAGCATGAGTGCTTGGATAGCAAAAATGCTATTCATGAGGTAATCAATCCAAATATTTCGGAGGTGTCGTCTTGGATCCCATCTCTTTGAATAGGTTTTTCCACCCTTAACCATGAGTGCTTGAATGGCAAAAGAATTATTCTACATAATTCAATCACACTTCAACAATGTTGATCTATTGAGGTTTTTTTGTCGAGGATCATGCCTTTTCAAACATGAGTGCTTCACAGGCAAGATTAGATATCAGGTTTTCAAAAAATCTATTTTTTAAATAAAAATCTACCCTGCCTGAGCAGTTCGTGTGGCTGTCCTGTCCTCAGCCAGGGCATATTCAATTTCAAGCTGTTGGTCGCGTCGGCGTCAGTCACCCCCAACGTCGTGCCTTATCATGGTGAGTACGTTAGAAGGTTTGCCATCTTGAGCATGAGTGCTTGAATGGCAAAAATATCAATCATCACATAATTCAAGCCATATTTGAACATTGAGTATTGTTTGTCAAGGACTGTGCAAGCATGAGTGCTTCACAGGCAAAATTAGAGATGGCTTTGCCACATGTATGTGCCTTACAATGGTCATTATCTAACAATAAGGTTTGCCATCGTAAGCATGAGTGCTGCAATGGTGGAAATGTTATTCAACATATAATTCAGATACCTACTTTTGAACAATATTGATCTATTGAGGAACTTCCATACAAGACCGTGCTTTTTCGAACATGAGTGCTTCAGAGGCAAAATTATGAGATGACTTTGCCACATGTATGCTTTATCAACACAACAATAATTGGTAGGTATGAATTTTTCTTGGACAAAAATGCTATTCATGAGGTAAGAGGTAATCAATCACTCTGATTCTCGGAGATTTTGTCTTGGCCAGTTTTTCTACCTTGAGCATGAGTGCTTGAATGGAAAAAATGCTATTCATGAGTTAATTAACCTATGATTTCAGAAGGTTTTGTCTCTCTTTGTCTCATGAGGTAATCAACCTAAGATTTTAGGAAGTTTTGTCTTGGACCATGTCTTTTCAAACAACCTCCTTGAACAGGAGTGCTTTAATGGCAAAAATACTACTGACTTTATTGGTTGAGGATCGTTTGCCAAGGACCTTAGCTCTTCAAGCATGAATGCTTCAATGGCAAAATTAGAGGTATGCTCAGGTAACTTTGCCATATGTTTGCATTTGATTACCATCACAAAAATGCCTCAATCAACAGGTAAGTTTTACACAATCAACAGGTACCTTTGCCGCAATCAACAGGTAACTTCACCACAATCAACAGTAACTTTTTGGGTTTTGGTTATCAAACAGCATAAACATTGTGGTTATTTTGTTAACAGTGCCGCCAGGAGCGTGGATGCTTGGATGGCAAAAATACCACACATCACGTAAAATTTTGAGGCTTTGGCAATTTTCTTCTACAATATGGTTGTTTTTCGTACCTTCGCAGATCCGAACTACCCCTTTTACTACAACTACCACGTCGAACCGTACCAAACCTACCCGCAATGGTCTTCCCCTCCGCCCTTCGAGCTGCAACCCCCACCACCTCCCAAGAACGAGGTGGAAAAAGTGGAGGCTGCCAAGTCTCAGTCTGTCGAGCAGGTCGGTGCTGCTGAGCAGACCGCTCCTCAGTACTGTGCGAGGAACGAGATGGGCACGCATGCGCACGAAAGGCCTCCGCCGTTGAGTTTCGCCCCGCAGAGCCCCAGTGTGGAGGTTTACCCGCAGATGATGACTCTGCCTCCAGGTAAGAGGAATCAAATTGTTCAAATTATGTTTCAAGATGATTTAGTGCTCATGTTTTTTCATTGATATTTTTTTGTTCAAATTAACCTTTTTTTTATTTTGCTTACCACCTCTGTGAAATTATTTTATTGATTAATTTACAACAAAATTTGAAGGAAGTACCGAATTTTATGAAGAACTTGAACAGAAAAAAATTGTTGGGACTAATTCAACATGTTACTTTGAACAGTATGTCAAATTTTCGGTACTAAAGCATGATATCTCAGTTGTCTTTGGAGATAAAGAAGCTTTCCTTGTTGAGATAAATAGCATCTCCAATATCTTGGTTACCTCTCAAATTATCGAAGGTAATACCATGAATCCTTCAAATATCATTGATAATAAAAAAAATGAAACTTATAAAAGTTAGGCAAGCCATGGTTAGTTTTTTCATTGTACCAGTATTCCACCTGATGAAGCTACTGTGTTAGCGAAACATTTCATGTTATTAATAATTTTGTGGAAATCTTATCGTTTGTGAAGATTTTACATGTGCTCCTACGCCAGTAATCAGGCCGGATTACAACGGATTTGTTGGATAAGAAGAACACATATGATAGAATCTTATGAACATTGATGAACTCGGCTTCCGTGCATGGTGACGGACTATCGCTGTCTTTAGTGCTGGAGTGGAGAGATAATATTATTACATAACCATATACAGGCTGTCCCAAAAAGGTCTTTACAGAAACTCACCACATAGTCAAAAATTCCAAAATTTTGCCAGATAGCCCTAAATACTATGACGTGTTTTATCGAAAATATTTGAAAAAAACGATGTAGAAAATTTGAAAAAATAGAAAACCTCAAGCCTTCAGCCATTTTTTAAGTTATTAATTAACACCTTTTTATTAGCTTCACCTGTAAGTATTAATGCATGTATGTAACTGACTCTTTTGGACTCGATTTTGATCCAATTTAAAGAAAGGAACCCATTGATTTGGCGTGTGGGTGTACATAACTCTGGTGGCAAGGCAACATGACATTTTTGTTAGACAAAAAAACAAAATGGCGGACAAGTTTTGTAATTATGGTCCGATTCTATCCAAAATTGGAATCTTGGGGTTTTCGAGGTCTGAGATTATGATTCTTACGTCAAAATTAGTGAATTCAAGATGGCTGATTCAATATAAATGCACCACCTCCTCGATTAACCTACAGACAGTATGATCCGAATCTATTGAAAAATTTTATTCGGGGACTTCCGGGATCGGAAATTATGTTTCTTCCGTCAAAATTTGAAAATGTATGATAGCGGATCCAATATGGCGGACGAGTTTTGAAATTATGATCCGAACCTATTCAAAATTCGTATCTGGCGGTTTTCGGGATCGGAGAATATGATTCTTTCGTCAAAAGTTCAAAAATTCAAGATGGTGGATCCAATATGGCGGGCGAGTTTTGTAATTATGATCTGAATCTATTCAAAATTTATATCTGGGGATTTTCGAGATCGGAGATTATGATTATGAAATTCGAAAATTTATGTTGGCGTCTCCAATATGGCGGACGAGTTTTGTAATTATGATCAGATTCTATTCAAAATTGCTATCTGGAGGTTGTCGTGGTCGGAGATTATGATTCTTTCGTCAAAATTGGTAAATTCAAAATGGCAGATCCAATATGACGGACGAGTTTTGAAATTAATATCCGAATCCATTCAAAATTTGTATCTGCGGGTTTTCGGGATCGGATATTATGATTATTTCCCTAAAATTTGAAATTTCAAGATGGCGGATCCAATTTAATGGACGAGTTTTGTAATTAAATCATCCGATTCTATTCAAAATTGGTATTTGGGGGTTTTCGGGGTCGAAGATTATGATGCTTTCTTGAATATTGGAAAATTAAATATGGCGAATACAATATGGCAGACGACTTTTGTAATCATGATCCGATCCTATTAAAAATTAGTATCTGATGGATTTCGAGGCAGGAGATTATGATTCTTTCGTCAAAATCACGTTAGCTGAACTAAAAAATAAATAAATGTTTGAAAAACTAAAGAAGCACCCTTTTATAGATAGCCAAGCTAAAAAGAGGTAGAAAATAAAATAATAAAAGTGTGTTGATAAATACGCAACATAGAATGTATACTGATTACGGAGGTGCTAATATTTTCTATGTTGTGTATTTATCAACACACTTTCATTATTTTATTTGTTACCTCTTTAGTTTGGCTTCCTATAGAAGAGTGCTTCTTTATTTTCTCAAACTACTATTTATTTTACTCTCAATGTAGTTCTTTACGACCAATTTCTACATTGGTGGAGAAGAAGATATCCTAGCAAGATGACAAATGACACGATACTAAGAAATATATTTGTCAGTTCTACCAACCCTGAACTCACATTTCAGTGTCGTGTGTTGGTGGACAATAAATAATGTTGATGTTAGGGAAAGTAGACAAAAATCCAATAAACCCTAAAGAAGAAGAAGAAAAATCATGACGAAATTTGAAGGGGTTCTTCTTGGAGTGATTCTATGACAGAAATTTAATGGTTTCAACAGAAAAAATCATTTTATCATTCAAATCTATTCAAAATAGTAAGGTACCGTTAACTTGTATGCTGTTGTTTCACAAAAAAAGTATGACAGTAAAGTGAAAACCGCGCCTCTATCTCCAAAAGATAACTCGGATATCTTTAAAAAAATTGACATACTGTTCACTCTTGTACCCTAAGGTCAAAACATACTATCCCTGTTTTCCCATTGGAATTTTGACCTAACTGGACGTTAATTATAGGCACCCCCGTATTATACGCGACCACACCCCACGAAATGACCGAAATAGTGATGCCAACCACCCCCATAATGTACAGCCCGCACATGGAAATGTCTTACAACCCTTTCATTTACCCCCCGACTCCCCCGCCTTCTTGGTACGCCGCTGGGGTCACCTCACAAGGTTTCTTCTTTCCCCCCAGGCATACCTGAGGCGGTTTAGGTTAAGTTTTTGTTTGTTCCTTTATTTTTGTTATCTATTTTTTATCATTAATGATCAATGTTTATGGTGGAGTAGAAAAAAAATCGACAGAAATTTTCCTCTGGATCTAGAAAAATTCCATTCACGGAATGAAAAAACAAGTTTTTTGTCTTCAAAAACCTAAACTGAAAATGCTTTGTTAGCTTTCAAATACAAATGAAGACTTGATGCAAAAATTATTGTCCCTTAGGAATACTTTTATATTTCGATTTTCAATTTAAAAATTGGGTTAAACAAGTAAAACAATAAATGATTCTTGGGAAAATACTATACAGGGTGGGCCACCAGTAACGCCTCGGTCTCTAGAAGGCTAACCACTTATCTTCTTGGAAATCTTCATCTCTAGGAAGTTGCATGTCAACATAGGCTACCATTTAAAATTATTTCGAAACATACAGGGTGTCTCCAAAAACCATAAAACACTGAAGTTAAACTTTTTTCTATCGAACACCCTATATATTATTTCATTTTGAGATTCTCCCTGATGAGCTGATTTCAACGAGCCATCATACTTAGGGTCTAGCAGTTATAATTACTGAAATATAGGGTGTGAAAAATCGAGATTTTCCAAGTTCAAGAATTTTTTGTGTCTAAACCATTCATAATTGGCCAAAACGGTTCACATGTCCCTATCTCAACTTTCGATCAACTATCTACTGACATTTAATTGAAACAAATACAGGGTGATCAAGATTCTGAATTCTGCACCACCCTGTATTTGTTTCAATTAAATGTCAGTAGATAGTTGACAAAAGTTGAGATAGGGACATGTGAGCCGTTTTGACCAATTATGAATGGTTTAGACACAAAAAATTCTTGAACTTGGAAAATCTCGATTTCTCACACCCTATATCTCAGTAATTATAACTGCTAGACCCCAAGTATGATGGATTGTTGAAATCAGCTCACCAGGGAGAATCTCAAAATGAAATAATATATAGGGTGTTCGATGGAAAAAAGTTCAACTTCAGTGTTGTGTGATTTTTGGGGACATCCTGTATGTTTCAAAATAATTTCAAATGGTAGCCTATGTTGACATGCAACCTCCTAGAGAGGAAGAATTCCAAGAAGATAAGTGGTTAGCCTTCTAGAGACCGAGGCGTTACTGGTGGCCCACCCTGTATATACAGAGTGATCCATACATTTTATTTATGGAGCGATTTTCACGTATTTTTTTATGTAGTGGAGGAAAAGGTGTATTTTGGAGCTAAGCAACGTCAACTTTTTTGAAAAACCAAGACCTACTAGACTAGATCTGATTTAGAGGCTGAAAAATCCAGAATCCATATTAGCGATTTTTCTTGCAATAATCCGCGTACACCACTGGAATCGGCGTCCTCTCAAATATATGTGTACCAAGTTTCATGAAAAAATATTCAACATTAACGATTCTACAGCGTGTTTCATTTCAAACGGCCCCCCTCTATATCTCTATTAGTCGTGCGATTCGTACCAAATTGGGACCAGTATGAATGGCCATCAATATCCGTTTTTCAGAGACGAACATCCTGTTGGCCAGTGCCGTGCTTTATTATTAGATTAAAAAGGGGTATATTTTTATGAAATCATTCCATTATGAATATTTTGCAAGAAAATTAACTTCGTATTATTGTTCCACATGCTTTTGAACTTCCATATGCGAAAAAAGTCACAGAATCCATTTTTTTCCCTTTTCAGCTTCGGATAAAATAGAGCATTTGAATAAACTCAAAATTTTGGAACGTCCAATAGCTGCGGTAGGTATTGTATCATGATTTGAAAGAAAAAACAAGAAATACTATCTCATGTTGAACTCACCGTTTTCGAGTAAATAATTATTATGTTCGCAAAAATGCCATTTATATTTGCCTGTTGTTTTGAAACCCTCCATAGGAATCATATGAAAATTCACTTATGGGGGTTTGAAACTATGAAGAACAATATTATGAAGTCGCTTTTCCTGTAAAAAAAATCCTAATATGATTTCATAAAAAAATTACCCTTTTTCATTTTGATAAAAATGCAGGGCACCGTCTAAAATAATGTTTGTCTGTGACCATATTGATAATGATTCATACCAGGCCAAATTTGGTAAAGATCGCATGACTAATACCTGAGATATAGAGGGGGTGCTGTTTCAAATGAGACACACTGTACATTGGTTAATGTTGAATAATTTTTCATGAAACTTGGTACAGATCTATTTCAGAGGACGCTTATATGGATTCTGAATATTTTCGCCTCTGAATGTGATCCAGTGTGCCTTGATTTTTTGACAAAATGAACGCCGCTCAGCTCCAAAATACACCGTTTCGCTGTCTACATTCCAAAAAAAAATTGTGAAAATCACTTCATAAATAAAAAAATTATGAGGGTGGCTTGCTTTCAAATGAGGCACTCTGTATATACATATGACTTTTTGATTACCTCTTGTAATTGTGCAATTCGAAGAATGACATCAACTGTTTTTTTCTCTAACCATTTGTAAGTAACAGGTTGCATTTTATGTATTACTGTAAATATTGATCATCTATGTCTTTTTCACCATTAATTGTTATTTTGTCTCTACTGGTGTAGAGACTCAGATGTTTTTATTTTATTTAATGTTTTTCAAATAGTGGAAGTACTAAATACTGACATGATATCAAGAAGTTTTCTTTTTAATTTCATGACATCCACTCTAATCATATATTACAATCCTCAAGCAATACATTTTCAGATTTTTTGTTCGAAGCGTGAAATATGTTGGAATATTTTAAATTCCACAATTCAAAGAACAAAATTGGCTCAGGAAAATGTTTTGTAATGATATTTTACGAAGAGTATTACTTTATTTTTTTTTTAGAAATAAGTTTATGTTGTTTATAGTATACATTTGTTTTACAAGACTTGTTACTTTATTTTTTTCTTGGAAGACTGTTATAGTTCATAATATATGAACTACTTAGTGCCTTATCTGAAAGGAAAAGAAGTACCCATGAATTTTTTTGTAATTTCTCAATGCTTGCTCAATACTATTTCTACAATGATGATTATTTCAATTCATTATAGACAATTACAAAGTATTGACTATCAAAAACAATTATCTCAAACTTATTCTTATGGTCTTTTGAAATGTCATGGGTGATTCAAATAATTTTTTTCATACACGTATTACTCACTATGTGGCTGTGAATGTAGTGCCTTCGAGATACTCGACGATTTCCATAAAAACCATGTTCCTCTTATTTTTTAGAATCACATTATTCTACATGTGAAACTTGTGTTGTATATTGTTAATGTTAAGTACAGGATGGCTGGAATTAGAGCCTCATCAGTGGGATTTCGTGAACCGTAAGAGATACAGGGTCGGTTGAATTATGGCAATGTCGCGAAATTTTATGCCTAACGACGTTTCCAAATTTGAATTTTTTTTTGTAAAAAACTAAATATTTGCAATTTCATTTTTATTTTTTTATGACCCTATTTAAATAGATGTAACAAAACAAGTAGCATATTCTAATTAATACTTTTCTAGAAGATGTTGTTATCAGATTTTCAAACCGACGTTTCAGCCTTGAGCTGCCATTATCAACTATAAAATTTGGTTTTTCAAATACGGCCCTGTATTTTTTATTATGGCTTTCAAGAGCTTTCAATCTCCTGATATCTATTCTCTTCTCTCTCTAACACATGGGTTCTTATGGAAAATGCCATCAATATGAATTTTTGGAATAAGTGCGATACACCATTAGTTTTGGGCGATTAAAAGCTCTTAAAATCCATATTATGAAATCTAGGGCCATACTTGAAAAAACAAAGTTGGTGGTGGCACCTCAAAGACGAAACGTCGGTGAAAATCTGATAACACCATCTTGTAGAACAGAAAAACTAGCAATGAGTATGGTTAATTTTGTTTGCCACATCTATTCAAATATGGTCATAAAAAAAATAATTAAATCGCGAATATTCAGTTTTCACAAATCTTTGGAAGTATTCGGGATTTTTCAAATATCAAAACGGTATTTTGTAATGCCTGAAATTACGCAACTTCGCCATAGTTAAACCGTCCCTGTATCTCCTTTTACGGTTTACGAGATCCCAATGATAGGGCTCAAATTCAGGCCACCCTGTACATATGTTACAAATATGATAAATAGTATAACGTTAGATTATTGCCAAGACTATTTCAATATAGCCATTATTTGTTCATGCTATTGACTGGCAATATTAGTAATAGGTTTAATGTTATGTTCAAGGATTACCATTTTGTTTTTTCAAGAGTATATTTTATTTTTTTATGTTTACCAAGTTTATTAAATGAAACGTATTTCCAGTTTTTTTTTTACTTCATTTCATCATATTTCCTTGAAATAGAAGATCTGGCACCACAGGAAGAGCACTTATGACGTCAGTACTGGATAGACGAGTGAAAACGAAAGTTCCTAGAAATTGTAGGTTATTCAAGTGGTTTTATAGTAATGGCAATAGTTTTTAATACTTCATATATTTTACCGACAAAATAATAAATGGTGTATCGAACACATCACAATATATTACAGCTCATGAAGAGTATTTCAATACCTTAGATTGAAACACTAGGTCCCTAATTTTACATTCATGATTCACAATCAAAAACGATATCAGGAAAAATTTTTGTAATTTTCAGGAATTTTTGCGATTTTTACAATTTTCAGGAACTTTTGCGATTTTTGCAATTTTCAGGAGTTTTTGCAATTTTCAGAAATTTTTATTATTTTCAGGAATTTTTGCAATTTTCAGGCATTTTTGCGATTTTTGAAATTTTCTGGAATTTTTGCAATTTTCAGAAATTTTTCTAATTTTCAGGAATTTTTGCAATCTTTGCTATTTCTGCAATTTTCAAGAATTTTTGCAACTTTTGCAATTTTCAGGCATTTTTGCGATATTTGCAATTTTCAGGAATTTAGGAATTTTTACAATTTTTGCATTTTTCAGGAATTTTGGAAATTTTCACAATATTCAGGAATTTTTGCAATTTTCAGGAATTTTTGCAATTTCTGCAATTTTTGCAATCCTCAGAAATTTTTGCAATTTTCAGAAATTTTTATTATTTTCAGGAATTTTTGCAATTTTTGCTATTTCTGCAATTTTCAGGAATTTTTGCGATTTTAGCAATTTTCAAGAATTCTTGCAATTTTTGCAATTTTCAGGAATTTTTAAAATTTTTTCAATTTTCAGGAATTTTTGCGATTTTTGCAATTTTCAGGATTTTTTGCAATTTTCAGAAATTTTTATTATTTTCAAGAATTTTTGCAATTTTCAGTCATTTTTGCGATACTTGAAATTTTCTGGAATTTTTGCGATTTTTGCAATTTTCAGAAATTTTCCAATTTTCAGGAATTTTTGCAATTTTTGCTATTTCTGCAATTTTCAGGAATTTTTGCAACTTTTGCAATTTTCAGGCATTTTTGCGATTTTTGCAATTTTCAGGCATTTTTGCGATTTTCACAATTTTCAGGAATTTTTCCAATTTTCAGGAATTTTTGCAATTTTTGTAATCCTCAAAAATTTTTGCAATTTTCAGAAATTTTCATTATTTTCAGGAATTTTTGCAATTTTTGCTATTTCTGCAATTTTCAGGAATTTTTGCGATTTCAGCCATTTTCAAGAATTCTTGCAATTTTTGCAATTTTCAGGAATTTTTGCGATTTTTGCAATTTTCAGGAATTTTTGCGATTTTTGCAATTTCCAGGAATATTTTCGATTTTTGCAATTTTCAGAAATTTTTGCGAATTTTGCAATTTTCAGGAATTTTTGCAATTTTTCCACTTTTCAAAAATCCTCAGAAATTTTTGCAATTTTCAGGAATTTTTATTATTTTCAGGAATTTTTGCTATTTCTGCAATTTTTAGGAATTTTTGCGATTTTTGCAATTTTCAGGCATTTTTGCGATTTTTGCAATTTTCAGGCATTTTTGCGATTTTTGCAATTTTCAGGAATTTATGAATTTTTATAATCCGGAATTTTTACAATTTTTGCATTTATCAGGAATTTTTGAAATTTTCACAATTTTCAGGAATTTTTCCAATTTTCAGGAATTTTTGCAATTCTTGCAATTTCTGCAATTTTCAGGAATTTTTGCAATTTTTGCAATCCTCAGAAATTTTTGCAATTTTCAGAAATTTTTATTATTTTCAGGAATTTTTGCTATTTCTGCAATTTTCAGGAATTTTTGCGATTTTAGCAATTTTCAAGAATTTTTGCAATTTTTTACAATTTTCAGAAATTTTTATTATTTTCAGGAATTTTTGCAATTTTTGCTATTTCTGCAATTTTCAGGAATTTTTGCGATTCAAGCAATTTTCAAGAATTCTTGCAATTTTTGCAATTTTCAGGAATTTTTAAAATTTTTTCAATTTTCAGGAATTTTTGCGATTTTTGCATTTTCAGGATTTTTTGCAATTTTCAGAAATTTTTATTACTTTCAGGAATTTTTGCAATTTTTGCAATTTTCAGGCATTTTTGCGATTTTTGAAATTTTCTGGAATTTTTGCGATTTTTGCAATTTTCAGAAATTTTTCTAATTTTCAGGAATTTTTGCAATTTTTGCTATTTCTGCAATTTTCAGGAATTTTTGCAACTTTTGCAATTTTCAGGCATTTTTGCGATTTTTGCAATTTTCAGGAATTTTTGAAATTTTTTCAATTTTCAGGAATTTGCGATTTTTGCAATTTTTCAGGAATTTTTGCGATTTTTGCAATTTTCAGGAATTTTTGCGATTTTTACAATTTTCAAAAATTTTTGCGATTTTTGCAATCTTCAGGAATTTTTGCGATTTTTACAATCTTCAGAAATTTTTATTATTTTCAGGAATTTTTGCAATTTTTGCATTTTTCAGGAATTTTGGAAATTTTCACAATTCAGGGATATTTCCAATTTTCAGTAATTTTTGCAATTTTTGCATTTTTCAGGAATTTTGGAAATTTTCACAATTCAGGAATTTTTCCAATTTTCAGTAATTTTTGCAATTTTTGAAATCTTCAGAAATTTTTGCAATTTTCAGAAATTTTAATTATTTTCAGGAATTTTTGCAATGTTTGCTATTTCTGAAATTTTCAGGAATTTTTGCGATTTTAGCAATTTTCGAGAATTCTTGCAATTTTCAGGAATTTTTGCTATTTCTGCAATTTTCAGGAATTTTTGCGATTTTAGCAATTTTCAAGAATTCTTGCAATTTTCAGGAATTTTTAAATTTTTTCAATTTTCAGGAATTTTTGCGATTTTTGCAATTTTCAGGATTTTTTGCAATTTTCAGAAATTTTTATATTTTCAGGAATTTTTGCAATTTTCAGGCATTTTTGCGATTTTTGCAATTTTCAGGAATTTATGAATTTTTATAATCCTCCGGAATTTTTACAATTTTTGCATTTTTCAGGAATTTTTGAAATTTTTATAATTTTCAGGAATTTTTCCAATTTTCAGGAATTTTTGCAATTCTTGCAATTTTTGCAATTTTCAGGAATTTTTGCAATTTTTGCAATCCTCAGAAATTTTTGCAATTCTCAGAAATTTTTATTATTTTCAGGAATTTTTGCAATTTTTGCTATTTCTGCAATTTTCAGGAATTTTTGCGATTTTAGCAATTCTCAAGAATTCTTGCAATTTCTGCAATTTTCAGGAATTTTTAAAATTTTTTCAATTTTCAGGAATTTGCGATTTTTTGCAATTTTCAGGAATTTTTGCGATTTTTACAATTCTCAGAAATTTTTGCGATTTTTACAATTTTCAGAAATTTTTGCGATTTTTGCAATTTTCAGGAATTTTTGCGATTTTTACAATTTTCAGAAATTTTTATCATTTTCAGGAATTTTTGCAATTTTTGCTATTTCTGCAATTTTCAGGAATTTCTGCGATTTTTGCAATTTTCAGGAATTTTTGCGATTTTTACAATTTTCAGAAATTTTTGCGATTTTTGCAATCTTCAGGAATTTTTGCGATTTTTACAATTTTCAGAAATTTTTATTATTTTCAGGAATTTTTGCAATTTTTGCATTTTTCAGGAATTTTGGAAATTTTCACAATTCAGGAATTTTTCCAATTTTCAGTAATTTTTGCAATTTTTGCATTTTTCAGGAATTTTGGAAATTTTCACAATTCAGGAATTTTTCCAATTTTCAGTAATTTTTGCAATTTTTGCAATCCTCAGAAATTTTTGCAATTTTCAGAAATTTTAATTATTTTCAGGAATTTTTGCAATGTTTGCTATTTCTGAAATTTTCAGGAATTTTTGCGATTTTAGCAATTTTCAAGAATTCTTGCAATTTTCAGGAATTTTTGCAATTTTTGCTATTTCTGCAATTTTCAGGAATTTTTGCGATTTTAGCAATTTTCAAGAATTCTTGCAATTTTCAGGAATTTTTTAAATTTTTTCAATTTTCAGGAATTTTTGCGATTTTTGCAATTTTCAGGATTTTTTGCAATTTTCAGAAATTTTTATATTTTCAGGAATTTTTGCAATTTTCAGGCATTTTTGCGATTTTTGCAATTTTCAGGAATTTATGAATTTTTATAATCCGGAATTTTTACAATTTTTGCATTTATCAGGAATTTTTGAAATTTTCACAATTTTCAGGAATTTTTCCAATTTTCAGGAATTTTTGCAATTCTTGCAATTTTTGCAATTTTCAGGAATTTTTGCAATTTTTGCTATTTCTGCAATTTTCAGGAATTTTTGCGATTTTAGCAATTCGCAAGAATTCTTGCAATTTCTGCAATTTTCAGGAATTTTTAAAATTTTTTCAATTATCAGGAATTTGCGATTTTTGCAATTTTCAGGAATTTTTGCGATTTTCAGGAATTTTTAAAATTTTTTCAATTTTCAGGAATTTGCGATTTTTGCAATTTTCAGGAATTTTTGCGATTTTTGCAATTTTCAGGAATTTTTGCGATTTTTACAATTTTCAGAAATTTTTGCGATTTTTGCAATTTTCAGGAATTTTTGCGATTTTTACAATTTTCAGAAATTTTTATCATTTTCAGGAATTTTTGCAATTTTTGCTATTTCTGCAATTTTCAGGAATTTCTGCGATTTTTGCAATTTTCAGGAATTTTTGCGATTTTTGCAATTTTCAGGAATTTTTGCGATTTTTACAATTTTCAGAAATTTTTGCGATTTTTGCAATTTTCAGGAATTTTTGCGATTTTTACAATTTTCAGAAATTTTTGCGATTTTTGCAATTTTCAGGAATTTTTGCGATTTTTACAATTTTCAGAAATTTTTATTATTTTCAGGAATTTTTGCAATTTTTGCTATTTCTGCAATTTTCAGGAATTTCTGCGAGTTTTGCAATTTTCAGGAATTTTTGCGATTTTTGCAATTTTCAGGAATTTTTGCGATTTTTACAATTTTCAGAAATTTTTGCGGTTTTTGCAATTTTCAGGAATTTTTGCGATTTTTACAATTTTCAGAAATTTTTGCGATTTCTGCAATTTTCAGGAATTTTTGCGATTTTTACAATTTTCAGAAATTTTTGCGATTTTTGCAATTTTCAGTAATTTTTGCGATTTTGACAATTTTCAGGAATTTTTATTATTTTCAGGAATTTTTGCAATTTTTGCTATTTCTGCAATTTTCAGGAATTTCTGCGAGTTTTGCAATTTTCAGGAATTTTTGCGATTTTTGCAATTTTCAGGAATTTTTGCGATTTTTACAATTTTCAGAAATTTTTGCGGTTTTTGCAATTTTCAGGAATTTTTGCGATTTTTACAATTTTCAGGAATTTTTGCGATTTCTGCAATTTTCAGGAATTTTTGCGATTTTTACAATTTTCAGAAATTTTTATTATTTTCAGGAATTTTTGCAATTTTTGCTATTTCTGCAATTTTCAGGAATTTTTGCGATTTTTGCAATTTTCAGGAATTTTTGCGATTTTTACAATTCTCAGAAATTTTTGCGATTTTTGCAATTTTCAGTTATTTTTGCGATTTTTACAATTTTCAGAAATTTTTATTATTTTCAGGAATTTTTGCAATTTTTGCTATTTCTGCAATTTTCAGGAATTTTTGCGATTTTTGCAATTTTCAGGAATTTTTGCGATTTTTACAATTTTCAGAAATTTTTGCGATTTTTGCAATTTTCAGGAATTTTTGCGATTTTTACAATTTTCAGAAATTTTTATTATTTTCAGGAATTTTTGCTATTTCTGCAATTTTCAGGAATTTCTGCGAGTTTTGCAATTTTCAGGAATTGTACCAGTATATCACCTGACGAAGCTACTGTGTTAGCGAAACATGTAATGTGTATGAGAATTTTTTGGAAAGCTCATCGTTTGTGAAGTTTTCACATTTGTTATGGATTTCCATCAAGTAACGGCCGAGTCAATTCAAAAAATGATATTATTTATCTATTTCTCAGTCAATTTTCCAAGATATAGGGTAATTCCTCTCAAGTTCTATAAACGTCTTCGTCAAAAACCATGAAATTTCCTCAACATTGAGTACAAGAAATACACTATGACATTAATAAACATTTTAATGAAAAATAACTAAAAAGTACATAGTCAGGATGAAACAAAGTATCAATAAGCTAGTGTGAAAAATGAGTCGCATTAATAATGAATTAAAAAAAGCACTGAGAAAACTGAGATTGAGACTAAGATTCATCATCGCTGCCCTGGGGCTGCCTCGGCTTGGGCCCGCCCGCCCTTTTGGCCATGATGATCTGATCCACCCTCAGGATCGTCGCGGCTGCCCCCACGGCATATTTCAAGCCCCAGAACTTGCAAACGTACAAATCCAAAATATTCTTCTCCAAAGCGTTGCAAACCGCGTTCTCGGTTTCGATGTCCACCCCGACGTTCTTATCTCCGTTCATGTGCGCAGCGAGCAACTTTTCCAACACGGCCGAAGACCTAATGAAAATTATCGGAATAATAATAATAATAATAATGTGTCTTTATTTTATGAAAAAACTTGGTAACACAAACTATACAATAGTGCTGGCGCCATTCGGCCTCGGCCGCTCTTCCATGTTATGATAATATCAGCCTCGATTATTTACACTAGAGTTCCTGAATGTACTTGACACTGCGGTTTTGACATTTTTTGTATACGTCAAAACAGCAGTGTCAAGTACATTTAGGAACTCTAATTTACACTAACAAGATGAAACATCCTTAAGAGAGCAATGAAGCCATAAGTTCTATTCAGTAGGTGGCGGTATCTGAGATGTTTATAATTAATAGTAATAATCAATTTAAAAAAAATGGCTGCTCCAAGATGGCGGACATGATTTGGTCCCATTCCATTCAAAATTGGTGAATGAGGGTTTTTGAGGTCGGAGATCATGATTTTTTTGTTAAAATTTATAAATTTCAAGATGGCGGCTTCCAAATAATTTTTTGTTTTTGTATAAATGACGATAACTCCGTTGTTATCAGCACAAAACTATTACTGGGACATATCATCTGTAAGAAAAAAAAAAGTTGTTTGTAACTTAGTCATAGTGAGCTATGACCTACATTTGAAAAACTAAAGTTGGTGCTGATATCTCAAATTCTAGAAGAGTTGGTATAAATTTCATATTTTTTTTGAAATCACTTTGAAAAACTGCCATGAGAATGTGAAATTACTATTTGAAAATTTTCATAAATAAAGAAGTTACGGAGGAGACATGAAAATGATCAAAATCTGTTTTTTGCGTATAAAACAAAAACGAATAGATTTGATCAAAATATTTTTTCACATTATAGTTGGCCTTGACAAACTCCACATTTGGTGTCATTTAACCGACCTCGTATCTCTCACCGTTAAAAAGATACCCATGGTGAGCATGGTAAGTGGGATACACTGTATTATAACAGTGAGCGGCAACAACAACAAATCCATTTCAAAGTCAGGCCTGTATTTCTTGGGAAAACGCTCGGACAGGTAGATTTTTATTTTTTTCTGCGGTTTTTATGGTAGTAGATTCATTTATACAGGGTGACTCCGAATCTTTCAAGTGGCGCAGTCGGTAGGATATTTCGTGGGAATCGGTCTGGAAATCGTCTGAGTTCCAACTCTTAAACGGAATAGCGAGGACAGCCGTTTGCAGAAGTACACGAGGATCTAATATGAGATCGGGTCTAGCGACAGTGGTGGTCATGTAAGTAGAATATTTTTCAGTACATGTCTGACTCCTCTTCAACTATTGATCCTCGAGCAAAATCAATCAGGCTTCAAAGTTGAATATGGTCGATCTTGTAGTCAATCTTTTAGATAACTTCACCATAGAAAATAGTAACATGGCTCCACCGATAGTTCTAGATATGAAAAACCCCAGTGTGATTCCACAATTCGATGGAAATCCGAATTTACTTCATAGATTTATAAGTGCATCAGTTGATTTTAATGGATTATGCCGACCGCGAGAATCCAACTAATTTTCAGAATATTGAATGAATCAGATGGTAAAGCTGAGGATGTTTGTGCAATTCACGGTGTTTAAAACTGGGAAGATATTAAAAACGCATTGATTCAAAATTTTGCGGTCCAAAGAGACGAGAACTGTATGAATCAAGATCTAGTCAATTTGCGTTTCAATTTCATGAAAAAATCATGCATCTTTGAATACATCATGTAATTATGTCACCATAAACTGTCCAGTAGCTCAACGAGATAGTAGGAGACATTTAATCAAGAAACAAGTACTCACCACTTTGGAAGTCAGCAATCAATGAATGAGTGTTATGTTGTGATTTAAATATAATAATTCTTAGTGACGAATCGAATGACGATTGAGCTAATAATGATCATCCTCAACGATTCGGGTTCTATTTATATTTGAAATCGATGCTAAATTCGCAATTTTCCGCAATGGGAATGGTCGTTACCTTTCGATACTGCTTACCTATGTATTATCGCGGGGTAAGCGGTTTCTTTGCAAATTATAAAGAAAATGACGTTTATAAACTCCGCCGACCTGATCGAAACTACAATGTACTGAATGTTTTAATTCGGAAAAGTCAATTAATGATGAAAGATATTGAAATGAACGGGAGTTTGAGTGATGTTAATGTACTTCTTGACACTACATATATGGGTTTCACGCGTGTCTGTATACCTGTGTCCACTGTTGTCCGCCAGCGCTTTAGCGAACGTTTCCAGGGCTGCGGCGAACTTTCGCACTGCGTACTGTTCGAGGCCGGGCAGCGTGTCCGCGTATTTGGCCAGCTGGACGGACAGTTCGGCCTCGGTGGCGCCTGCGCCGGGAACGAATCTGCCGTCACGAGCGATACACTGAAAGAGAATAGCTATTTATACAGGGTGTCCCATAAGTGATGGATCAAAAGAAGTGGGGGTGGTAGGAGGAGTCATTTCCAACCAATTATTGATGGTTCGAAGGTTATTAATGCTTTTTCATTCCTATAAAAAGAATTGATAACAATAAAACTATGTCACACTTGTGATTTCTTCTTTTACAAAGGACCGCGCACCGCTCTTACGGGTTTTTGGGTCCCGGTCAAATCGGCTGGAATAATAGTATGTTGTAGTTTGTGATATCCTGATCAAAAGCTCTCATGGGCCCAACTCAATCCTATGACTAGTTTTTTTTTTTTATTTTAGTCTAGCTAGACCAGTGAATCTTCAAACATGGAGGTCAAGTGACGTCACCCACAACACATGATATTTCTTACTTCTACATATTGAGTAACTAGGAACATGTGAGGCGTCAATTTTTTTCACTTTTTTCAAAAATATACTTCTCAGAAAGTTACAAGAAGCAATCAGGGATACTTTAGAGATGGTGTGACAAATAGAGACTGAAGCCAAACCCAGAAAAATCCCAACTGATAATATTCAACCATAATATCTCCAATGATCCACCTTCAGTGTGAATAATCATATAGTGAGAACAAGCACAGTAGCCGAGTATTTCGGAGTTCACTTGGACCCGAAATTGAACTTTAATCACCACTTCAAACGCATGAAAAAAAAAACAGTGTATCACAAGACTCAAACATTTGCAGAACTAAACATATGATAAGAGAGGAATGGGCTTATATCATAAAAAAATTACATTTCATAATTCGATAGAACTCACCCAAACTAGCTCATCACCGCAAACCGTTACTTGCTGTGAGCTCCTTACGTTTTATAAAAAATTATTGAAATCCCCGATTTTTCGGATCTCTGAAAACTAGAGTCACGGGATGGTATTAGTTCATCAAACTAATACCATCCCGTGACTCTACTGAAAACGAGGCGATGATGTGACGTCAAAACCCTAATACCATAGCTTATACTGAAACAAGACTATTCCAGACAGTGATGAATGATACATGATTTCTAACAGAGTGAATTAGCGCGAGATCACAGTTGAAAGAATTAATATATCAGTTGCCGCCAGTCTCCGTCGGGCGTTTGGTATTTTCTTTTAACTATGGGGAGATAAGGTTTCTATGTCATAAGAGGGTCCGTTTTCAGAAGGTACTATTATTTATGTCCAAAAATAAAACATTCCAGTTAATTTTCCCATCGAATTATGTCGTCAATCATTATTTATGTATAAAAGGATCATAATAAACATGGTTTGAGTTAAAAGTTTTACTAAGATGTACACGCCCATTGGCAGAAAAACAGCAGCTCACATTTACAAAGCCCTATATGCCGCCCCATATGCTCACCTAATATACATCAACACCAGAAAGCCACCCAAGAAGAATCTAGAACTAACAGAAAGATCTAGCCTGAGAGCAATCCCGAAAATATGACATCCTCAAAACCCCCTTCACAACCCTCCAAATGAACTTCTCTACCAACTCACTAATGTACAATCAATTAGCAAGAGGCTGGAAAAACTAGCACAGAAGTTCTCCAACAATGAAAGTAACCTGCAGATCATTCAAACCCAGTGCATCCAAAGAAACCCTACAGAGACCACAAGTTTCCAGTAAACACCTTGGTGGAATGCATCACCAACATTGCAGAAATGCCAAGAAATTGAGAAATTGAACATTTTCCTTCATTTTTTTTTTACTCACATGTGTATTTAGATCTATGCTCACATCAAAAAACAACAATTCACATAAACATGATTTCAATGTATTACAGGCTGAAGGATTGTGGTATTGGGTAACCAATAAAGCACTTTTATTATTATTATTATTATTATTATTATTACTTTTCAGGAAAAAAGTTCATTCAGGACAAGTTGGGTTGAAAGTACGGTAATTTTGCACTTATCATGCGATGGGTTTTTTTTCGAAAATTTTTTTTGGTACTTATATTTTTGCCTGAAAAACACGAATTTGATATTGAAAATGTGAACAAACCACTATTTATCCAGATATTTCAAGAAAAAGTTCGAAATTTTGCCTTATTTTCCCCCTTGTGTTGGATGCATTTACAGGTACTTGCTCTTTTTATTTTGTCATTGGACACTTCATATACTCATGATGTACTTCAATGACACATTTTAAGCTGGAAAATTCAACAGGAAATATGATTTTTATGGCGAGTTTTTCCTATTTAGTGAGCAAGCATACCAGATGACCGCCATTTAATCAATGGGTAATCCAAATAGGAGATGTCAAATGTCAATAGATTGCTTTGGAATGACATCACACACGCCATTATTTCAAATGATATTCTTCCTGCTTTTCACTAAACATGGATAAATCACAAGAAAATCATATTCCTAGTTGACTCATATAATAAAAAAAATGTGTCCAACATTGTGTGATATATATAAATTGTCCAATGATGGAAAAAGAAGGGCAAATTGTTCTAAATGCGCCCCAAAGACAGGCGGAAAAGAAGGTGAAATTTGTAACTTTATAGTGAAATATCTCAATAAATAATGGTTTGTTCACATTTTCATTATCAAATTCGTGTTTTTCAGACAAAAATACGTAAGTACCAAAAAAATTTTCGAAAAAAAACCCATCCCATGATAAGTGCAAAATTACTGAAAGTACTTTTCTTTTTCATGCAGAAGAGATATTTTCCTTCCTCATATAACCTTAAAAATCTTATTAGCAAGAATTACCTTCTGATAACCTTGAGGTTTGAAAGTTTTACTGGTCTAGCTTTCTAGCTAGACCCTTGTAAAGGAATGCTATGCCAATATCTTCAAATTCAAGTTTCATCAGTTTGCTAGCATTACACACAGAAAAATCAAAGCTATGCAAAAAACTCAACCCAACATGCATTTTACTAACAAAATTCAGCAGCAATAGTTCTCAAAGATATAAATCAACAATCAAATATCAAATATAGTGTGAATGTTGGAAAATTGTACTAAAATCACAAAATAATACAAATTTCAAAAAAGTTAGCCAGCAGTTGGCAATTCATGACTGGATTTTTCTGGTTAAAAAGCCTTAAACAAACTTTTTACACAGAGAAATAAAAAATCCAACAATTATTTCTTATCAAATATTTTCAACAGCAATATTTCTTACCTTGAAAGTATTGACACCATCATCTATAGCTCTCTCTATATCATCCATGTAGTTGTCTGTGGCTCCTCTAATCACAATGGTGGAAATCCTGGATTCCTTACCTACTAGTCTAAAAGCTACAATAGGGGTGTCTCCAAGTTCTTCTACACAAACTATATCAGCATATCCAATTTCCTGAGGTGTGGGAGCAGTTAGTCTTGGCAACACTGTTCCACCAACCTAAAAAGCATTATAAAATAATAACTTCTTCAGATGTAGAAGGAATATTTCATACCGTTTTACTGAGTCTTCTTAAATCAAACTTTGAATTTAATCTGACTGCCATAATACCATATTTGTTCAAATAATGCATGGCCATATCTCCAAATTTGGAACCAGCCACAATAACTTTGACACCAGTGTCTGCAATAGCTTTGATCTGGATTTCCAATAGGTCCTCTTCTCCACGACTGAAGTTCATCAACTCATCAGCAGATTTTATCAAAACAGTACCTGACAAAAACATTTTTGAGAATTTTAATTTCTATGATAGTACAATAAAGCCTTAGAAAATCATAAAAACCATGAATCCATACAGATAACCAATAAGACATCTAAGAAATCAGAAGGAATTGAGTTGAATAAAAACACCAAAACACATTATCACAATATAACTTACCTTTTGTTTCAGTCTGAAGTATATCTACAGCACAGCTATACAATGCAATTTTTGCTTTCTCAATTTTTGTGATTTCTCCCTCCACTTGCCTCTTGAATACCATCCCTTGCACTACTTGACTGCTGTTCAACCCAGATCCCAAAACCTTGCAAACTCTGACATTGTCTACATTGAAAGTGGTTTGTTCAGGAATGATTGAAACACAAGCTTTAGCAACTAACTCTGCCAAGAAATCTTCATTTCCATATTGTTTGGATTGGATTGAGGTTTTTATTCCTTGCACAACTTCTGGAATATTCCTGCAATCTTTGATTTCTCTACAGACAAGAGTAGGGAGGATTTCAAGACACTTTTCCAAGGCAGTTTCAAAGCCTTCAGCTACTTCAATTGGAGTCACACCCAATCTTATCAGCTCCTCTGAACATTCTGTAACAAAAAACCTGCTTGGAAACATTCCTAAGAAAAATTCTTTGGTTTTCTTACCTAGTAGTGCACCTGCCAATATAATAACAAAATTTGTCCCATCTCCTACTTCAGAGTCCTGCATTTGACTGCCCATTATCATGAGTTTTGCAGCTGGATGCTCTACATCTAGCTCCCTGATGATTGTGGCAGCATCACTGGTTACAAATTGCTTTTCTATGTGGTTGATGACCATTTTATTCATGCCATTGGGACCATAGGCAGATCTGACAGAATGTGCGAACTCTTTACAAGCTATTATGTTCCTGATTACAGCTTCTTCTAGTCCAGAAAAGTGCTAGAATGTGGATTAGCGATGATTTCGTTTTTTGTGAAAACCGGTGTGGGTTGATATGAATCACATGTTAATTGTTGTAATATTTTCTGTTCATATACTCACCCTAGCGCCTTCTTTCATCATTTGAGAAAAGCCTGGGGCTTTCGGAACGTGGAGGGCCATTTTTGGTTGATTTTAAGTGTTCTTTTCAGGAAGAAAATATAATAATAATAATATGAAGATCCTTTCACAGTTTTCACCTACCACAAGTCAGAAATAACACAGGAATAAAAGGAAAAGAGCTACTAGGCTAGTTGACTGTTGACGTTTTACGTTTCATTTGACTTTTGAATTGACACTCAATGTCAACTGTTTACTGTCAGAGCTTGGAGCATGTTCGTTTGCTTGTTCGTTGAGACCATTGGGTCTAAGGTCCTTTGATTTTAGACCACATGACCGTTTTTTCTATGGGCCATAGAAGTACAAATAGAAATGAGCTGTATTCAAGTTGGCAATGCTGATATCAAGAAATAAATTGAAGAAGAGTGGAAAGTTGAAGCCATTTTGATTATTTCAATTCATAATTTCAAATGTTTTGAATCCTTGATACACAATTCAAAGTACGGTTTTATTTTTATACTTTTGAACTTTTGAAATGAACTAGATGTCCTGCTCTGAAACGAAAACTCATTCTCCATTTTCCTACTCAATGATGTTTACTTACTGCCCTGTGAAGATCATCCCAATACGCAATCAGACTTTTCCTGTTTCTTCATATTTCAAGATTAAAAATGATCTGCACTCTAATACAACTAAGAGATCCTGGTGAGTACCTATCTTCCTTTACATATTCATGAAGATATCCTTCCGAAAATGATCTTGTACCAAAAAGTTCATGGTAACAGTAATTACCACAATATCCAGCACAATATTTATATGTATATATGTAGGTAGGTGTTAAGGGAAGTGTTTGAATTTCAAACTGTATGAAAAACACGGTTCCAAAATAGAAGTCTATCCCTATTTATGAATAAGACATTTTTTCTGATCCAATATATAATATATGATGGGTAACCATCAAGTTCAGTCATTCTATTTTGGCCCAGAAAACGTATTTTCGATTACCTATCGATCTTTGTGAGTTCTTCATCAACACTGCTTCCTAGCATTTTCCTTCATATTCCGGCATTGAACATTGTGAAGACAGAAATTCTAGCCAACATTCAATTACCTACCTATACTTCTACAATATTTATTATTTCACCCTGTAGCATCAAACAGTGTGCCTATTGTTATAGGTACAGTTGAAATGTTGACACTTTTCAGTTTTCACCCAGGATAATTTTTTACAAATAATAACCATATTACCATAATTTCTGGTAGAAGTCCATGCTTCATCATAGGACAGAAGGAAATGAGATGACTGAGCTTTCCTTCTCCCCTAAGAATTTTACCATATTTCATGGTACTTAGTGACTGCTGTGTATTTTATCAAGAAAGAAGAAAATAAATGAAGCACCTGATAATGATTTCATATATAATTTAATGAAGCACCATAATTCATGCAAAATTAATTCAGTCATACACTAGACATATCCAAAGATGTAATACAAAATAAGTACAAATGATTACAGGAGCACATGAGGAAAAAAATCATGCCCTGTTTCCATCTAACATCTTTCTTGAAGGGAAAACTTTTAACACTCCTCCCCTATCAATAGTCATCTTACAATATAAATAGTTTATCAAATATATAAAAGTATAAAATAATACAAGACTTGGCATTGGATTGAGCCCCAAAGATGACAAGCATATATATATTTTTAAGCACTCTTTTCTTGGTCGATGGTTTCCTTGGTGGGCAGAGGGTTTTTTTCTTGGGTTTCGGCGTGTTTCAGTTTGGTATTGTCGAAATTCTCAATGCCTGAGATTAGTTGTCTTTGACCTTTTTCCTGTTCAATGACTGAAAACAAAAAAATATTCACATTTTAGGTATACACTCTCCATTGATTTATCAATATAATGCATCCATAAATAAAATTCAAAATGGAAAGAGAAATAAAAAATTCAGTTTCTTTGACAATTTAATTCATGTATGGAAAATCCCACAAGCCATGTGATTTTCTCATTATGACAGCGAAAAAAGTTTGCCCTAGCTTTTCCAGTGACAATAACGGGAACCTAACTTTTGAAAGCATGACAACCAGCCATAATAGTAGATTGTTTTATTAGGATCAAAAGTGACACTTTGTTTGACAAGCGAATTTTGCATTGGCGAGGCGGAGCGTTTAGCGAAGCCGAGCGAAAGCAAAATTTGCGAGTCGAACAAAGTCACTTTTGATCCGAATGAAACATGCTATTTTTTCTGCAACCGAAACAATTAACTCAAATAAACATGTGAAGTAACCACCAATGCCGTGCCATATGTATGCAATGCAACAAATATTGACAAATAATCCATGTGGTAATAATATTCTACCTGCATTAACAGCAGGTTAGGTTTTCAAGGATGTTCGAGTTGTAGTTTCAATATAAATACAACCACAGAGTGACATTTGTGTATGGACCAGATGCTCGAATGGCAAATACCGCGCCAGTGCCAGCTATAGGAACAAGACGTGGAAAATGTTAAGTTAGTGAGCATAACAACAATAATAATAGCGATTATTTATTCCTCTCCATACTACACTGTGTTTGACTTGATAATCAAATGAAGCTAAACAATATCGTTGTTTGAGACAAAAAAACAATTGCTTGCCGTGATTATTGAAAAACAAGTTATCCATCTCGAGAATAACGAATGAAATACAGATCAAGCAAGTATTTGAATCTTGGAGGCTTTCCTGATCAAACAGAAATACTTAGCTGAGATGTTTATAATTCCAACACTAAACTATAATAAGGTGTATTTATATCTCCAGCATGGGTATGAAATGCCAAATCTGCTGAAATCGGAAACAAATCAGGTATGCGTCAACACAAATAACCAACCGTCACAATGTTGTTTATTTTTGATGACGTCCAGTACATCCTTTTTAGTTCCTAGGAGTTAAAGTTGAACTTTAGCTCCTAGGAACTAAAATTCAACTTTAGCTCCTAGGAACTAAATATGTTGCCTAGCAACATACCTATTTTTGTGTCAGTAATAGAAACGTCAATTTAAGAGCTAATTTTGGTATCAAAATGGACGACTTTTGTGTCGGTTGCAGAAAAACTAATGTTTGATGAATTGAATTGTCTTACCGACAATTTACTCGTCCTATGGACTCGTTATTTTTTCAGATGCAGTTGTTTCGTCAAAATTGCCAGGCAACAAAATTCTTATTGATACCTACATGTGAAGTTTACTTCGACAAAAAAAAAAGCTCCTGTATAATTATTCGCGATAGAAAATAACTCGTCGCTCCACCTGACGGCAGCAACTTGAACACTTCTGAGCGGTTCGTTTTCATGATATGACCAATTAGCACAAACACAAAACAAATGTGAACCAATGAAAACAAAGTAAACATGTCGCTTTGACAGCTTTCAAGAACTCCGATAGGTGTCGTACGCTTATTTTCTATCGCGAATAAGTGACAATAGGTGAAATTAACGATAATGTTCGATGAAGAACTTGATAACATGAAAGAGTTTTAGTTTCTCCTAGTTCTTCATCATCAAAAACAATAATCAAAATTATAGAACTTTTACCTATTTCGGATAATAAACAGAAAAATCAACTTAATTTCTACATAAACGAGACTCAATATCAACTTATAGAACATTGGGAAGATTTATCGAAAATATTGAAGGCATATAAAGGTAAGACTTATATTCGTCGGAGCTCGATTGCTCGACATCTATGATAGCTAGAAACCTGACTCAAAAACGAATGTGAATGAGACAACAAGGTCCATAACTAGAAATTATTGCCGCATATACAGGGCGCACCAAAAATAATCTAGAGGGTCGGGATCATTTTTTTTAAATGGAATGCCCTGTATATTTGCATATTTTTTGAAGCATCCCTGTGACCTTCATCCACTCCTATGATATCGTTGACTATATCTCGTTCATATCAAAGTTATGAATTTTTTTGTCGAAGTAATGTCATCTGCAGATGCCTACCGAAAATATCACTGTTGTCACAATTATAAAATTTAAGAAAAAATAATCTCAATATCATTTATTGAAAAGATGAGTGACATTTCTGAAAATGTTTCAGGCCCTCAAATGATACAGGGTGGCTGAAAATGATTTTTCAATTCGGAACTTTTCGAAGTGATTTTTCACGAGTTTTTCAAATGAAACACCCCATATATTCATCTGAACATCCATATCGATATTCATAACCATTTTTGAATTATTGAACTTTGAAAATTATAGGTTGGCGATTTCGATCGATTCAGATTCTTATCTGTAATTAAAACATCAAAAGTCCAATTATTAATTTAGTGAACCAATTTTTTCAAAGAAAGAATCGATACCAGAATCGAAGCAAACAGAAAGAGTGCATATGCTAGTTATTCACAAAGTAAAGAGACAAAATTTTCATTTCTCAAGTATCCCATAAATTCATGGCACATTGAAAGCAAAACCAGAATAATTGAGAATTGAAATTTTTTCCGTCTCTACTTTGTATATATTTTGCATAACTATAGTTCTTCCCAATATTCCAAGTCGAGTTGTAGAGAAAAATTCAAGAAATGCAAGACTTTCGAAACAATCTAATTTTTGTTCCAATGGCCAATTAAGGAGAAATCACGAAAATGTCCCGAGATGAGGTCCCAGTGTATCATAATATAACTGACTTTTGATCAGAACAAAATTTCTCGAGTTCTGGTAGCATTGGAAACGTAGACCATAGTGTAATGGTTTCACTTTACACCCTGTGTAGGTTTTGTTCTGCGAACTTTTTCAGAGTGTTCTAGCTCTCTCTGAAGCCGATGAAATATCAAATCTGATATCGAAAACCGCATGAAGATCGGTCAATTTTTTCAAAAAATACAGGTCGTCGAAAAAGAATCAAATTATGAGTGGTGTTGAGAACTGTATTTTCTTTATGAATTTTTTTGTTTTATTTTCCGAGTGAAGACTTACCTTGTTGGTCTGGTAATACAACTTTTTCCGTTGTTTGAGCATGCTTCATGGTGGTTTTGTCGAATTGTGCGACACCATTCAGAAGGGTTTGGTGTGTTTTTTCTTGCTGTACAACTGTCAAGCAAAGCGAAACACATGCAGTAATATAAAATATGCAAAAAATGCAGGCAACTGATGATTATTGCTGGTAGCACATGCACATAATTTAATCAAATTCAGCAATCTTAGAACTGAGTTAAAAGTGCGCAATTTCTAGTATCGATATTATTAACAATAATAATCTCTTCATAAAAACCTCTAAAACACAAGAACCAATCACAATTATTGCTGTCTTAATTTTATAATTTTCAATAATGTATGGTTAAGTGTCAGGTATTTCATTTGAACATGTTTGTAAAATTGTCTTTACTGAAAATGATTAATCATGATTTTGAAAATTTACTCGGAAAACTTCTAATGAAAATATTTCTAAAGAAAGTAACAAGAAATGCGTAGTATACAGGGTGTTTCATAATTGAATGCTGATCCTAAAGGGCGATGATCCTTAGATGATTTTAAGGAGAGAAGTTCATATCAACATATGTCCTGAACCTCTTAGTTTTTGAGCTACAGGGTGTTGAAATCAGAAGCCTACAGCGTTTTTTTAAACTAAACATTCAATATCAGGTCTACGAGGAGATCACTGGTGGTAAAAGTAAAAGTTTGATTCTCGTCCCAAAACAAAATGTGTTTCCACTTATAGTGGGTGTCTACTGAATTACCAAAAACAATATCCAAGAACTGAAGGAACAAAATTCTTTGGTTTTTATTTTTTTACGCGAAAACGGTACGTTGTATGAAAGTGAGTCTAGGAACCACATTTGCTCCAAAATGAATAAGAATTGAAAAAAAAATCTGGTTCTCAGAAAAATCAGTGGCGTACTATTTTTTTCTTCAAAAATTGTCAGTTCAAACACCGTACGGACGCTACTGGTGAGAATTTTTGAATATCTTTCACGTACAAAAATGCTCTCTAATAATGAAAAGGTGTATACAAAATATCATAACAATATCTAAGAGTGATACAAAATTATGATGAAAAACTCATTTTTTTCTTGAAATTTCAACTTTCAATAACTAAGAGGTTTAGGACATATGTTGATATGAACTTTTCTCTTTGAAATCATCCAAGGATTATCGCCCTTAAGGATCAGCATTCAATTATGAAACACCCTGTATAGTACCAACAGCGAAAAAAAAAATAACTGAGTCGTTAAGACTTTTATAATGAGGATTTATAGAAGGTAGGGTTTTCTTTTGATCCTTCAATTTGATGTGGTGTTTTAGAGTCACCCTGTATAAGTTCATCTGATGACTAACAAATAACTATATATTGATATTTTGAAGAGCAATTTATAGTTATCATAATTATTAGAGAATTATCACAAAGGTCATTCCACATTTCAAAAACAGAAAACATGCATATACATACTAATATCAATATCAATAAGACATGACTAAAGGCGTTTATACTTTGAAAACGATTCAGTCCATTTAATCTACTTTTCTAGGAATAATTGGTGCTGGAAGTTAACGACCTGATAAATCCTGATATAAATTAAAAATATTTAACGAAATTATGCACACTTAAAAAAGCAGCCATCAGCATTGTATTATTAAATTCATGCTCGAATTAAAACGAAATGAATATCTTCTGGTTTGCCATTCACATTCCTTCATCATTTTGAATCGTAATAAATCATATTCTTTTTACTTGATTATTTGGTATTTTCTTTCCTCGTAAGGATATGTCCAGTTACTGAAAATGGACGGCGGAATGGAATTATATCAAAATCATAGGAAATAAAGATAACAACCAAAAGAGAAAAAGCAAGGAATCCGCTTGCATTCTTCTGAACGGAGACAATAGCATTGCTTCCTGTTCAGTTGATATAGATAGAACATGGTATTCACTACTGAAAACTGAACATGAAAATGGTAGATCCAAGGTCAATTAATGAAAACATCCTGTAACTCATTTGTATGAGAAGTGTGAAACTATTCGAAGGAAAATATGTTTGCATTTTTATGTTGGGAACGGTAGCTGATTCGTTCCCGAAACGTACAAAGCTGAGAAAAAATTCTATATTTTTTCAATATATCTAACAGGGTGTCCGCTAAAAGGAGGTCAATCCATTAACCATATATTCCTTGAACAATAATAATATGAGTTTCTAAATACCATTTTTCATTTTAGCCCTTCTTATTCGATATACAGGGTGTCAAAGTTGAAAATTAAAAACTGTTTTTTTCTAATTACTCGCGTAATTAATAAGATATTAATCTCAAAATAGGTACATTACTTCAGCACAAAGAGTTACATCGTGTGAGGAAAACAAAACAGAAAATAACTGTCAAATATTCAAAATACTGGGGGTCAAATTCAAATTCAAATTCAAATTCAAAATTATTCAAATTCAAAATTACTTTATTGTCTCAAGAATGGTAGTTCTTATTGACAAAGTGTTAGGGTGAAAAACAACAAACATATCATTTGAACATTCAGGCCACATAGGGAAGACTACGCGATATATACCTAAATACACATGAAATTCATCACATACATTTGTAGTGCAGACCACTACACGTCAATTTTACAAGGTCAGACGGCAATAAAATCTAAAAACATAAGTACATTATCTTAAAACCTTATAAAATCATGACAGACAATAATCTAAAAACCTATGATATCTAAAAAACATACAATATGCATTCATATATATAAATAAATAAAAGAACAATACAAAAGTATGGTAAAATGAGAAAAGGCAAGTTAACAATACGATTAAGTAGAATGACATAAAATGGAATCTAAAATTTTTCCAAATAGAATTCGTCCAGTGAATAGAATGCTTTGTCTAGCAAAAAATTTCTCAAAGAAACTTTGAACTTTCTTTTATCCGTGATCCTTTTCATTTCATTAGGTAAGTGATTGAACATTTTCTTGCCATTATATATAATGGAATTTTTTATTTGTGCAGACCTAGGGAGTGGTAAAGTTAAATCAGAAGCTTGTCTAGTCATATATTGTGGAGTTGATTGCACTCCTCTAAACTTACTCTGGATAAGGCATACTGTTTCCAATATATAGATGCATGGTAGTGGTAAGATTCTTTGTGCTATAAATAAAGGCTTACACGAATCCCTGAATTTGGCTTTGCACATGTATCTCAATGCCCTTTTCTGCAATACAAAAATCGTGTCGAATAGAACTCTACTACAAGATCCCCAAAAGCAAATCCCGTATCTGAGATGAGAATCGATTACAGCAAAGTAAACCTGTTTGGCCATGTCCCTACCAAGTTCCCATGAGGTGGTTTTCACTGCAAAACATCCAGATGCTATTTTTTTTCCCAGTATCTTTATATGATCTTCAAATTTCAACTTGTCATCAATGTATAAGCCTAGAAATTTAGTTGCTCTCTTACTACTAATTTCTTGATTACCCAAATAAAGTTGTGGCAGATGACATTTAAAAGAGATTATATTAGTTTTTGATATGTTCAGAGAGAGCATATTTGCATCACACCACGCTTTTACCTTGATAACATCATTATTAATTTGTTCGTGAAGATCCATGTCATTTTCATTATGCCATAGTAATGTGGTATCGTCTGCAAATTGAGTAAATTTTCCCGTGATATTTATAGAAGCTAGGTCATTGATATATATCAAGAAAAGCATTGGACCGAGCACCGATCATTGCGGTACTCCCCATTTTATCTCCATTTTTTTTGAAAATTTGTTCTGGAGAGATACGCTTTGAGTCCGACCCAATAAGTACTCCTCAAACCATTTCAGAACTACATTTCTGAAGCCGTACCTTTCTAATTTATTGAGCAGAATCTTATGGTTGACACAGTCAAAAGCTTTAGTTAGATCACAAAAAACAGCAGCCGTAATATCACCATCATTGAGATTGAAATATACATCTTGCAGTAGGTTAAAAATAGCATCACTTGTTCCTTTTGCACTTTGGAACCCGAATTGAAAGGAATTTATAATTTTGTGCTTTGCCAAAAATGCCGTCACTCTGTTTTTCACCAGTTTCTCAATTAATTTAGAGAGGGTAGGTAGCAATGAGATTGGTCTATAATTGGCCGGATTTTCCATATCCCCACCTTTATGTAGAGGAATCACCACCGCATTTTTCAGACATTTTGGAAATACTCCTGATGAGAATGAAAAATTGATAGCTTCAACCAGGCTCATAAGAGCACAGTCAGGTAAGTGAGAAAATATTTTTGTGGATATATCATCATATCCAGATGAATTTTTATTTTTCACTTCATGAATTGTTCTTTTCAATTCTTCAATGTCCGTTGGCATGAAGAAAAAGGATTCAGATACAGTAATATTCTTTAGATAATCCAAGGGGTCCGTTGTAGGGTGGATTTCTTTGGATATCTTTTCTGCTATAGAGCAATAGTATTCATTAATATCGCCACAATTTAGATTTGTTTCCATAGGGACGGTATATTTTTTACCCCTCAACTCATTAATTATTGACCAACTCTCCCTCTGCCTATTACCTGAATTATCTATCTTTTGTCTATAATACAATTGCTTTGCCGCTCTCAGAGTTCCTCTATAAATTTTCCGATACTTAGAATAAAATGAGACGAATCCTACATTATCCATAGCATACTTTTTAATCAAATGTAAGCTTCTCATATTTTTAGCAGATACTTTCAAGCCTTTCGTTATCCAAGGTTTTCCCGGTTTACTCTTGATCTCCTTGAGAGGAAACGCAGTATTGAAAATATCGGACATCATCGAATGGAATTTAGTTAATGGGTCATTACATTCCAGTGTTACCTCATTCCAGTTATTGGCATTACAAAGTTGTTGAAATTTATTGAAATTCAGTTTGCTGTATATTCTCCCTATAATCTTTTTTTTACCAGAGGATTTTGAGTCAATTGGGACATGGCACAAAACAGCTTCGTGGTCAAGTACACACTTACCCCCATATTTTTTTTGTACGTGCGCTAATGACTTCCTATCTATTTTTCTTCATGTGTTCAATCATTTTTGATTGTTTCTTGATTTTTGTAAAATTCCGATAAAATTATTTGTTTTTAAGATAATTCGAAAAGTACTGGTTATTGTTTGATGCCTTGCGGCTTACGGTAATCTCATAATGTTCACATACTCCTATTTATTTCGTCGAAATTGGAAGAGGGCGTATCTTATTACGTACGGAAAGGTGAATAAGGAAATACCGGGTGCTCAGAGCGAATGTATTAAAATAATTTTTACACTTTTTAAATTTTTTTTTTGTAAAAATTATTTTAGTACATTTGCTCCGAGCACCCGGTATTTCCATATTTACCTTTTCGTACGTAAAAAGATACGCCCTCTTTCAATTTCGACGAAATAAATAGGAGTATGTGAACATTATGAGATTACCTAAGCCGCATAGGCATCAAACAATAACCAGTACTTTTCGAATTATCTTAAAAACCAATGATTCAATCGAAATTTTACAGGAAACAAAAAATACTCAAAAATGATTGAACACTTGAAGGAAAATAGATAGGAAGTCATTAGCGCACGTACAAACAAAATATGGGGGTAAGTGCGAACTTGACCCCCAGTATCTTGAATATTTGACAGTTATTTTCTGTTTTGTTTTCCTCACACGATGTAACTCTTTGTGCTGAAGTAATGTACCAATTTTGAGATTAATATCTTATCAAATACGCGAGTAATTAGAAAAAAACAGTTTTTAATTTCCAACTTTGACACCCTGTATACCGAATCTGAAGGGCTAAAATGAAAAATGATATTTAGAAACTCATATTGTTTTTGTTCAAGGAATATGTGGTTAATGGATTGACCTTCTTTTAGCGGACACCCTGTATATTTCTTCTCTTCAATTTTTTTTTTTAAACAAAGTGTCACCAGCAAACTATTGGATTTTTCTTTTAGGCTTCCTGATAAAAAAATTTCGAGGCAAATCATCTGATTTGTCCTACTATACATACAGGGTGACATAGAAAAAAGTACATTGTATAGTGCCACACAATAGAGGATACTAAAATAAGAAAAAAAGTTTCTATGAACATGGGTCCGCAAGGCCTTCGGTAAGAAGATACGGGGTGTTGAATTTACATTTATTTTTGGGTTTTCTTTGAATATCTTTAGCCAGAGACGCAAGAAATGGATGAAATGTGGTATACAGGGGTTTTTTATCATGCTTAATTCAAATATGATCTTAGTTTTGTAGTGGGCGCTACATACAGGGTTCCATCCCTATTGAATCGGTCGTAACTTTTTTGCTATACACTGTATGTCATTTTCGACATTTTTGTTATCCCTTCTTTTATACTTAAGAAAGGTATACCTTGTCCAAGTCGCTAGAAGCAATGGTTCCAGTACAAATGCATCTAAAAGCCGACAATGCACGCAAATTATTCGAAAAGCGCCAAAGTAACTTTTGCAAAAACAATGATAAATGCTTCAACAATTACATTTTAATGATATGATGAAAAATATGATTAATTAGAACAAAACATCAAGTTTTCAGAATATGTTCAAATTGTTGCCCTTGTACTTCAATACATTTTTCCATTGAAATTCAATACCCCGTATCTTTTAACCAAAGGCCTTGCGGACCCATGTTCATAGGAACTTTTTTTCCTTATTGTATAGTGTCCTCTATTGTGTGGCACTATGCAATGTACTTCTTTCTATGTCACCCTGTGTATTGAAATAATACTCGGATCATATTTTTATTCTGTAGAAACGAGGGGAGAAAATCACAAATAATCAAGTGAAATGAATGTAACACCTCCTCGATTAACCTACATACAGTATTTATTTAATGATCTTCTGGTTTGCCATTCACATTCCTTGATCATTTTGAATCGTAATAAATCGTATTCTTTTTTGAAAATTGAATTTTTTTCCATCTAGTCAAACATTAACATTGAACAAAAGTAAAAAGCAAAATGATGATAAAAAAATTGAAGCATTTTTCAAATAGTCGATAAGGCTCTTTTAGTTGGTGGAATCAAAAAATGAAATTCCATACCTTCTTTGTCTGGTAGTGGGTTTTTCTCTTGAGTCAAGGTGTGCTTCAATTTGCTAGTATCGAAACGTTCAATTCCTTCGATAAGGGCTTTTTCGGTTTTCTCGGCAGCCACATCTACAAAAAAAAACAAGAAATATATAAAAATGACAGGACACCCCCTGTATATCAGCAAAAAAAGCTCAAGTTTCTAAACAAACTTTTCCAAAGCATACTCTATAAATTAAGCTTGATCTGTTAGTATCACTTTTATAATCAATCAATCAACTTCATTGTTCTCAAGAAACATTTGTTCATAGCAGGAAACATACAGGGTCGTTTTTCAAAACTTAGTATCAAAATTTCAGGGGCTCATTTTTCAGATCAAAATAAAACTTCTCATTTCCTGTAAACAGCAAACGCTTCGTACCCGATCTACGGAGCGTTGAAATTTGAAGATTTTTTCCTTTTTTCATCATAGCTCTTTTGGTTTCCGAGATATTCAGATTATATAATTTGGTCGAATGATTGTTTTTTGTGGGGCCAAGCCTTTTTTCGCTTCATAAACTTTTTTGTGGTGCGCCACTGGTAGATATTAAAATACCAAATGATTTATTTGTTCTGTTTGTGAACTTTCTTGTCTCTTGTAATTTTTACGAATCTGTGACCGTTGTCGAGAAAAACATATTTTTTTGTAATTTGCTAGATTTTTAAGAAAAGGGAGGAACCTATTATTACAATTAGATCAAAAAACGCTGTTCATTCAGTTTGTGATCGTTATTAAAAGTTTTGGAAACATAACCTGAAGAATAAGAAACCGAACGAACCTTATTGACTTTATATAAAAGGTGTTAAAAAATAAAAAAAAAAACTCAAAACTTCAACGCTCTGTAGATCGGTAACTTGGCGTTTGCGAACACATAGTTATAGGAAAAAAGTCTTATTTTGACCTGAAATATAAGTCCCTAATTTTGAAACACCCTGTATATCTATTACCTAGTAAATACACTCACGTACCGGGTGTACCACTTAGAAAGGTCGCCGGCTGTATCTCGGAAACTATTTGCCGCACAGGTTTCGGAAAAAAAATATTCATGATGAAAGTGGCCAAGAAAAATCTCTGGAAATTATTTTCAAGTTTCCAGGACAGCCGCTAGAGGGCGTAATTGCATTGGCCAACTTAAAAAACGGGTTTTTATGAAAATTTGATATATCAAGACATATCAGAAACACTTTTTCCATGATCTCGAGTAGATTTCCAATCATTTCGATAAAAAAAATTGCGCTAGCTCTTTAAATAAAAGAGGGAGGGAAGGATGAATAGTACTCTGGAAAAACTCTTGTTACTACAGTTTGGTGTAACGGAATCAAGCGATCTTGGTCTCATTACGAAGGGTTTTTTTCAGATCTTCCCGATAAATCACGAATCAAGTCGATTTAAATCCCGTGGTGGCCGCTAGATGGCATCGTTTGAAAAATCAGACGATTTGCCATTTTTTTTCGAGAATTTCAAATGGAACCATATATTTTTCCTGCTATGATATGAAAGTAAAGTGAACGAGGAGAAAAATGGTGAAAACCGCGAGTTGATACCTCTTGAAGAACCGGAGAAATACTCGGAATAATATTAAAATTCAAACTGTTAGCATGTCAAATGCCTCCTCATTCGTTATCGGCATTTTGACAAATAAGCAATCCACAGTGAAAACTTTCCATGGAACTTCAATTATATTTTGACGATTCTTTCATTCAAAGTCAAGCCATTTCTCATTCCTGAGCCCCTATACTCACTATTTACATTTCAATTAGCTATTACTAAGAGTCTCCTTCACTATTGTGAGATATAATAGCAGTTTGTGAAACCAAAATAAATGAATTAATTATTGAAATCATAATTTCATAGATACAGGATATTTCTGATGACGATTATTGAAGTTAGATTCCCGTGGTGAATATTTTCATAATATTATTTCCAGTATTTCACCGGTTCCTCAAGAGGCATCAATTCGCGGTTCTCACCATTTTTCTTCTTGATTGCTCTACTTTCATATTAAAGTAGAATAAATACATGGTTCCATCTGAAATTTTCGAAAAAAATGGAAAATTGTCTGATTTTTCAAACGATGCCATCTAGCGGCCACCACAGGATTTAAATCGACTTGATTCGTGATTCATCTGGAAGAACCAAACAAAACCTTGATAATGAGATCAAGATCGTTGAATTCCGTTACACCAAACTGTAGTAATGGGAGTTTTTTCAAAGTACTATTCATCCTTCCCTCCTTTTTTCATTTGAAGAGCTAGCGCAATTTTTTTTGATCGAAATGATTGAAAATCAACTCGAGAACATGAAAAAAGTGTTTTTGATATATCTTGATATATAAAATTTTCATAAAATCCCGTTTATTAAACTGGCCAATGTAATTACGCCCTCTAGGGGCTGTCCTGGAAACTTGAAAATAATTTCCAGAGATTTCTCTTGGCCACTTTTATCATTCATATTTTTTTTCGAAACCTGTGCGGCAAATAGTTTCCGAGATACAGCCGGCGTCCTTTCTTAGTGGTACACACGGTACAAATCATTTTTTGGGTTCATACATAATAGTTATTTATGTAATAAGGATCATAAAGACGATCATTATGGTACAAGTCGTGATAACACGGCGTGTGCCATAATGATTGTTTATGATTCGTATTACATACAAAATTTTATCTGATGGCATTTATATCAATACATTTTCGAAAAATTAAAAACTGCATTTTCGACATGTCACAATGACAACTATTTTTAAAGGAGTAAGTATTGTGTAGTTTCAAATATTAGTAGGTGAGTGAGCTGTGCTTTGCCATTATATTAATATTACAAATTGTAGTAATTGTTCTTTTACCATTTATAATAAATAGTTTTGTACATAGTTATGCATTTTGAATAAACTTTTTTGATCAAACCATTACATGTTTTCCTTATAGAATTTCATTATGGTACTTTTAGTACTATAATGAGCTGTCATCAAAATTGAGTGACATAACGTTGTCATTATGACATGCCATCAGATAAAAATGATATATTATGTTAGTTGGAGATAGTACCAACAACTGTTCCCATTAGTAACAGTGGTGGCCACATGTTTGTTAAAAATCCAGTGGATGTCATTAATGCGAAATGTTTTTTAGCGCCCTCATCGTTATTGATACTGTTTATAAAAATTTAATGATTATAATATGTTAGTATGTTTTATAACTGGCGGAGGCAGAAGCTTGCTTTTTATGAACAAACAGGGCTCTCTCTATACATGTGCGCAGCTAGGATTGTTTACACAAGCTCTAGACTAGATAATGGCCTAATTGATAATAAACGTCGATAAATTACATCCTCTTCTATCCACTCTATGGCTAGATTGTTATTTCAATTCTCACATCGCTGAACACGAATAATTTGCCTGTAAGCTGAGATTACACCTCAAATTGATGAATGTACTGTATAGTATAGTCTATATATCCAGAAAATTTATTGAATACGTCAAAATTGTATTGAAAAATAATCTACTATCATAATTAAAAATGTTGATTTATTTTGTTGAACTTTGACAATAAGCACATGATAATTATGTATTTTTTCTTATCGCCAATTGAAAAAGAAATTTCAATTATTCACATAATGTAACAATGAAGAAATAACAAACTCCAATAGAATGTTTTGACTCAACATTGGATCGCCCTGTAGATTAGCGAAGGCAAGATTAGTTGGTTTCAGCCGAATTATGAATCATGGGAGTATGAAGTCGTAGTATGGAAAAAATTCAGTAGCAAGAATATGTTTCACAAATGCCGATAGAATTTTCGTCAAATTTGTTCTATACTTTTCTTCACACTAGTTATATTCAATATACAGAGTGGTGTTCATTTCAAGTGATCACTATTATCATAAATTGTAAACACTGTGAAATTATTTGAATGGAACAGATACAGGGTGATCAGAATTCTGAATCATGAAGCACCCTGTATATTTTCCAATTAAATGTCAGTAGATAGTGAATCAAAAGTTAAGATAGGGACATGTAAGCCGTTTTGATCGATAATGAATAGTTTCGACACAAAAAATCCTAAAATTGAAAAATCTCGATTTTGAACACCCTGTATCTCTGTAATTCCTGCTAGACACCAAGTGTGATACATTGATGAAATCAGCTCTTCAGGAAGAATGAACAAATGCAATAAAATACAGGGTGTTCTATTTGAAATAACAAAATTGCTAGTTGTTTCTTATAGAAGTTGCAACACTGTATCGATGAAAATATTTTAGACTGATAGAGAATGTTCAATTATCGAAACATCCCAATTTTCAGAATGTTCTGTCTTTCAGTTCTCCAGATACTTCTAATAGGCCATCTTCCGTGGATCACCCTGTATATTGCTTCCACTCGAAACAAAACACCCTGCATATGGTTATCGCAAAATCTCGTTAGAGGCAAAACAAGCCATATCGGGAAACCAGCCAATGTCTCCCTTTTACCTTGCGCATTCGGTAAAACAATCTTCTCTTTGGTGTCCGTCCGTTTGAGGGTGGATGGTTGGAATTTTTCCACCCCGTCCATGAGGGCGTTGCGCGTGCGCTCCTGCGCAACGTCTACAGGGGGAGGGCGCAAACATGCAAAACATTAGAATAGTAACGGGCGAATAGTAACAGGATGACAGAGGTGATGTATCACAGTGATTATTTTCTTCCTATGATTTTAAAGCAATCAGAACTTTCAAATGAGTTAAGCTACACTCAAAGAATAGTGCGTTATGCTAGCACAAGAATATTGCTATTCTGGCTACCAGCATGAAATTCGGTACACACATGTTGATGAATATACAGGGTGATTCACATAAGAACCGACATAGAGCAGGGGCATGTAGGAGGTCCCAAAATATGGCAATTTAACGGAACTTACCTCTATACCAAGTTGCTTCCCTAAGGAGTTATAAGCTTGGAAAGTGAAGTTATAAATTTTGAAAAAAATCAATATCTCCGTTATTCTTGAACTTAAAGCAACCAAATTTGGTACACTTTGTGGATGTATTTAGGACGTTACTTGACAGTAACTAGAGCTCAATTGAAATTTGTAAAGGGGGTATACCGGGTGGCGCACCATTAATATTCAACAGAATTAATTTTGTTAACCCTTGATGAATTTCAAAAATCTTTGCTTTTTTGTGTGGGCAATTCAATTCCTAAACTTTTCTTACTCTAGTAATTTTTCGAAAAACCTCATCATTTTCATCAAAAACTCGAATAACTGAAAACGCGAGCTCTAGAGGTGTGTTATTTAAAATCATCGAAAATTCAAAAGTTGGCTATGAAAATAAACGTACAACAAGAAAGTTGGTCATTAATTGTGATCAGTAGAAATTGGCTGGCAAATTATTATTTAGATACGTAACAAAATACGTAAAGTAAGATACTGAAATGTGAAAAACTAGGATTAACAACTAACCAAAATAAACACAAAAAACTTAAACAACAACCAGAACAAACAATTGTTTATCGATTAATTACCTAATTGAACAACTTACTTGCTTCATTGTCGAGTTTGACGTTCATTTTAATAGCCAACTTTTGAATTTTCGATGATTTTAAATAACACACCTAGAGCACGCGTTTTCAGTTATTCGAGTTTTTGATGAAAATGATGAGGTTTTTCGAGAAATTATTAGACTAAGAAAAGTTTAGGAATTGAATTGCCCACAAAAAAATGCAAAGATTTTCAAATTCTATCAAGGGTTAACAAAATTCTGTTGAATATGAATGGTGTGCCACCCGGTATACCCCCTTTACAAATTTCAATTAAACTCTAGTTACTGTCAAGTAACGCCCTAAATACATCCACAAAGTGTACCAAATTTGGTTGCTTTAAGTTCAAGAATAACGGAGATATTGATTTTTTTCAAAATTTATAACTTCACTTTCAAAGCCTATAACTCCTTAGGGAAGCAACTTGGTATAGAGGTAAGTTGCGTTAAATTGCCATATTTTGGGACCCCCTGCATGCCCCTGCTCTATGTCGGTTCTTATGTGAATCACCCTGTATAGAAAACAAAAAACCATCGGGACACACGCTGTATCTGGATTATTTCAGCCGCCATTTTTCAAAATAGCGACCGAAAGCTGGATTTTTGCTAATATCTCCAGAACGGTGAGAAATATCGGGAAAGCTCAAATTAATGAAATATAGAGGATAGAAAGGCGGACATTTTTTGTTCGAAACATTTTTTTGTCAGACGAATCAAAAGTTCAATAATTGAAATATTAAAATTCAATTTTTCAAGGTATCTCAAAATCAAAATGGAAACATTCAGGCTAAGATTAGCCACAGAAATCATGATCATGAGTTATCTGTATGATGAACTCTTTCTTGAGGATTCAAACCGAAGGTACCATTACGTAAAATGGCGGTCAATTATTTTAATCTAAATAAAATCATATATCAATCATGTTATAGGCTTGATGTTTAATTAGGTTCGATTAGATCAGTAAGAATCTTGGTGAACTAACTAATACAACAACAGTATTACAAATAATGTTTATTGAGTACACTGTCCATCACACGTGCATAGAGCAGTACACTGCAAATTAAATCTATTGCATTTGCACTTCTTAATACACATTGTTTTGTATCTGCAGCTGATCAATGGGCTTATATCACAAAAAAAAAAATTGAAATCCCCGATTTTTCGGACTTTTGAAAACGAGGCGATGATGCATGTGACGTCAAAACCCTAATACTGAAACAAGACTATTCCAGACAGAGATGAATGATACATGATTTCTGACAGAGTGAATTAGCGCGAGATCACAGTTGAAAGGTTTAATGTATCAGTTGCCTCAGTCTCCGTCGGGCTAATTCGCTCTGTCAGAAAGTATGTATCATTCATCTCTGTCTGGAATAGTCTTGTTTCAGTATTAGGGTTTTGACGTCACATCATTGCCTCGTTTTCAGAGGTCCGAAAAATCGGGGATTTCAATAATTTTTTATAAATCGTAGGGAGCTCACAGCAAGAAACAGTTTGCGGTGATTAGCTAGTTTGGGTGAGTTCTATCGAATTATGAAATAATTTTTTCTTCGTGGATTTCATGAAATGCCTGTGTATTTTCTCAAAGTCACTGGAGTAAAAAAGAAATAGTTTGTTGGTGGGTATAATTGATTCATATTAAAAAGTGAAACAATACCTCGCACTGATTTGTCATTAATATTGCTAAATATCATTGATTTCGTGATATCGATAATTACTTAGTTGACATTCGTGGGCTAGTTGAATCGCCTACGAAGGTATTTTAATGTGGGGCACCTGATTATTTTTTTCATTATTAATAATTTCCTACTCAATATGCTAGGAATAATAAAGTCATAATATTTTGAATACCGAGATAGTTGACAAATGCAAATTATTGTTTTGCTCCAATAATAGTAGATTGTTTCATTAGGATCAAAAGTGACACTTTGTTTGACAAGCGAATTTTGCATTTGCGAGGCGGAGCGTTTAGCGAAGCCGAGCGAAAGCAAAATTTGCGAGTCGAACAAAGTCACTTTTGATCCGAATGAAACATGCTATTTTTTCTGCAACCGAATCAACTCAAATAAACATGTGAAGTAACCACCAATGCCGTGCCATATGTATGCAATGCAACAAATATTGACAAATAATCCATCATGTGGTGAGAATATTCTACCTGCATTAACAGCAGGTTAGGTTTTCTAGGATGTTCGAATTGTAGTTTCAATATAAATACAACCACAGAGTGACATATTTGTGTATGGACCAGGTGCTCTAATGGTAAATACCGCGCCAGTGCCAGCTATAGGAATAAGACGTGGAAAATGTTAGGTTAGTGAGCATATCAACAATGATGATAGTGATTATGTATTCCTTTCCATACTACACTGTGTTCGACTTGATAATCAAATGAAACTAAACAATATCGTTGTTTGAGACAAAAAACTATTGCTTGCCGTGATTATTCAAAAACAAGTTATCCGTCCCGAGAATAACGAATGAAATACAGATCAAGCAAGTATTTGAATCTTGAAGGCTTCCCTGATCAAACAAAAATACTTAGCTGAGATGTTTATAATTCCAATACTAAACTATAATAAGGTGTATTTATATCTCCAGCATGGGTATGAAATGCCAAATCTGCTGAAATCGGAAACAAATCAGGTATGCGTCTCAACACAAATAACCAACCGTCACAATGTTGTTTATTCTTGATGACGTCCAGTACATCCTTTTTAGTTCCTAGGAGCTGAAGTTCAACTTTAGCTCTTAGGAACTAAAATTCAACTTTAGCTCCTAGGAACTAAATATGTTGCCTAGCAACATACGTATTTTTGTGTCAGTAATAGAAACGTCAATTTAAGAGCTAATTTTGGTATCAAAATGGACGACTTTTGTGTCGGTTGCAGAAAAAAGAAATATTATCATATCATTTTCTATTTTTTGCGTTTTGTGTAGCCGAGTGAAGCGAAAATAATATAAGTTTCGTCATAAAATATTGTATGCATGACAGGGCGTAAAGTAGCACTTAACCGCCCGGTTTCGCGGCGTGACACTTTACCGCTCGCGGATTGATTTACTGCCCGGCGTATAGGTAACTTGTAATAAGCAATCCTGTATAATTCAGGACTTAGTTGTGATCGAGTTGTAATGGTTCATTATCTAATATTACAGTTCCCTTGATATTCCTGAGACGCAAAAACGACATGATCGAACCCAAAATAATGACTTCAATTGACAGCAAATATAAAAGTCTATACTCCTATTCCAAGAATTCGATTGATTTACCATGGTAACGTTGATTCCATCAATGGGCGAGTGGACTTTTATAATGAATTATTGGCATTCAATTACTTCACTATGTCGTTTTATGGACCTAAATTAATTTTTGCAACACTCCTCACCCTTTTTTTTATGTAAATAATGAGTGCATGCGTTGTTCGAAATTGTTGAATTTCGGAACTCATTTCAAACGTGTCGTCATGGCCACCATTTGGCGATACGTCGAATAAATGGTGACGTCAGCTTTTATGCTGTTTCGTTATTGGTCAGATAATCTTCCATTCCACTCACGAAGCCAGTGACGACAAGTCACAAATTATAATCAAAAAGATATAAGGGTCCTGTCGTTGAATAAAACATAATAGGAGGATATTATGATGATATCATAGTTCATTCTTGACTTATCAGAGCAAATATCATGTGAATGTTGGAGACTTGGCAACATTGTGCTGAATACTGAGAAGGGACAAGACCACGCCCACAAGTCGTGCGCGCCGTGTTGTCACTTTCACCGCTTCAAATGTTCTCTAGTGTGAATTAATATAATAACTATTTACACAAATGTATTATGAGCAATATACTGTGCTATGGTCTGCCTATACTTAAGAAATCGTGACGTCAGTTTTTACTTGCGGTAAATTTCTATCCGTTTGAAAATTACCGTGGCATCATTGATGATTTTAACACCTAAAAATCAACCAAGAAATTCTAAAAGAATATGAAAGTGAATGGTATTTGAGTGATGATACTGATGATTCTATTTAAGAAATGAAAAAAATACTCCACTCGCCTATCATATTCCTCACTGCAGCCATGATGTATTTTTATCGTTCTTTTAAAAAGTATCTCTCCTTCCTATTTGGCTAGGAGATTGATGTTATGAAATCATAACATGATTATGATGATATAATTTTTCAAGAAAGAAAGAAAAATAACCACTGGGTAGATCATTTCATGGTTTCATCACATTAGAATGTAACAGTGTGTATGTATATGATCCTTGCCTTAGCCTAAAAAAAATGATGCTTTTACATATTACCGAACGACTAGACTACTACCATAATAGGAACTCTGAATGAATAATACTGTAATGGCACACTTTGATCTATCATTATAAGTGTTACAATGTGAATGAGATGTATGAAATAATCATATCTCTTGAAATCGTCGGTGCTACAAGGCTGCTCACAAAAATGCTCCAAGGCGTATAATAACAGGGAGACTAAAAAGTTAGGTACACTGTCTACGAAATTCCCCAAGTCATGGAAAAGAAATTTAAGGGGTATGTATGTTGAAAATCTGCAATTTTAGCTGTCCAATTGCATATCAGTAGTCTTCTACTTGAGTAATCATATTTTGCATTCAAATGACAGAGAAAATAGTTTTAGTTTTTGCTCAATTTCTCATACGCCATGTAATTTCTCATTTTGTTATCAAGCTATACCTCTTTCTCACACTTTCTTTTTTCATTTGTGACAATAACTTGATCATTATGAAATATACAAGATTCTCAGAGTAAAATAATGATAAAATGAGAAACTAAGGTACTGCAATGTACGTGAAATTTTAAGTTTTTAACAGAAATGACATCTGCGTTGCAGGCATTTTCATCATTCTTTTGAAGTAATCAAATAGCTGTCAGTCTAATTCTGTGATTTAATTTTTAAAAATTACTAATTTATGACTAAAATAGCACGAGCCAGCTTCTTCAAACAGATGAATTGGCTCGCCACCCCTGCCTTAGGGAATAGTACCTATACTTTTATAATGTCTCACCCGGTACAAATATGTGAAGATTTCCTAAAAATTCTCAAACACTGTTTCGCTAACACAGTAGCTTCGTCAGGTGATATACTGGTACGATGAACTAAACTAACATTGGCTTGCTTATATATCTTACTTTCCCAACCTGAAGGATAAGAATTACCTGTGGACAGGTCAGAAAAACCTTCATTTTCGGAAATAAGGCACAATATCTACATTAAAATACTGTGTGTACCGGATTAACTTGAAAGGGTTGATATCAAAAACATATTATTACTTTACTAAGAAAACAAATTCAACAGTGGTGAACTATTGAGGTCTAATTGATCGTTAAGTAAAATGTCAAAATTTTTGAGTTTGTTGATTTCTAGTGATTCAAAATGATTGAGTTTCATTCCTTTATTTTCTACGTGTAGGATTTCGAAATTATCATCAAAACTATGGTTTTCTTCTAATATATGGTTGGAGTATGTTGAATTTGTTTTCTTTTTCAAATAATTCATCTTATGTATATGCTACTTTTAAGTCCTGTTTATGTAGAAATGAATCAGTTGATGATCCAAAATAGGTTAAAGATCTATAATTTTGATTGTAGAATAATCGTCTTGAATAGCAGCTTCATTATGAAGTTTTTTAGAAAAAATACGGTCTATTGAATTAACGTTGTATCCGTTGTTGACTGCAATCTGTCTTATGATATTGAGTTCTTCATTGAAATTTACTTCCGAAAGAGGGACATTCACTAGCCTGTGTATCATACTATTATATGCTGCAATTCTATGTTGATAAGGGTGTGTTGAATTATTATGAATAGTGATATCAGTGTGGGAAGGTTTATGGAAAATTGAAAAATCATGTCGAATATCTTGAAAATGTTTGTTGATCGAGAACCAACTCGAATCACAAAAGAATCTCCCACATTTCGTGGCGTTCCTCATTCGAGATTCGGACAAAGACCACGATCTTCTGCCAAATACCGAAAATAGCACAAGACGGTATTTCCGAAAATAACCCACCTTCCGCAGAGGGCAACACCACTTTCTCGACCGTGTCGGCGTTCTTCAGATTGCTCGATTTGAATCCCTCCAGCTCGTGTTTGAAATCGCCTGCGACCTTGGGCAAGTCCTTGAGGGACGGAGGTGCAGGGGCGGCGGGAATTGTGCAGGACATCTGAAAAAAAAAGAACAAGACCAATTGCTTTTATTTATTTATTTATTTATTTATTTCAACGGTTACACCATTTTTATAAAAAAAAAAAATACAACAAAAATATGAATAATAATAGTAGGCGCAATGAAAATTACACTCATAGAAATGTAGCACTTATTATATTAATCAGGTATTCCTAATTGTTTTCACAACATTAGTTTTGAATTTACCTAGACTGCCACAGAATAGGTCACAATGATTTTGAAGAACAACATAATTCCTTTGTAGCCTTGAAATAGGGTTATTGTTGCCATAATTCGTTGAGTGAAAAGTCAAGGAAAATAAAGGATTTCTTGTTCTGGTCAATGTATTAAATCTAATCAAACTAAGCAGATCTGGAGAATTAATAAGGCCATTGACCAATTTATATAGGAAACACATATCCAACAATAATCTACGATTTTCTAAAGTTAGTAGATTAAGCTCCATTAAGATATCTGGGTAGTTTATATGAGCAACATGATAACTCTTGCGATATGAATATGTTCTCAGGAACCTTTTCTGAATTCGCTCTAAACTATCAATATGTATTTGATAAAAAGGCCTCCAAATGATGGAACCATACTCAAGTGAAGGTCTAACCAGATGGCAATAGTCCTTTATCTCATTGACTCTCTTCAATACAGAGTTATTAATTCTATAAGCGTTTTCAATATAATTATGACCCATTGAGAAAGTGATACAAAAACACTTTGAAATATTGAGGTCCAAGTAATTAACTCTAGACCAGACATGGAAGTTATTCAAATCAGATTGCAGCAGATCAATATCCATATGATGCTGAATTTCTTTATATATTTTGAAGTCATCAGCATATAATGTAAAAACAGAGTGAAAAATATATTTGCTAATATCGTTGACAAACAAATTGAAAAGTAACGGTCCACAATGAGAGCCTTGAGGAACTCCTGACAGTACTGGAATTACGTTAGATAAAAAACTTTTGATCCTCACCTGCTGTTGACGACCAAATAAGAAATTTTCAATCCATGCTACCAAACCAAGATTTATACCCATATCACTAAGTTTTGCTATTAATAAAGTATGACTCACCCTGTCAAACGCCTTTGAAAAATCGGTATAGATACTATCAACTTGGGTTTTATTCTCAAAGGCGTTCAACAGGAAGTTCTGATATGTTAAGCTTTTGGATGTATGATGAATTGATATTCATCATATAGGACGTAGAAAGAAATTCTGAATTGAGGAAACCTAATCACGAATCTGCGATTGGAGATCTATAAAAAAAACAAGTTTCCATCGTTCAAGTTTGAACCCCTTGATTGGGTGAGAGTATTAAAAAGGAGTATCCTCAGATATAATTATGAACATAAAAAAATGGATGTACAGTGTGACCCATTTTTAATGGAAAAACCCCTGTATCTCACGTAATCGTTGGGTGAGGATCCTGAAATTTGCTGGAGCGAAAGATATACCAAAAATGCACTCTAAGACTAAGTGGGGTCATCTTCAGTGAAATACACTGCTCGCCAACAGCCAAGGAACCACCCCAATTACTGGAAAATCATATTAGGAGTCAAAATAGGTTGAACTGACTATTTATATTTTTCCTGGAGAATTTTCGGTAATTATTGAGGTAGGGTTCTGAAATTTGCAGGAGGAAGGGAAAGTCCAAAGATAAAGTCAATTACGTAAGATACGGGGGTGCTTCCGTAAAAAGTGCGACAAAATTCCCCACTTACCAATTTTGAATGGAATCGGACCAAATCTTGTCCGCCATCTTGGAGCAGCAATTTTTTTAAATTTCAACAAAAATTCCATAATGTATTGTCACCGGATTTACGAACATCTGCCAAATTTCAAGTTGATAGGACGGCCAGAAGTGAGTCATAATTCACTTGCAACATTTGATTTAAAAAAATGGCTGCTCCAAGATGGCGGACAAGATTTGGTCCGATTCCATTCAAAATTGGTAAGTGGGGGTTTTTGTGATCGGAGATCATGATTTTCTTGTTAAAATTTATAAATTCAAGATGGCGGCTTCCAAATAATTTCTTGTTTGTGTATAAATGACGATAACTCCGTTGTTATCAACACAAAACTATTACTGCGACATATCATCTGTAAGAGAAAAAAAAGTTATTTGTAACTAAGTCATAGTGAGCTATGACCTACATTTGAAAAACTAAAGTTGGTGCTGATATCTTAAATTCTAGAAGAGTTGGTATACATTTCATATTTTTTACGAAATCACTTTGGAAAACTGCCATGAGAATGTGAAATTCCTATTTGAATATTTTCATAAATAAAAAAGTTACGGAGGAGACATGAAAATGATCAAAATCTGTTTTTTGCGTAAAAAACAAAAACGAATAGATTTTATCAAAATATTTTTTCACATTATAGTTGGCCTTGACAAACTCCACATTTGGTGTGATTTAACCGAACTCGTATCTCTCACCGTTAAAAAGATACCCATGGTGAGCATGGTAAGTGGGACACACTGTACACATACTTCGTTCGTTGTTATTTTTGATTCTGATGGAGTCTAATTTATTGATGAAGGTACAAAATTCCGAATAATTTAGAGTTTGGTAACGGGGTGTTCATCAGACCGAAAGAAGCAGTTATACTTCCCCTCAAACAGGAAGAATCAAATTACTAAGACGAACAATTTAGTAAATAAGTGCTAATGAATGGATGTATACTTAGCAGAAAACAATTAATTCTGGCATTATCTTCAGGAGCATCAAACCATCAACAATCAACATGGAATATAATCATTGTGATATATGACAAAAATCTAGTTGAAAAACTGAAAAAATATTTATTTGAAAAATGAATGAAAAAAATTTCGTTCAAGTTCATGAAGAAGAGATTTCAACTCACGTTTTGTCGTTACTCACAAGTAGGTACCTATCTTTGGTAGGGTAATAACTTTCTCATATTTGCTCGAATTGAATAAACCATATATGCATGCAAGATTAACAGTTGTTGAGGTCAAACAAGAGTCAAATTTTTGTGACGAAACATTGCAACTTATAAGGAGTAACAACATATTATGGATGACTCATCTCTCGAAAGCGCTGTGAATATTCCGATAGACTGGTCTGACGCCAAAAAAAAATGATAACAAGTCGAAATTAGACATGAACTTAACTGTGCAGTTTGATCGTGTAAAGTAGGCTGTGATGTCGCCATGTTGTAACATACAGTGAGGACCAAAAGTCCGTCGCCTCCTCCGTAACTCCCTTATTTTACATTCAAGTATAACAAAAAAAAATTAAATGAATAATTTGTATGGTTTCATTCGATCTCTTCAATGGGTTGAGTTCCATTTACACTCAGAGTGTCTCAAAAAATCGCAGCAACTTAGAAGTTTATTTTTTTGAATAGGACACCCTGTATATTATTGCATTTATTTAGATTCTACGCTAAATTCATTATTCCAGAGTTTTCGGAATTTTCTCTCCTCATTTCTATAAAATAAAAATATGAATATCATTTCAATATACGTGTAGTAAGGACAAATCGAATGATTTGCCCCAAAATGTCACTGCGTTTAAAAAATGTTCCTATCAGAGAGCCTAAAAGAAAAATGCACTAGCTTGTCAGTGACAATTTGTATTGAAAAAAGTTTGGAGAAGAGAAATGGAGGTGTATAGACAAAATATAAAATTTTTACTTAGCTTTGGACGATTCAGGAACGAATCTGCTCCCGTTTTCAGCATAAAAAATGTACTTTTTGTATCGCAAATTCGTATTTGTCCTGATACTTTTCAGTTCTCAGTTACAATTGGTGACGTTGGCAATCAAATGAGTTACAGGATGTTTTCATTAATTAATCATTTTCATTTTCAGATTTCAGTAGTGAATACCATTTTCTATCTATATCAACTGAACAGGAAGCAATGCTATTGTCTCCGTTCAGAAGAATGCAAGCAGATTCCTTGATTTTTTTTCTGGTCGTTATCTTATTTTCCTATGATTTTAATATTATTCCACTCTGTCATGTGTTGTCCATCTTCAGTAAGGATATGTTCAGCTAGTTTCGATTCGTCGATGTGTCTTTTCTTTATAAATACGAATTTGCGATACAAAAAAATCCATTTTTTATGTTGAAAACGGGAGCAGATTCGTTCCCGAAACATCCAAAGCTAAGTAAAAATTCGATATTTTTTCTATATACCTTTATTTCTCTTCTCCAAACTTTTTTCAATACAAATTGTCACAGACAAGCTAGTGAATTCTTCTTTTAGGCTCTCTTGATAAAAAAATGCTAATCGCAGTGACATTTTGGGGCAAATCATCTGATTTGTCCTTACTACACGTATATTGAAATGATATTCATATAGTCCAATATGAAGTGGATAACTTGGCATAGGTAAATAGTATTCTGAAAAAGTTGATAGCTACCAAGCTAATATGTAGATAGCTAACTACACTGTTTCAAAAAAAATAGCCAAAATTAGAATTATTATCAATTTCACATCAAGAGTCTACTACCTATCATTCTGTTATTTCAAATGTTTCAATTTGCATTCAAGTGTATCATTATTTTGTTTTCTGAAAAGTCAAAATACTAATTATTTATAATAGGTATAGGTACGTAGCACAAACTTATTTTGAAATGTAAACAATGAGTCAGTACTGAACAATGTGTCAAGTGAAATATTTGTCATTAATTTCGTTGCAATAACATTTTTTGTATGATCATCAAATTGTAAATAAGGTTTAATATTGTAATAATAAAAAGAAATATTTACTATATATCTACCTACCTATACATATAAACAATACTATATACGTGCCATAAATATGCAGGAGGTAGGTGATAAATTCAAATTGTTTCGTTATGATTCATTTCGTTGATAAAACAATAAAATATATACAGTGTGTCGCATCATTGGGAAATAAGCCGAATAAGTGATTTATAACAATGTTACAGGGTTGTCAATTCTGGTTGTTTTTATAGGGTAACTCATAGCTATAATATAGGATTATTGGAGATACAAAAATATAGACATTTTACCTTCTCGATCTATGTTTTTGAAACAAATTTACTGACGAAAACAAAAACTTGCTGTCGTCCTTTGTCACAAACGAATGTTCGTTTTTTCTATTTTTTAGATATATGCCAATATCGTGGTTGTTCGTGAAGTTAGCAGTAAATAACGTTTTTTTCTGTATATTCTAATGGCGTTGAGAACATTGAAAAAAAGATGCACGACTTGAGGCCTAAAGCTGCGATATTTCATACTCTAAAAACAAAAGACGATAGCAAATTTTCGTTTGCGCTTGGGAATTAAATTTGTCTCAAAAAAGAGATCGATCATGTACCTTCCATTTTTTGTATCGCTCATAGTTTCAAATATCAAAATTTGCCAACCCTGTATGTTTCTTTGAAATAAATGGCTGTAGGATCGTATAATTTGTTCATGCAGGAATTTTCATAAAAGAAAATACGATGACTGGAGATTTTTTATTGACAGTTTGTGTCTTCGAAATAGATTTTCACTTGGAATCATGAATGAAATTAAATTGAAAATTTCACACCTACCACCTTGGACCGATTGAAAGCCTAGATGTTGTATCGTCACCATGCATAGAAACTAAACAAATTTCTGGAAATGTTTCACTCCTCCTTGGGAAAAGGAGCATGGAATTACACTGGAAATTTTTCGACGTTTATAGGTATAAATACCACTCAAGCTTCAAGTAAAACCGGAAATTCTTTCTCTAACACCAATATAATTAGAAAATTCTCGAAAATCAACCTGTTGATATTGAAAATACAATTTCATTTCAATAATGTATTTTTCGAACCCACTACTTTTTATTCAGTGAACAGGCAGAATGTCTACATCAGTAAGAGAGACCAAAATATCTCATGGATATAGTCTTCGTCACAGAATACTAAATGAGCAATCCCAATTGAAATTCCGATGAAATACGAGACGGTCATAAAATCCTCACCAAGCCATCATTGTCTATCATTCTTCAGAATTAAAGTAAATATTGTGAGCATACGGTGTTGGCAGCATAAACAAACAGAATCTAATTTGATATGAAGTGTTCTCAGTAAATTTTGTAAAAAAGTATACTTTTTCATGTTTTATTTTTCTTGATGAAATGAAAAGCGAGGGTGCATGTCACTGCATGTTATGGGATAGTGGACACCCTGTATTATAGTGCTATTGCTAATTCTTTTTACGTTCAATTAGTAGCTTTGGTTCTGGTATAACTTTTTTGGTTCAATTCGTCTAGTAGTTCAATGACTTGACTTGAATTAGATGAGACTGAAGGCAGCCATGTGAAAAAAATGCCTAATTAGTCCAAAAACTATGAAGTTTACATCATGCATAACGATATGTAAAAATTTGGCGAAGAGGTTAGACCTCTCATTTCCGGAGGTTAGATATAATGTTCAAAAATTGATGGGGCAAGTTTTTCGAAATAGGAAGAAAATTATTCCTATGAACACTAAGTTTTTGAAATTGATAACTGACTTATGACTGACTAAAATTATTGCATGAGGATTTTCATGTGCCCATCATAAATGGTGATTCATCAAAATGCTATCACGTGTGAACTGAGGTTCATTTGGTCTTGATACACTTCTGCAAGTGATATAAGGATGCATTTGCTATTTCTTCAATATTTCTGATGATCACCCTCGTGAAGGTTTTACTGCAATGTACTCTTGGATTTGGAAATCTTCTATGGTATTGAATTTTCATCATGTTCAGTAATTGAAATATGAAATGGCATCTTAAGTGCAAGAATATTTCGATACCTGTGATAAAGTATGAACAAACGCCATGTCACATTATAAAATAAAAACAAGGCCTACTCCATAACAAAATCATAAAATAAAGTCACGACTAATTATATCTCTCTAAAATGCGATCAAAAATTAACATTTCAAATTCATTCTGTCAATTTCTATCCAACAAAAATGTACAAGAAAACAATTTACATGATTCCAGTTAAGAGTTATCATATTTTTTTAATTGAATCGGTAAGTGTGCCTTGCAAATTGAAGAGCACGTTTTATAGCATTCTGTCAAATCTTTCTGAATCTGATGAAATTTTACTTTTCTGACATAGCAATGAGAAATGAAGTGCTTCTATGTCCGAATCTGTATTTTTTTTTTCATAATATGCCATCTTGAATAGTTGCAATAGAGAAACGTTGCTGCCAAATTTCTGTCAATTACGATGAATCATTTCCGAAATATCAGCCATCAAAGTTATATGGCAGTTTTATAAAATACCCTGTATCTTCGTTATGGATAGTAAAAATTTTTTCGTATACAGGGGGTGATTCCTATGGAGATAGATCAGAAAATGAAGTTTATATAAACATGTATCCTAACTTGCTCCGTTTTCGAGATACATGGTATCAATATTTCCATGAAAAATCGTTATTTTTAATCATTACTCAAATGCCTTTTTACCAATTTCAATGAAACTTGGTGGTTTCTTTGAATATAACATGGAACTTCTTTTGATGTAATTAAATTCAAAATATTATTTTCAGTGCCGTCACAGTGGGTTGATTTATCGATATTTACGGTTAATATTATTGTACGCCACTGGTTTTTGTGACTATTATATTTTTATAAGATGGAACAATCGAAATATCAACTTTCTTATCCTCTGTGTTTTTTTAATCTTGCTTAGTATTTGAGGAAACAATAAAAATTCGATTTGACTACAAATTTTAATGTAGGTGCTCTTGAAACATTCATCGAGATTACTCAATAACCTCAATAAAAATCATTTTGAAATTCTGGGACTTTCTCAGTCTCCAACTATACTGAATTTTGGCACCTGAAAGCTAATATCACAAGGAATCAGCCCCTGAAGTTGTTCGCAATTCTTCACTAACACCCTGTATATACATCAACTCATCCTGATTTCCCCTATTGTTCACCATTTCGCTATATGAGGCTCCTCACGAATCAACCTGTATAATATAAACTTTTTCCATATATTGCTTAGGATAATCTGAATAGCCACTTTGCGTTTCAGAAAAGTCAAATAATCATCAAAAAGTGTCAATGGTATTTCAGGAAATATCAATTGAATTTCAGAAGTCATCAATATCAATTATTGTATTTAAGAAAATATTTGATTTTCACAATTAATTTCAGAAAATATTAATAAATGTATTTCAGGAAATGAATCGACGTTTTCCAGCTACAACTGGAACCAGTGGAATTGTTCAGGGAAAAAATATTTCTCAAAATTGATCGGAAATTTCGAGAAACTTTTTCAGTGTACGCTACTGATCACGTGAGGTGAGCAAGTTACTGTATGTGGAAAAATGAGAAGTAGGTTAATCTGCCAGAGCCATATATGCGGAATAACTATAAAAAAAATCGCCTTATGATCGAACGTTATCCAGTACCTACTCAGTATGCGAAGAAAGTTTTTTCGATACGAATACTGGGTGCGCTTTCCACTGATGTCAATACGATTAATGTCAGTGAACTTGAATTATTATTGTGAACTTGATAAGACAATGCAGGGCCCACAATTATAATAATGATAATACTCAAGAAATCGAGTCAGACGATATAGGATTGTTCGATAAAAAAAAACAGAACAGAAAGAATACACCCCCGTTTCAATTGTTTTTTTTTCATTTTCAGACTGATAGGGGGTGATTTATTATCGATTTCACGTTTCCAACACTTGATGATATCAATTAATCAGGATATTGGCAAATTTGATATTAATTATTGAATCAGTTGCTCTTCTCTTTAGGGTGGTGCCCTGCCCATATTATTTCTTCATTCCCTATACGGGGGGTGACAATGTTTTTCAAAAATATACAGGGTGTTTCATAATTGAATGCTGATCCTAAAAGGCGATGATCCTTGGATGATTTCAAGGAGAGAAGTTCATATCAACATATGTCCCGAACCTCTTAGTTTTTGAGCTACAGGGTGTTGAAATCAGAAGCGTACAGCGTTTTTTTAAACTAAACATTTGATATCAGGTCTACGAGGACATCACTGGTTAAAGTAAAAGTTTGATTTTCGTCCCAAAACAAAATGTGTTTCCACTCATAGTGGGTGTCTACTGAATTACCAAAAACAATATCCATCAAGAACTGAAGGAACAAAATTCTTTGGTTTTTATTTTTTTACGCGAAAACGGTACGTTGTATGAAAGTAAGTCTAGGAACCAAATTTGCTCCAAAATGAATAAGAATTGAAAAAAAAATCTGGTTCTCAGAAAAATCGGTGGCGTACTATTTTTTCTTCAGAAATTGTCAGTTCAAACCCCGTACGGACGCCACTGGTGGGAATTTTTAAATATCTTCCACGTAAAAAAATGCTCCTTAATAATGAAAAGGTGTATACAAAATATCATAACAATATCTAAGAGTGATACAAAATTATGATGAAAAACTCATTTTTTTCTTGAAATTTCATCACCCTGTAGCTCAATAACTAAGAGGTTTAGGACATAATATATGTTGATATGAACTTTTCTCTTTTCAATCATCCAAGGATTATGGCCCTTGAGGATCAGCATTCAATTATGAAACACCCTGTATAATGCCCATACATTTCTTGTAGTAATTCGGGGAGAAACGATGAAATGAAATCTGAAATTAATTTAATCACTTTCGTTATGAAATTCTCTTGTATTCAATCCAATCTGAAAATCAGCTCAACCACAGCAAACTTGGATTTAATTAGATGATCTCATGATTAAAACTAAAGTTTACACCCAGAATTATTCCACAAGATGTATTAAAATTGAATATTTCTTGAAATCCAGAAAAGATCACGCTTTGAAGCAATGAAATATAGTCTTTCATTATGAAACAAATTTCTTCTCATCTATCTAACAAATTATCCGAACTTGCTTCGGTTCTGTTCATTTTCTTTATAGAATACAGTTCGGAGACTGAAAAAAACAGGAATGCAAGAATTTTTATTTCCCCTTTCTCTTGTAATTTTTGTGAAATTGATCTCATGATTCATATCCACCAGTTATTACATCCTTTTGTCGCCAACCTCGATATATTATGTCCAATTCTCTACTAATACTCGCTCGCCTATGGAACGCCAAACAACTTGAAACCACCGAAAGTTGAAAAATTCCAATATTTACCTTCTCTTCCTGTCCTATCTCGGTAAACACGATGGTCTACGAACATAACAGGGATGTCTTTCTGTGCGCTCCAAAAGATTTAAAAAAATACCTATGTATGTGTTATTTTCGCGGATTTTCATATTCTTGGATAATCATTATACAGTTGACAACCTGAATGCAAGTTGGTTGTGGTTGATGATAACGAAGAACGCAGTGATAACGTTATCAAAAGTTGAATTCCGCATCCTCATATTGAAGAATGTTTTCATTGGTTTTGAAATTATTTAATCATTCCTCACAACTGCTTACAACCTCTACTTTTTTAGGTACCTTATAGATTCTGAATCAATAAGATAAATTGCAATCATAAGGTGCTGATAAAGACCAATATTATGACAAACAGGATGAGTCACAATGTCACAATAATCTTAGGGTCATTTAGTAATTCTATACCTACTTTCGATAAATTGTTTCAATAAATATATCAAGCATAGAAGAATTTTTATATATTATAATTGATAATTTTCTTGTACAATCAATGCATTGAGAGGAATAGAAAATGCCTCGGAAAATGCAATGGTCATCAAAATAATATGAAAATTTCTTGTGGTGCTAATGAATTCAAAGTACCTATAGCAGAAGGATAACAAAGTAAAAAAAAAACGAGGATCGATAACAAACATGGCTGCCTTTTTCTTTACCAGGTAGGTATGTCTTCGAAGAATAATAAGAATTACTGTTCGGCACCTGCCATGTCTGAATGTGAACTGCTGGAATTCAAAATGCAAACTAACTGTCTTGCTACTTGAAGTTAAAATACCTATACACGTATGTAAGAACGTTGAAGCACCTGCCCTCATATACAGGGTGGTCCAGGTTTTTGTACGTTATTTGCAAAGATGCATCATAACTATTAATAAAGGGCGTTCAAGTCTGATTGAATAGTTATTTATTATACAAGGGAAAAAAAGTAGATTTTGTCTCAGACAAAAAACCGTGTGCTAAAATATAACATTTTTCCCGAATATAATACACTATTTTTTTTTGTGACAGAAGAAAGGACGAATGAATATTGAGAAGATATAACATTATTTTGAAATCTGAAAATTATCGACGTGAAATTTTAAGTTTTCAACACTAGGGACACCTGCGTTGTAGGCATCTTTATCATTCTTTTGAAGTAATCAAAATCTGATGTCACTTCTGTCAGTCTAATTCTGTGATTTGATTTCAAAAAATTGCGAAATCAGTGCAGTTTTTTAGTAATATACGTAACCGTGAAGTCGAATGGAAGATAAAAGGACTTGCAGTTCTTTCTCGGAGACGGTATTATTGACTCATTTTTCGGAACTATAGCACAACAAAAGCCATCAACATTGTATATATATGTGATATATATCCGGGAAAAAAGTACTCACTTTTTTCCCACGAAAAAAAAAAGTAATTTATGAAAAGTGACATTTTATAACCTGCCAACAGAGATGAAATGCCAAACTATTTTCCCGTCACAGAAAAAAAAATGTTATGGTTCCATATCTAAGGAAGAATAATAACTTCGATTCAACAAACACTCAACAAACACAAATAAGGGCTTTATGTTCTAAATTTATGAAGCTGATGAGCGATAGGTGCTGTTGCAATAAAAGTGATTATTTTTCAAATTCGGCACTTCCTCGCACACCTATACCGGGTGACACAGAGTATCGGGCCACCCCTGTTACTTCTGCATTCGTCAACGGATTTTTCTGAAATTCGGTACAATTATATAAGCAATTATTTCGGATTTGATCACATTACAATCCAATATGGCGGACTTCCGGTATTTCTGGAAATGACAGCAACTTTGTTTTTTCAAATGAAACACCCTGTATATTTTTACATATTCAAGTTCAACAGGTCGAAACAAGTGCAATCTTTATTTCAAATGTCATTTTTTCGAAAAAATTTAAATTAAAATTGTTTTTTCATTTTACCTCGTGGATAAATGAGATATGGTCAAGACTATTCAAAATGAGTCACACATAACAGAAGAACATAATTTTTTTTGAAAAATTATTTTTTGTGTCACTTATCCAGAAATCAATTCAGCCACATCACTTTTTGATCAAAAATTATTTTTTTTCAAATGGAACCCCTATGGGCCACCTACCCGTCTCTCTAGAACACACATTGAGGAACAAAATGACATATCATTTTTGTTTTTTGGTGCAGTAACAAATTGTATACATTCAAAAATCAACAACTAGTTTATGAATTTCCTTGCAGTTAGAATAATTTTTCAACTAGGTAGGCTGTGGAATAAATGAAATTTGACATCAAGATTGCACTTGTTTTGACCTGTTGAACTTGGATATGTAAAAATATACAGGGTGTTCCATTTGAAAAAACTAAATTGCTGGAATTTCCAGAAAAACCGGCAGTCCGCCATATTGGATTTCAATGTGATCAAATCCGAAATAGTTGCTTATATAACTGTACAGAATTTCAGAAAAATCCGTTAACGAATGCAGAAGTTACAGGGGTGGCCCGATAACCTGTGTCACCCGGTATATTCCTTATCTCTTTCTTTGTGAACTCCACGTCCACAGTAGAAGTCAAAAATAGTTACAGGAATCCATAATTATAGATGCCGATATATCAAAGAAAAAGAAAATTAGTACCTACTTCGCTAAATTGTGTTTTCAATAATGAAGAAAAAATCATTTTTTGATTGTGATAAATACCTATAGGCAGTCAATTATTGAGCTTGAACGTTTTTCTTTATAAACATGTCAAAATAGTGAACACAAATATTGAGACAAATAGACATTGTAAAACATCAGTACAGGAGTTTTTTTCAATGGAGAATTATTACTGAATAAAAATTAATATCGATATAGTCAAAGAGATTTTGTTTTCAAATTCTTATCGTGTTTGTTCAATAGATGTGATTCAATGTTCGTCGTGGCATATAGCCAGGAAAGTAGTTGTTTTGTGTTGAATAAACCGAGAAAGAATTAATATTTTCATCACATGGAGAATGCGAATTCTCAATGTATTTCTTTATATGTATGTCCATTTTTTGTGTCCATAAATATATCTGAGAATATTCCTTTTCAAACAGGAAAATTCAGTCGGAACAGTTTCTGATCAGACACAATAGGGGTTCCCAGTCGTGCGCTCTAAGAGATGAAAAAAAAAAAAAAAAAAAAAAAAAAAAAAAAAAGGAATTTCAAATTTTTTCAAAACGCGATTCTTGAGGGTTTATAGCTTGTTTTATACATAATTCACTGTTCATGAAATGGTCGATGAATCATATGCCTTCGAATTAAATTTGACATGTTGATTAGAATATTTCTGAATTCTCAAATGAAATTGAACAAAATCATCTGCTTTTTTTCTTTGAGATTGCCGTGTGGGAAACAATGAAAGACAAAAATAACAATGTCATTATCTTGTTTAACTGAACCCTTTTTTCCATTCCACGTATAACAAAAACCTCGCAAGTCAACCCCACCCAAAAATGTAAAAACCAACTACACGCCTCGAATTCCTGATTCAATAGCGTAAAATGAATGAAAAAACTTTCTGAATTGGGACGATTCTTACCTTTGATATGTTGGTGGCGGGTATTTGTGATATAAAAATGAACTTTTCGCAGAATATAACTGTAAAAGAACTTTACCGGTTTATCACAGCTGATTCAGCTCAGTCAACACTACAAAACGTTCGATGTGTAAATGAATGAAAATCAACAGAGAAACGACTGACGGGCCAAGAACAGAAGCGCATTCTGTATATCCACGAAGCGGTGTTGCCGTGACGACAAGAAAATAGTATAAAATTCGATTTCTCACTTCGGAATTTCAAACAAAAATACACATATTGTTTCCCACGAGTATAAGCGAATGTTGCAAATCATACACCATGCCTCTCCCAAAATACAGGGTGACATTTGGAAAAAAAGTGATTTTTCAACACCCTTTTATTAGATTCACCTGTATGTATATATAATATACTTTGGACTCAATTTTGACCCACTTGAAATGGACCGATTGATTTGAAATTTGGCAGGTGTACATAGTTCTGGTGGAAATGCATAATGACATTTTATTAGACAAAAAAACAAAATGGCGGCCCCGAAATGACGGACGAGTTTTGTAATTATGATCCGATTCCATTCGAAATTGGTATCTGGAGGCTTTCGTGGTTGGAGATTATGATTTTTTCGTCAAAATTGTAAAATTCAAAATGGCCGATTCATTATGGTGAACGAGTTTTGTAATATGATCCGGATTCTACTCAACATTGTTATCTGGGGTTTTTTGGGTCGGAGATTATTATGTCTTTGTCAAAATTGGATAATTTAATATGGCGGATACAATAATATGCCGGACGGGTTTTGTTATCATGATCCGATTCTATTAAAAATTAGTACCTGGGTGTTGTCGGGCTAGTAGATTAATGTTTCTTTGTCAGAATTGGGTATTTACAAAAATATGAGACCATTAAAAAAAAGCTTTTTTTAGTTAGTAGGAACTAAAAATTTGGAAATAAATAGTAGTTAGTTTAAAAAACTAAAGAAACAACCTTTTATCGAGCCTTGAATTGCCAATCTAAAAAAAGTAGAAAATGAATAAATGAAAGTGTGTTGATAAATACGCAACATAGAATGTACTGATTACGAAGATCAATCAATCAACTTTATTATTCCAAAGATGGTAATATTTTTTATGTTGTTTAATTATCAACACACTTTTATTATTTTATTTTCTACTTTTCAATTTGGCTTCCTATAAAAATGTGTTTCTTTGTTTTTTAAACTACTATTCATTTATTGATAGCTTGAAAACGTTTTAGCCGATTTTGAAGAAATATGATTCAATTATTATTTATTACCTTTTTTCCATATTTTGTTGACCTTGTAAAAAAATTTGCGGTTTCCGTATTAGTGCCCTATTTTGTGAAACGAAATTTCGAAAACGTGAAATATAGAGATATGTGTCGTTTTCACAAATTCGAAATATGTTGAAAATGTTGAGAAAAAAGATTTGGTACTTGTGGCAACAGCGCATCAGTTCGGTTGATACAAGAAATGACCGCCCGAAGCGCTGCTCGTCAAACAATTTCAAACCTTATTCACCATCTACTTAAGGTCCAATTTAGCGCGATGAGAATCTATTTATTGGCTTTATTTGATCGAATCATATCGGTCCCCTACTTCAAAATTGAGTGGGGAAATTCGATTATTTAGGATGTGACTCATTCCGGTATGGAATTGCTTAAATGAGCAAACACTTCGATGGAAACGCCTTTATCATTCACCCCCGTGACTCGTTCACCATTTTTTCCTTCGAAGGTTTCTTATTTAGTTGCATTTTCACTTGTAATGCCACTAGAGGTTGAATTATTTCCGAATTTTTTTTGAGCTCATGAATATTTTGAAAATTGTCCGTCGTCTAGCGAGAAAAATTTCCTGAAAACAACTTTACATCGTGTGGTATTCGTTAAGAAAATTCACGCCAGATTGTATTCGAGAATTAGATATTAATTTATTTATTGAATCAAGTAAAATCAACATTTTGTCATTGAATATATACTTCATATTGTATATCCTTCACGTAGATTAGTGATATGTGTGTGAAAGAAATGAATTATTTCACGTATAACATCGTTTCTCCACAATATAAATACTTAACTGAAAACAAATGAACTGCAATTCACACAAAAATGAGAATACATTAAAAAAACAAAAATTGAGTTGATAAAAAAAGATCATCGACTTTTTTTTGCATTTTCTATAAGCCAACTTTTAACTTAGTTAGAAAGTTATGATATTTAGACGCCATAATTTTGATGGTATTTTATTATCAATTTTAAATCCAATATGAAATTCGGATGTTTTTCAAAAATCCAAAATTCAAAAATTCTAAGCTTATGTTTTTCAAGTCGTATAGGTACATATTGTTGATTTTGTTTCTGGTACCATGACTGTGATTGATTTTATTTGTTATTGCCGGGTTCTTTTTAATAAAATATTATTGACGCCTTATACAGGGTAACTCACGGTTACGTTAGACGTTTATGGAGAACGGGACATAGGATCATTCTGAAATTTTGGTTACTCACGTAGTTGCTCTTGGTCTATCGATCTAAAATATTTTCACCTCTGCGGCGTTGCCGCTTCTATCGAAAAGTAGCAACAACTTTGTTATTTTAAATGGAACACCCTGTATTTTATTGCATTTTCAGATTCTCTCTGAAGAGCTGATTTCATCGATGTATCACACTTGGGGTCTAGCGGAAATGATTATAGAGATGTAGGATGTAGGGTGTGAAAAATCGACATTTTTCAAATTTAGGAATTTTTTTTGTCGAAACTATTCATTATTGGTCAAAATGGCTCACATGTCCCTATCTCAACTTTTGATCAACCATCTACTGACATTTAATTGAAACAAATACAGGGTCGTGCAGAATTCAGTATCTTGATCACCCGGTATATGTCCCAATTAAATATCAGTAGATACTACTCAACTCAAATAAAAGATAGAGAATAGTGAGAAATGATTTTATTCAGAATCAACATTAACAGAAACAACAGAATTTGCATTGCTCAGGTTAAAATTGTACCCAGTTAAAAATGTTTAAAAAATACGAGAATTGAATGGATTACACTGGAATATATTTTGTTATGACATTCAACATAAAAAAAAAATCCAGTGTAAGAAGCAAACATACAAGGATCATTTTCCTAACATTTTGTTAGCAAAGATCAAGTTTAACTCATGTGAATGATATTCCAATTCAATTATATTAGAAGACATTTCAAATACACAAATTTTTAATAATCATATTAAATATTCCTTATAAAATTGTGATACTGAATTTAATCTTCATTTGCAAATGCAATCAGTGCAGATTAAATAATGACCATATATTTCTATATGCGAGACCGTTTTATTATAGAAAAGCTCCCCTTTACCAATTTTTATTCAAGGGCCAGAACTCAATAGAACATTTCAAAAATTTAAGAGTTTCTTCAGACAATGAAACAGAAATGGATATATTTCCAAAAAATTATATTTCTCACTAAAATTTATGAAAATACTATACACTCTTATAAAACTCTTCTCTAAAAATAATAATATACAAGACAAGAATCTGTCGATCTATTTAATATCTTTGGTTCAGTCTTATCCATTTTATTAGAATCAGTATGAATTCAACAACCATTTAGATCTTCAGTTGTAATGACCATTGAAACTACTCAACATCTTCAAATTTATAAATCCATTTCATGAATCAACTTTAATTTTGATTAAAGCAAACCCATACAATAATAATTATTGAATTCATACAGCCTCATAAACCCTTAAATTTTTGAAGTGCTAAAAGCCATTGAACATAATTTTTATCAATAAGCAATATGCTATCATATTTACACAAATTCTCACATTGAAGGTACTCATAAATATTAAGGGGATCATCAAATTTTGCGGACAACTTCAAGGGGATCATCCAGATATACATGAAGATTGATGGCAGTGCACCTTTTCATGTTATTGGTAAAATGACTTTCAATGGCTTCTTTCTTGTGAGCATCGGCGATATTTTCGATCTACCTGAAACGCCCCTTCAATGTTCCAGATAAACAAAAGACGAGCAAATATCAGTCGCAAGAAACAAGAACTAAAAATACACTTGAAAATAAATTATTCTGTACAGCTAGATACATCTCGAAAATGAATATATAAATATATTAAAACATTTTTTACACATGTACATGTATACCAGTGGAAACTTAACCACACATCTGAAAATAAATTGAAAAAACAATGTGTACTAGAGATTTGAGTAAAAAAGCATAGCGAAAACGTTTTCAAGGCATTTGTGAAGTATTCAGGAAACTTTACTCCACGTATTCGTGGAAATTTTCACGCTTTCGTGAGGGCTTGATGCTTTTTCATGAGTGCCTTTCTTCACGCATTTATGACTTTTTGTTGTATTTCACGCATTCCTGATAGCGTGACTTCAATTTCACACAGTGGTGACGCATTATTGATAGTTTTTACATGCCATTACGCTTTTCGTTGTTTTTTCACATATTCTTGATAGCGTGACGCTTTCTTACGACAGTCGTCACGCATTAGTGACTTTTTGTTTGTTTTTTCACGTAATCCTGATGATGTGACTTTTTTTCGCAAGTAGTGATTCTTTACTAATCGTTGTCTTCACGCAGAAATAATGTTTATTGTTGTTTTTTTTTTTCACGTTTCCATGATAGCGTAACGTTTTTAGAGATTTGTAAGGATTTCTTCACGCAGTCGTAGAACTTCCTCACGCGGTTAAGGCATTTGTGACGTGTTCAGGACACTTACTCCACGTATTCGTGGAAATTTTCACGCTTTCGTGAGGGCTTGATGCTTTTTCATTAGTGCCTTTCTTTACGCATTTGTGACTTTTTGTTGTATTTCAAGCATTCCTAATAGTGTGACTTTATTTTCACACAGTGGTAACGCATTATTGATATAGTTTTTACATGCCATTACGCTTTTCGTTGGTTTTTTCACATATTCTTGATAGCGTGACGCTTTCTTACGACAGTCGTCACGCATTAGTGACTTTTTGTTGTTGTTTTTCACGCATTCGTGATGATGTGACTTTTTTTCGCTAGTGGTGATTCTTTACTAATCGTTGTCTTCACGCAGAAATTATGTTTTTTGTTGTTTTTTTTTCACGTTTTCATGATAGCGTAACGTTTTTAGAGATTTGTGAGGATTTCTTCACGCAGTCGTAGAACTTCCTCACGCGGTCAAGGCATTTGTGACGTATTCGGAACACTTACTTCTAGTATTCGTGGAAATTTTCACGCTTTCGTGAGGGCTTGATGCTTTTTCATGAGTGCCTTTCTTTACGCATTTATGACTTTTTGTTGTATTTCACGCATTCCCGAAAGCGTGACTTCATTTTCACACAGTGGTGACGCTTAATTGATAGTTTTTTCACGCAATTACGCTTTTCGTTGGTGTTTTTCACATATTCTCGATAGCGTGACGCTTTCTTACGACAGTCGTCACGCATTAGTGACTTTTTGTTGTTGTTTTTCACGCATTCGTGATGATGTGACTTTTTTTCGCTAGTGGTGATTCTTTACTGATCGTTGTCTTCACGCAGAAATTACATTTTCATTATTTTTTTTTTCACGTTTCCATTATGGCGTGACGTTTTCAGATATTTGTGACGATTTCTTCACGCAGTCGTAAAACTTCCTCACGCGGTCAAGGCATTTGTGACGTATTCAGGAAACTTACTCCACGTATTCGTGGACATTTTCACGCTTTCGTGAGGGCTTGATGCTTTTTCATGAGTGCCTTTCTTTACGCATTTATGACTTTTTGTTGTATTTCACGAATTCCTAATAGTGTGACTTCATTTTCACACAGTGGTGACGCTTAATTGATAGTTTTTTCACGCAATTACGCTTTTCGTTGTTTTTTTTCACATATTCTTGATAGCGTGACGCTTTCTTACGACAGTCGGCACGCATTAGTGACTTTTTGTTGTTGTTTTTCACGCATTCGTGATGATGTGACTTGATTCTCGCGATTGGTGATTCTTTACTGATCGTTGTCTTCACGCAGAAATTACGTTTTCGTTGTTTTTTTTTTCACGTTTCCATGATGGCGTAACGTTTTCAGAGATTTGGGACGATTTCTTCAAGCAGCCTTAAAACTTCCTCACGCGGTCGAGGCATTTGTGAAGTATTCAGGAAACTTACTCCACGTATTCGTGGAAATTTTCACGCTTTCGTGAGGGCTTGATGCTTTTTCATGAGTGCCTTTCTTTACGCATTTGTGACTTTTTGTTGTATTTCAAGCATTCCTAATAGTGTGACTTTATTTTCACACAGTGGTAACGCATTATTGATATTTTTTTCACGCCATTGCACTTTTCGTTGGTGTTTTTCACATATTCTCGATAGCGTGACGCTTTCTTACGACAGTCGTCACGCATTAGTGACTTTTTGTTGTTGTTTTTCACGCATTCGTGATGATGTGACTTTTTTTCGCTAGTGGTGATTCTTTACTGATCGTTGTCTTCACGCAGAGATTACGTTTTCGTTGTTTTTTTTTTCACGTTTCCATGATGGCGTAACGTTTTCATAGATTTGTGACGATTTCTTCACGCAGTTGTAAAACTTCCTCACGCGGTCAAGGCATTTGTGACGTATTCGAGATACTTACTCCACGTATATGTGGAAATTTTCACGCTTTCGTGAGGACTTGATGCTTTTTCATGAGTGCCTTTCTTCACGCATTTGTGACTTTTTGTTGTATTTCACGCATTCCCGATAGCGTGACTTCATTTTCACACAGTGGTGACGCTTAATTGATAGTTTTTTCACGCAATTACGCTTTTCGTTGGTTTCGCTTTCTTACGACAGTCGTCACGCATTAGTGACTTTTTGTTGTTGTTTTTTCACGCATTCGTGATGATGTGACTTTTTTTCGCTAGTGGTGATTCTTTACTGATCGTTGTCTTCACGCAGAAATTACGTTTTTGTTGTTTTTTTTTCACGTTTCCATGATGGCGTAACGTTTTCAGAGATTTGTGACGATTTCTTCACGCAGTTGTAGAACTTCCCCACGCGGTCAAGGCATTTGTGACGTATTCGAGATATACTCCACGTATTCGTGAAAATCTTCACGCTTTCGTGAGGGCTTCATGCTTTTTCATGAGTCTTTCTTCATGCATTTGTGACTTTTTGTTGTATTTCACGCATTCCTGATAGCGTGACTTCATTTTCACACAGTGGTGACGCATTATTGATGTTATTTTCGCGAGTGGCTATACTTTAATGATCATTGTCTTCACGCAGAAATTACTTTTGTTGTTTTTTTTACGTTTCCATGATGGCGTAACGTTTTTAGAGATTTGGGACGATTTCTTCAAGCAGCCGTAAAACTTCCTCACGCGGTCGAGGCATTTGTGAAGTATTCAGGACACTCTTGATGCTTTTTCATCAGTGGCTTTCTTCACGCATTTGTGACTTTTTGTTGTATTTCACGCATTCCTGATAGCGTGACTTCATTTTCACACAGTGGTGACGCATTATTGATATTTTTTTCGCGAGTGGCTATACTTTAATGATCATTGTCTTCACGCAGAAATGACTTTTGTTGTTTTTTTTTCAAGTTTCCATGATGGCGTAACGTTTTTAGAGATTTGGGACGATTTCTTCAAGCAGCCGTAAAACTTCCTCACGCGGTCGAGGCATTTGTGAAGTATTCGAGATACTTACTCCACGTATATGTGGAAATTTTCACGCTTTTCGTGAGGGCTTGATGCTTTTTCATGAGTGCCTTTCTTCACGCATTTGTGACTTTTTGTTGTATTTCACGCATTCCTGATGTTTTTTTCGCGAGTGGCTATACTTTAATGACCATTGTCTTCACGCAGAAATTCCTTTTGTTGTGTTTTTTTTACGTTTCCATGATGGCGTAACGTTTTTAGAGATTTGGGACGATTTCTTCAAGCAGCCGTAAAACTTCCTCACGCGGTCGAGGCATTTGTGAAGTATTCAGGACACTCTTGATGCTTTTTCATGAGTGCCTTTCTTCACGCATTTGTGATTTTTTGTTGTATTTCACGCATTCCTGACTTCATTTTCACACAGTGGTGACGCATTATTGATGTTTTTTTCGCGAGTGGCTATACTTTAATGATCATTGTCTTCACGCAGAAATGACTTTTGTTGTTTTTTTTCAAGTTTCCATGATGGCGTAACGTTTTTAGAGATTTGGGACGATTTCTTCAAGCAGCCGTAAAACTTCCTCATGCGGTTGAGGCATTTGTGAAGTATTCAGGACACTCTTGATGCTTTTTCATGAGTGCCTTTCTTCACGCATTTGTGACTTTTTGTTGTATTTCACCCATTCCTGATAGCGTGACTTAATTTTCACAAAGTGATGACGCATTATTGATAGTTTTCTTCACGCCATTACGCTTTTCGTTGGTTTTTTCACATATTCTTGATAGCGTGACGCTTTCTTACGACTGTCGTTACGCATTAGTGACTTTTGGTTGTTCTTTTTCACGCATTCCTGATTATGTGCCTATTTTTCACAAGAGGTGATTCTTTACTGATTGTTGTCTTCACGCAGAAATTACGTTTTTTGTTTTTATTTACGTTTCCATGATGGCGTAACGTTTTTAGAGATTTGTGACGTTTTATTCACGCAGTCGTTCCTCACGCGGTCAAGGCATTTGTGAAGTATTCAGGAAACTTACTCCACGTATTCGTGGAAATCTTCACGCTTTTGTGAGGGCTTGATGCTTTTTCATGAGTGTCTTTCTTTACGCATTTGTGACTTTTTGTTGTATTTCACCCATTCCTAATAGTGTGACTTCATTTTCACACAGTGTTGACGCATTATTGATGTTTTTTTCGCGAGTGCCTACACTTTAATGATCATTGTCTTCACGCAGAAATTACTTTCGTTGTTTTATTTTACGTTTTCATGATGGCGTAACGTTTTTAGAGATTTGGGACGATTTCTTCAAGCAGCCGTAAAACTTCCTCACGCGGTCGAGGCATTTGTGAAGTATTCAGGACACTCTTGATGCTTTTTCATGAGTGCCTTTCTTCACGCAATTTTGATTTTTTTTTTGTATTTCACGCATTCCTGATAGCGTGACTTCATTCTCACACAGTGATGACGCATTATTTATTGATAGTGTTTTTCACGCCATTACGTTTTTCGTTGGATTTTTTCACATATTTTGATAACGTGACGCTTTCTTATGACTGTCATTAGTGACGATTTTTTGACTCATGCAGTCATGCCACGTCCTTACGTATTCGTGACGCTTTTTTTACTCAGCTTCATGGCAAACATTGTTTTCCCAGACCTTTCGGACACGTGGTTCTCTCTTCATACCACACTTACCATATCCACAATCGATTAGGAGGTGAAAATTCGGACCACCTTATTGACGGACCGATTGCAAATGGGGCACCTTTTGATAGTGTGCAAAGTACGTTTGGCGCACCGGTAGCAGCAGCACTGGTGCGCCACGTTCGTGTGCAAAAAGATGCTGTCCTTGGGGGCGCTGTTGCAGAAAATGCACAGCTCAGAAGTGTCGGAAGTGGATTTTTCGGTGGTTGTTGAGCTGAAAGAGCTGGCACTGGCTTCTGAGCCCAGCTCGGAGGACTGGCTCAGAGCTAGGGTTTTCGGACGCTGTGGTTTGGATTTTTTGACGATCTCGAAGTCCGAGAGGCTGCTCTCGGAGAGGTCTCTTTTGCGTTTGGGGGTGGTGGTTACAGGGGTGGGTTGCGATGGTGCTTTGACTTCTGCGATTGTTAGGTTAGGTTGCGGTGGTACTTTGACGTCTTCTGCGTTGATTAGGTTAGGTTTCGATGATGTACCTTTGAAATAATTTCCATCAATAAATACATTATATCTCTACAGTGTGTCCCACTTACCATGCTCACCATGGGTGTCTTTTTAACGGTGAGAGATACGAGGTCGGTTAAATGACACCAAATGTGGAGTTTGTCATGGCCAACTATAATGTGAAAACAGATTTTGATCATTTCCATGTCTCCTCCGTAACTTCTTCATTTATGAAAATATTCAAATAGGAATTTCACATTCTCATGGCAGTTTTTCAAAATGATTTCGAAAAAAATATGAAATTTATACCCACTCTTCTGATATTTGAGATATCAGCATCAACTTTAGTTCTTCAACTGTAGGTCATAGCTCACTATGACTTAGTTACAAATAACTTTTTCTTCTCTCACAGATGATATGTCGCAGTAATAGTTTTGTGTTGATAACATCGGAGTTATCGTCATTTATAAAAAAACAAAAAATTATTTGGAAGCCGCCATCTTGAATTTATTAATTATAACAAAAAAATCATGATATCCGACCTCAAAAACCCCCACTTACCAATTTTGAATGGAATCGGAACAAATCTTGTCCGCCATCTTGGAGCAGCAATTTTTTTTCAATTTCAACAAAAATTCCATAATGAATTGTCACCGGAATTATGAACACCTGCCAAATTTCAAGTTAATCGAAGTTATGGAATTTTCGCTGAAATTAAAAAAAAATGGCTGCTACAAGATTTGGTCCGATTACATTCAAAATTGGTAAGTGGGGGTTTTTGAGGTCAGAGATCATGATTTTTTTGTTAAAATTCAAGAATTCAAGATGGTGGCATCCAAATCATTTCTTGTTTTTGTATAAATGACGATAACTCCGTTGTTATCAACACAAAACTATTACTGCGACATATCATCTGTAAGAGAAAAAAAAGTTATTTGTAACTAAGTCATAGTGAGCTATGACCTACATTTGAAAAAATAAAGTTGGTGCTGATATCTCAAATTCTAGAAGAGTTGGTATAAATTTCATATTTTTTTCGAAATCACCTTGAAAAACTGCCATGAGAATGTGAAATTCCTATTTGAATATTTTCATAAATAAAGAAGTTACGGAGGAGACATGAAAATGATCAAAATCTGTTTTTTGCGTATAAAACAAAAACGAATAGATTTTATCAAAATATTTTTTCACATTATAGGTGGCCTTGACAAACTCCACATTTGGTGTCATTTAACCGACCTCGTATCTCTCACCGTTAAAAAGATACCCATGGTGAGCATGATAAGTGGGACACACTGTATTTATTCTAACGAATACAAGAGTGATAATATAAACGGACGTACTTTCTTAAGATACCATATCCGAATGGAAATGAAAATAAAATTGTGCAACTGCAGTGGCTACAATTGCAATGGGGGTGTGTTCACTTTTTCCAAGGGGAATTTTAAATGACCTTTCATAGGATTGTATGAAATTCGGAAATGTTCCTTCGTTGCTCACTTTTAAGTAATATATAAACAATAATATCCCCCAAACGACGCCACTGGTAGAGAAAATGGAAATTTGTGTACATCAGAAAATGCACCTTGATGCATAGAAGACATGTACCAAATTTGGTGAAGATGTCTACAATATTATATTAGTTATCATTAAAAAACTGTTTCTTTTTCAAAACTTTATTGCCCTGTATCTCAAAAGTTAAGACTTTCAAGACATACGTTCATAGGAAGTTTTTATCTTAAAATGAGTCAAAGAATCGCCCCCTTAAATATTAGCATGTCTTTAACGAACATCCTGTATAAACCGTTCATTGCCATCGCTATTCGCGAGATTCACGAAGTGGGCGACATCTAGGTTACATAATACGAACTTCAAACTGGGGGAAAACAGTTGTCTATGGATGAAGTGCATAGACTATATTGCATTCAGCTTGCTGTAGATGTAGTCAAACTTGTCAATGACATAAAGTGTTGGCACTGTTGGTAGTGATGATGGTTGGGTTGGTTATTTTTTTTACATTATTACATTTTCATTAGTTTAGTGAACAGTGAACTGGTGGAGATAGTTCAAACAATTCAAACTAATTATGACGAACAAATCAATTGACATATAAAAGAACAGCTACAACATGTTGACAATACCCAGATTGTCCTGCTTTGCAGGAACAAATACAAATCCATTGCTCTACAGGAGTTCCTCTGGGCCCCAACTTCAATTTTACTTCATGTGGGGAAGATTTCATCGCCGAAGTTTGTAGACAAAGTGCAAAAATGTGCCTTTTGTTGAAGTCTTCTGCCTCACACGAAATCACATGATTAGCACGGAGCTAAAACTGGCGTTTTCGATCGAATATTGACAATTAATGTCATGGGTTTGAGTGAGGATTGAGTTGTTTTCCCCCAGTTTTGACGTGGCTTTGACAGGGAACGATGAAAACCGAGCGCCACCTGGTAACATTGATTCCCGCGAATACCTGGTCTGAGATGCTCGTCCGGCACGATGATCTGGTCCAGCCCTAAGGGCGGGCACTCCTGGCTGGATCCGATGCCGGAGTCCTGGCTGAGGCCGCTGAGGCAGGAGCGCAACAGGTCCAGCTTGACGGGCGCGTCTGGATGGGATTTCTTCTTCGTCGGCTTCCTCGTCTTCTTGTTGCCCTTCGGTCGAGGGGGGAAGAATTTTTTGCGATCCTGCGGCGCGAATGATGTTTTTTTTACGATGGGACAACGAAACTGCGTATTTTTCTATCATGAATTGGATCACATGGAATACTCGTCAAGTTTCAGAAATATTGCCCGTCAATAATGAAAAAAAAAATTGAAGAAAAAATGAACAAGAAAAATTGGAATTGTAGTCGGAGTCTGATAACGTTCATTTTATGCCAAATTTGATTATTTTTTCATGTTTGGAAAGAGTTATAGAATTCTCTTATGGGACCTTCGTCAGGACTTGCGAGAAATAAAAAGGAAAATTCTCGAAAATGTTATTCTTTGTTAGGTACTTCTTTCGTTCTCTTTTTTTATTCAATTCTTTTGGCTCGCTTTTTTTCGGTCATTTCAAACTCTATTTATTTTACATGTGGAAATACAGCTCATGAAGGAAAGGGGAGAGGGGGTTATTTTCAAGTAAAATATGTTTGAAAATATTAATAAAAAATCTGGTAGGTTATCAATAGACCATTTTTCTCATTTTTAAGATACCTGAGAAACATTTTTTTTTCATAAACATTTTTCCTGTTTCAATTATGTGGATTGTGAATTTTCAATTATACTTTTCAAAAACAAAAAAAAAAAACAAAAAAAAAACTGCGTATTTTTTCATTATGATTTAGGTCACCTAGAAGATTCGTTGAATTTCATAAATATTGTAAATCGATTAACTCGATTTAGAATTGTAAAAGGTGAGCGAAATCGTATGTCTAAAGGAACTAACGATAAAAAAATTCGATAATAGGTTTATTTAGTACCAAATTTGTATATTTTTCCTTGTTCTGAAATCTAGGTGATGACGTCATCGAATTCTGTAAATAGAACATTCGTCAGGACTTGGGAGAAAAAAGCAAAATTCGGAAATGTTATTCGTTGTTCCGTTTTTTCGGTCATTTCAAACTCCTCCTTATTTCTATCTAAAATATTTTCCAAGTGGTTGGCAAGTGAAAATATCCTCTTGATTTTTAGATTTTCTTGGAACCTCTACAAAAAATGTATAATTCTGAGAAAAACTTTTTTTTTAAATCCTCGAACATTTGTTTTGTTCCTTCCCATGTTCTTTTTTATTTCATCCTTTCTTTTCTCGTATTTTTTTTTTGTTTTAGTCCAGTGCCTTCATTTTATAAGTACAAATTTAGCTCATGTGGAAAATGATCGAAGATTTTCATTGATAATCTGGTAGGTCGAACCAAATTCCACATTTTTTTGAAACCTATTCGGAAAATATCCTTACTTGAAAGCTTTTCCTTTATTGACATTATTTCTGTTTCAATCACTAGGATTGGGAATTTTCACTTTTTTAACCAGTTATTTTTTTATGATAAATCTGAAACTTGAACGAATTTTCAACATGATATATAGACACACACACCCAAACACAATGAAGCAAAAAACAATTAACATTTATCTTGCTGAAGAGAATCAATTTTAGTCCGAACAAATTTTTAGAGAAAGTCGCGTTCAAAAACTAGAATTCCTATTCATATGAATAAAGTTTAGTGAAACAAAAAAATTCAAACCGTTTTGACAGGAAAATTTGAAGAAATTTCAACGTTTCTTGAATGGTGAGGGGAAAATCGAGTACAATTGAAAAAAAAAACTAAATTATCATTAGTGATTCTAGAAGATGCTCATTTTAGTATTTACAAGCATTGTTCATTGATTGCAGTAAATGTGTAAATAGTTTTCTCCAAAATTTTTATGTATCTTGAATAGAATGAGAATTGGATGTTTTTTCAGTTATTCATTTACACAAACATTTTGATATTTTCAGAAATCCAGGAAAAAAAGTATTGATTGTTTGAACTTTTGAAGTTGGTTAAAAACAAGAAAGAAACTATTTACACACTGTGTATATTATTGTTGATTGAGGTAACTTTTTTGAATAGATCTGCTGATTTTGAGTATTAACTATGACAATGCAAAACAAGTCTTAAAAAAATAATGATCATACATTCATTTCCAAAAGTTTTGTATTCATGAAATGGATTGTTGAGCATACTATTTCTTGAATAATTTTCTACAAATCCTCTATTCAGATTGCTCCAATTCCAATGCTCCGTAGGAGGTAGTTTAGTACCTCAATCAAAAATACTATTTTCCACCATTCCCATTTACTCACGAATAATTTGGAAAAACGCACCTTATGACAGGAAATGCATAGGGTGAAACATTTGTATGTCTTGCGCATCTTGCATTGCCTGCAGCTCTGCTAAACCATAAAACAAAAACAATTGAATACTCGTTCTATCGGGGTGTTACGGCTCACATCGAATGATGTTGCCTTAACCTCAAAAAAAAAATCATGTATGTTGTAAACACTGCAATACTCCAAGTCACACCCAAATAATACTGCCATTCTGAGAAAAACATCGGATGAAATAAATAAATAAAAAATCTTACCACAATCGGGAACATTGAAAAATCCGAAGAATTAGTATCAGAAACATGATTGTACCTGTACACTGCTTTTCTACAATCTTCATACCAAATACAATCTTCACACCAACATTCTAGCCATATTCTAGCAGACAAAAAACTGCTCTACCTCAATGCATCTTTCGAAAAATCTCAGTTCTTTGAATACAGTCAATGCACACACAACACAAAAAAACGTTCCAACACATCAAATTATTTTCATCATTCAATAAGTTCAATTAATCGTCTTGTCATGATAGATTTGCATGAATTTCAAGCAACATATCAATGTAAATAGTTCTAAAGGTCACTTATTAATATGTTGCCAAATATCTCTGACTGACAGGAACAATAAACAAATAAAATCTCACTGAAGACATGATTTTTTCAAAAGAAAAAACTTCCATAGTTCTTCAAAACCCCTGTATAAGAGATAGCTACTCTTTTTACGTTATACTTATAGTAGCACAACTCTAAAACATTCCTTAGATTTTATTCGAAGAAGAAAAGTATCTATAGGCACAGGGCGTTGAAATGAGCCTTTTCATTTAGATGACAAATGACTATCTCTGTTTACATCTCGCATCCAACGATAATGGCGGCCATTTTCACCGAAACACTTGCACCTCATTCCTCAGTAAGGAATAATAACGTTTTTCGAATTGAATTATTATAATACAATTAATATACACCAAGAATATAGAAACTAAAATATTATGTTGTTATTGTTGCTTCTCAATGGAAAATGCCCATGGTGGTTGACACTGTTGACATTTGGCAGAACGTCAATAACGTCTATAAAAACCGCCATATTCGAAATGGCCAATCAGAATTTTGTTTTGAAACTAAAGCGAATGAGACTTCACCGTCGCTTTACCCAATCAAATTATGGATCTAAAAATGAGCGCATGCGTCTTAAAAATATATCGAAATGAAAAGGCTTATTGAAAATTAACTTAAAATGAGCCAGTCTGTTATGTAACTGAAATGGTGCCAATATTCCAAAAATATGTTTATTATGGTTTTCCAGTAAAATGAACGGGCGTCTTGAATACACTTTTTCAATTACTGAAAAAAACTGAAGAAATATTTGCTTATACAGATCTTAGTATGTCACCAAAATATATCGTATTTTTCGTTGAGTGGTCTTCTAGTAATTGAATGAAAATCTTTTTTTTTTCTTTCAGTGACCATATTTTCAAAACAAAGAATCTTACGACCAATGTTTGAAGAAATTTTTCCTCCTTAAACACTGTAATCTTCCATCAATTGCAGTCATTTTGCTGTTATGAAGTGGACCACCCTGTATAATGTGTGATGTTCAATATAAGAAGATCCTCCATCCTCTAACAATATACTCAAAGTGATTTTGTTTTAGAGAGATCGGTGCTGTAGGACTTGAATTCAATCAACAAGAAGATTTTATCGCTTCCCAGAATAGGCACAGGCAATACAAAAGATAGTATAATAAAATGATTCCCACATTATGATTCACCCCAATTCAAATGGTAATCACATCAAAAACATGGGGGATTACTCACAGATGATGATGCACCTTTTTTCACTTCCAGACAAGTTTCAACTTGTTTTTCGGTGACACCGATTTTGCATTTCATTCAAGTGGTTTGGCACATTATTTATAATGATAACTGTTTTTTCATCGCTATCAAGTACTAATCAATTCAAATTATCACTCATCACCAACAATATTTACGGAAATAGTGAATGAAAAAACTAATTAATGATAGTGAATTAATGTACAGTTAAATATATTGAGTAACCATATTTTTAAATTAATCATTCAGGTTTTTATGGGAGTTTGAAGATGAATTCATAATTTGGAGACTGTTTCTTCAACACTGTAGTGGTGAAAATATTGGGGGTATCCCATAAACAAAGGTCGTAAAAGGCTTCGTTTGTGAGATACAGGGCGTTAAAGTTGCAAATATTTATAGAATTTTCTTCTGTCTACCCTGTATGGCTTATTGTGGTTGAAAAATTTAATCTATTACGTGAATAGCCAAGCATAGTGTCACAATTTCAAAATAATATCTATCGTGGTTATAGAATAATCTGAACAGTTGTCTTGAATGGAATATCCGACAGTTTTGGAGTTGGGTTCAGTTCCGTTTTTGTAGAAAACAGTGTACCTTAAGGAGTTTCAACATTTGGTGCTTTTTTCTACAAGATTGCACCTTCTTTCATAATTTCGAAGAGTTTCATCGCCAACTTTTTTTTTCTCTGAAAATTAACATAGCAATACCCGTGAACGCTAATGCTTCCGATTCAATCACTCTTAGGAACTTAGTGATTCACCAGAAAATCAAGAATATTTGTGGAGCAGTTATTTAACAGTTCAATGAAAATATTTTTTATTTTCAACTTCAACACCCTGTATCTCGCAAATGAAACCTTTTATGACGAGTTCATAGACCTATGTTTATGGGAACTTTCTTCAGTTTGGAGACGCCCTATTACCTCTCGAAGGGTGTCCCACATGTTATGAAACACCCTGTATACATTTTCTGGCGTGAAACGAGTTCGCATGCTGGAGCTTTCATTTCAACACTTTGATTTGTCCTTTTCAAGTTTCCAGTGAATATTTATATACTTAACTACATAGGAGACTATATATTTCATCCTATTATAGTATGACGAAGGCAATCAATTCATGGGATATTTTATCAAATGGTACCAAGTTCAATAAAAGGAACATACAATAACAATTCAAAACATGCAGGATGACCAATCAAAATAATAGCTGTCACATCAATTGAAAGACCCGTGCAAAAACTGGTCAGCTCCATTTTTCATAATTCCTGGGAAATCGATGAAAACTCTACAAAAACGAAACTTGAGATTTTTTGCTCCACAAAAATATCAGTCATCAAGTAGCGAGACAACAAGAAGATACATTTCCTCAGACATATTGAAAATCCTGGAGAGTTTCTTGTACCAAACACATAAAATTAAAGGAATCTAGCAAAATGATCTTTTTTTTAGATAAAAACGATCACAAACAAGGTTTTAACAGATCTAACTGCAAAAAATCAGATTTTGACCTTGGGAGCTCAGATGAACCGGAATCACTACCATAGACTGGAAATGGACCCACCTTGCTACTTGAGAAATTTCTGTTCATGACGATGTATCTGTTTAGTTTGCCTTCCTACTATTTAGGTACCTACTCAAAGATGCGCTGAGGATAAATTAACGTATAGCAACCACATGCAATGCGCTTCAAACCGAGAAACATACATGATGCCAGGTTTTGGCTGACCAATGTTGCCATTCAATAATTAGCAAGGAACGGTCATCTCCAGGAGTTGACTGTTTCATGCACCCAAGTGCTGTTCTGTGAACTACTAGTTTGCATGTACCTTCATCAATAACCACTTTTTATTCGACTATGCGCGTTCATTTTGTTAGCGCTTGAAGCCTTGGTGCTTCACCGTCCTACATATACCTTCCCCTACCCCTCTGTCGCTGTCAGGGTTGTTTTGTTTTGAACATTTTGTTGTGATCAACTGTTTTAAACATGTTTTAAACATGTGCTCAAGTTTTAATCAGTTTTTGTTTAAAACAAAACTCCACATTTGGTGTCATTTAACGGACCTCGTATCTCTCACCGTTGAAAAGATACCCATGGTAAGCATGGTAAGTGGGACACACTGTATAGCCCACTGGCAATGCGAATTTATAAATGGTCTGTGGTTCCCCCAGGCCAACAGTTCTCATCGCAATTGGTTTTCTATTTCGGGGATTCACCGGCACATCCTCACAGCGATGGCGCGGCGCGACAGTTTAGTTTAGTATACAGTCTGACTCCAAATAAGGAATCTATTATTTAGTGGACTAATACTAAAGATTATTATATCAAACATTTTGAATTAATCTCTGAATTAATATTATGTTTGAAAAAATTTGATTTGAGCAATGTCTTTTTCTAAGTTTAATTTGTTTAAATCATAAAATTCAGAAACAAAATAAAAACAATGTTTAAAACAAAAAAACCGTTTAAAACAAAAAAAAAACATGTGTTTTGTATAAAATTAAAAAATACATGTTTTTTTTTTCAACCCTGGTCGCTGTCAAATGAAGCTATTTTTGGTTATGTTCAAAGATTATTTTCTATTTTCCTGTATCAGAATAGTTCAACTCACAATTGAAGGGACAAGTGGAAGAAGGGATCAAGTAACATTTTCTGAAAATATTGGGTTATGTCATGGAAGAAGGTGTTATGTGCATATTATGTAACTTGCCCCATCAGGATTTGTTTCTATTCTTCTTACCTGAGCAGATACACAGATGAGAAGGGGCTGTTACATTAAAACATCAGTTACTCAATGGAAGAAGGGGTCAAGTATGCATAAATCCAGATTTCTATCAAAAAATAATGTCATAGCAAAATGATGTAAATTTAAAAAAATCAACCTGAACTATTCCTCATAATTGCATAAATCGAATTAATAAACAAGCTTTCAGAATGCCAGCTAACTTTACTAAAACCTATTTTTCTCAAGATATTTGTAACATAACTCCTTGTTCCACTTACCCCTTCAATTACAACATGCTCTTCTCCAGAATCAGACATTATCATCATAGATATGACTATATTTTAATATTTCCTAAAAGTAAACAATAAGAGCAGATGCACTAAGACGTTTATTGTGAAGGTTCACTAAAATGCATTCTATTTGGGAGTAGCTCAAGTACAACAAACGCTGGGCTGCTCTGGTGCATGAAACATCAAAAAGAAAGTGGCTGATATTCATAGGAATTGATTTATTCTTGTTCCAAAAATTGCAGAATGATTCTTTGCATAGGATGCATTGAAAACCCTATTTTGAGGAAAAAGTGGAGTTGACCGGTTTTTGCACTGGGCCCTTCAATTATTGAATCTGCTTGTTTTACACCTTTCTTTTACTAATAAATTCACACCCCGATAATTTAGCAGAAAAACCAATCAGATCTTATGGCAGTTGACATTTCATGTCTCAACAATGTCAGTTTGTCAATCATGTCATATATAAATAATTATTTCACAAGTTTTTAATGAAATCATTGTGGAAGAGCAGCTCAACCCAACTTGTCCCAGACAAAAATAATAACACATACACAACGTATATCGGTTTTGTTTCCATGAGTGAAGATTTGTAAGATTGTAGGTTTCCCAAATATACCCCTGTTTGTCAAAATTCCGAATTTTTCCAAGAAATTTTCAGATTTTGTTTATCGTGTCCCGTCAGTCAGTTATGCAAATCTAGTACGTTTTCGAAACCGGATAGATACCTGGAAGCATTTTTCACAATATCGGTAGAGCGGATTGTCGTTTTCCGATTTGCATTGAACGCATCTGCTGAAGCCCGACCGTGTGATGAACGAATCATCCAAAGAGCTGCTATTGTCCGATTCCTCGCAGTCCGTTATCCACGTTTCCAATGAAGAATCGCAAATGGCCTCCACCGCTGCCGCCAGGAACATGTGGTCCTGCAAGCAATTCAGGTTAAATATCCCATGAAATTTGTTAAGGTCCGTGTTATTTTTTTTATCTCTACTTGGTGTAGGTTTGATGAAGATCATAATAAATATGAAAATGAGAAATAAGCTGATACTAATCACATAATTAGTCTAGGAAGAGATGTTATGCTGAAGCCCAGCTCTTCAAATATATCATTACAGTCAATTAAATTGTGCAGAACTTTGTATAAGAGTATGGGAGAGGCACAAACTTCAAGACGTAAAATCTAGACGATCACATAATTCATTATTATCCATACCGCTTTGAGATAGTTCAATAGTCATCTGGTATTATCAATTCCTATTGAAAGGAGTTTTGAAATCTCTCGATGTCGCCTACTTTGTAAAAATAGCGAGGCGTGGGAGAATCTTCCGAAGTTTCAAACCAAATTTACAAGCACCATGACACATTCATTTGAGTTCACATTTTTATTTTCACAATTTTTTATGTAAGTGGAACGGTGCGTTATATTTTCGACTTTCAATGGTGAATTCATGAACAACAGGAAGTCCTAACTCAAGAAAATCCTGCGATAATAGTTTATTTACTCACTTTTGGTACATAAAATGAATCGAATATTCGAATTTTCAAATAATCCTCACACATTGCAGCAATCAGTCCATGATGAAAGCACAATACACTCACTTAACTATCAATATAATATCAATACCTACTAATAAACTATTAATGCTCTCATTTGATAATAGTTCTATTCGAAACTGAAACAAAATTTTGGATATGTCAAGACCAAGATGTTTCCGCACGGATTATTTCATCTATTATTGAAATCGTGCATCCTCAATGGGGCTCTTCAGGTCCCGAAAGAAGGAGAACACATCATTGAAAGTCTAGTTCAACTTCATAATGAGATCCGAAACACATTTTGAAATGTTTCAAGACATTGTCCATCGTTCACACTATCTATCATCGAATATGAGAACCCCACGTTCCGAACTCGCATTCAATTGTTCATATCGAGAGCTAGTCTGACGAAACAATTGAAGAGTTGGCACACCAGAGGATTTATAAACATAATACTTCAAAAATATACAGCCTGAACATGAACTTCATAAAATGGAGACCATATTATTATACTTGCATATTCAAGTTTTGTTCGTACATGTGAACAGTACAGCAGTTTGATGGCTTTTATATTGGTTAAATCTCTGTTGTTCCTAATAAGACCTTTCTGCTTCAGACACTTTCAAATGTATGTGTTCAGTGAAGGTAGGTTTCTGATCAAAAATTACTCCCGAGTCTCTCTGAATGCCTACAGCCGTTCCAATCTTGAACCATTAATTTCATATGAAAACTTAATAGAATAATTTTTTTTATTACCGGCTCATTTGGACTTGATTTTGACCCACTTTAAACGGACCTTTCAAATTTGGCTAATGTACAGGGTGGGCCAAATTGGACACTGTTAAAGGGAAAGTCCTATTCTTGAACCAGATGGAAGAAAACTGATGTCGGTGCCTGAGGGTCGATTTTTGAAAAGTGGCTACAGATAGTTTTATGGCAAAAATTGTCTGTTCTTATGAATATAACTGCAGAGCATTGAGTTTGTGATAGACATTCTACTCGAGGCAGTGACATCGGCCTTCCTATATCTAGTTCAAGAATATAACTTGTTTTTTTTTAAATACAAGTTTTATTTTGCAACTGTATATGGTATATGGTGACTGATTTCAATGCTTGAGGATCAATTTTCATGACAATGCTTTGGAAATGTTTCCATGAAAACGTAGAATTTTTGACAAAAAAAAAGAGTTCAAAGCACTTTTAGAAAATTCACATTTTCGAAAAAGATCTTGTAACTCTGAAATAAAGATAGATATTGATATGCGGTTTTCATCTTCGTACGGGAATAAGACTGTCCCTTCAAAATTGCCCAATTTCGCCCACCCTGTACATGATTGTGGTGGCATGCATCAACATTTTGTTAGACAAAAAACAAAATGGCAGCTTCAAAATAGCGGAAGTTTTGTAACTATGATCGGATTCGATTCAAAATTGGTATCATGGGGTTTTCGAGGTCGGCGATTATGATTCTTTCGTCAAAATGGGGTAATTCAAGATGGTGGATCCAATACGGCGGACCAGTTTTGAAATTATAATCCAAATCTATTCAAAAGTTGTATTTAGTGGTTTTTTGGTGAAAGATTATGATTCTTTCGTCAAAATTTGAAAATTCAAGATGGCAGATCCAATATGGCGGACGAGTTTTGTAATTATGATCCGATTGTAGCCAAACCTGATTATCTAGGGGGTTTAAGGCCTTTAAGGGGTTGTAGATTGTATTCTTTTGTCAAAATTGGAAAATTTAAGATGGCGGACGAGTTTTGTAATTATATGATCCGATTTTATTCAAAATTGGCATTTGAGGGTTTTTGGGATAGGAGATTATGATGCTGTTGTCAAAATTGGAAAATTCAATATGGCGGATACACTATGGCGGACGGGTTTTGTTATCATCATTTTATTAAAAATTTGTATCAGGGGGTTTTTGGGGTCGGAGATTAGGTTTTTTTCATGAAAACTGGGTACTTACAAAGAATAAAAAAACAAAAAGAAAGCTTTTGTAGCTAGTCAAACACTCTGTATCCCCAAAAGGAAGTATTCCCAAGAACTTATAATCCCCAAAAGTTCAAAAAAAAAAACAATAACTCCTCTCCCTATCCTTCCTAGGAAAGCAAGATGTTTTCAAACATTTTAGGGATTCTCTTTCGTGCGCTCCAAGAGATTTGATTCAAAATTAATTTCATGGAATATGAATATTAACAACCACAATTGCCACAACCTTCAAAATCAACTGAATCAGGTGCATTTGTGGTGCTGCAATAATCATCTATGTCTGAATATCAACAAGTGTAAAGTTGTAAGTTATATGAGATGAATAGTAGTTTAAAAAACTAAAGAAACATCTTTTTATAGATAGCCAAACTGAAAAGAAGTAGAAAATGAAATGATAAAAGTTTGTTGATGAATACACAACATAGAATGTACTGATTATGGTGGTGCTAATATTTTCTATGTTGTGTATTGAGCAACAGACTTTTATTATTTTATTTTCTACTTCTTTTTAGTTTGACTATCTATAAAAAGGTGTTTATTTAGTTTTTTAAGTATTTCTTTTTAGTTTGGCTCTCTAGAAAGGGTGTTTATTAGATTTTTTAACCTACTAATTATTTATAGCTATGTTGATTTTGATGAAGTCTTGAGATATGCTATAGCCAACATAGAGTAGCCAATGAGTTTCCAGAGATTTTCCCAGATTCTCATTCTAGTGGTTCATTTCTATACATACCTAAACCAACCTGACTTACCTTTTTATTATTCTTCCTAATTTTTAGACTCATGAAACACATTGGCAAGGCCCAGAAAGAAGCAACTTCCACCACTTCAAAGTTGAGAATGAGTTTGTGGTGATTTTTGTCATAGGTTCAAGGTCTATTACTACACTAATTACTACAATCTCTGTATGAGTAATGTAGAATCATCAAATTAGAATATTCATAGCCTCAAATTATGATTCTAATTTTTACATGATCATCTTGCCCTGTACATGTTTGAGCTAGTTTGTTACAGATGACTGATTTCAACAAAACTCATCACCTTAACAATGAGAATGGCTTTTTATTAATGGACATTATGAATAAGAATGACTGCATTGTTGGCCATTCATCAAAACATTTTCAATCTGAGATAGTGATACCAATTAGTGATACTGATAGCACAGTTTCATTAGCCACACTGTGCTGATATTGAATTCAGTCTGCCATGCATTTTATTCCTCACTCAATTCGAGAGCTCAAAAATGTTCAAACTGTACCTTTGCTAGTTTATATTTTGACATTTTTCACCCCAATTTTTTTATGTTGATGAAAGCATAGGGTTTTGCATGATATTATCTTGATTCATATTGTGAAAAAGACCTAGACATATTGATGAACTGTCTATCTACATATTAATTAATTCATTGAAAACTAATTAGGTAACAGTCCTTCCAAATTGTTGACTGAAACTACACTTGCACATACCTCTGACCCACTTGAAGAATTTCCTATGCTACCATTATCACTTCCAGACAAACTAGCAACTTCATATTCGAAGAGCTCATATTCATCCTGATCACTGATATCAGCTTTAGAATCGGTATCTGTATCAGTTGTATCCCTACATATGTCTGAAAAGAATTGATTAAATAGCTGCCACACACTGTGAGAGTATGTAGCCTACCAGTCTCCCTATCTTGTAGACTGTAAACGCTTTCAGTGTCTTCCTCAGAAGCTTTTGAGCTTTCGCTCTCTAGTCTGTAGTAGTAATTTCGAGGCCTTTTTCTATCCATCTGGGATAACTGGTCCTCTTCCCGATGTCTTTTTCTCCAAGATGCTGAAATCAAATTACTACAATTATTATCCCACATAACATAAAACTAGGTATTTTATTCTAAACGTGAAAAATTCAAAATTTAAAGACCATCTGCTTTTTCTACCATGCATGCCATTGGTAGGTGTGATTGTTATGGTAAAGTCTTTTATGAATGAGGTGACCTTTGGCTTGTAAAAACTATTCAAAAGCACTAAAATCATGATATACTAGCTATTAAAGGCTTACCAGTGTTTGCTTCCACAGTAGCGGACATTTTGACTAGAAAAAACGATAAGGAATGTGGTTGTGAAATGTGAGTGAACTCGTCCAAATTGCTATCTCCTAAATACAAACGCGCACAAACTTGTGTTTTGTACTTCCACGAAAACAAGCAATGTTCCGGAAACTGGTATGAAGCGAAGTATGAAATTTCGAATGCGCATGCGTTTGCGTTGGCACATGAAAAAAAAACAACTTGACGCTTGACACATTGACACCTTGTCATTCATATTGTTGACATATCAGCTGAGAAGATGATTAAATCTCTCGAACCATTCCTATCACGTGATATGTTGAGATTCGGGTTTTGCTATCAATATTTTTCGTAATGAAACTGTGGAGACTGGGTTTGGTCGGTTTGGTCAGGGAGTTTTATTCTGGTCCACTAATAGCATGGCAATTTTAGGTTCTTCTACAAGCGAATGCGAGTGTATCACGTGATTTACTGTGGTCAATCTGACAATGAGGTTTGGGAATGGTTCGAAAACTTTAGGCTGGTCTGTATAGTTTATGAATCTTGACTACTGTTGTGTTGAATGTCAATGTCAATTGTCAACTAAATCGTTGTCCTGGCACTTTTGACAATGTTGGAGTTCCATGATTCCGTGTCATTTTAAGTTATTAAAAATTGATTCAGCGATACAGCACAGCATTATAGCAAATAGTTTCCCTATAAATTTTCAATTTGATGAAAAACTGATGTAAAGAAAATCTTTTTAATATGCCGTTAGCAAATTTGGGCGAGCCATGGAATCAGCACACCGAAACAGAGGTCAGCAGACGATTCATTCATGCTTTTCCGTTTTTTTCAATCAACGTCTCCCTTCAAAAAACCTGTTGTTATTTCAGTTGATTTTATATAATAGAAGCATGCTTAGCTAAAGTTTTCATTATTTCTGTTCATTTTGCAGCTTTTGGTGGAGTATCCAGGTCCCTAAGAATAGAGTCTGTACGTAAAAGAGTTATGTTTATTTTGGCAACTTTTTTCTCCTGGCACTAGAACTTTGCTAGAAGTACAGGAGTACCTTTGGCAATTTGCATGAACAGCTAATGGAATAACTGCTCAATTCAAAACGAAAAAATGACCATATTGTGCACTAATCTAATTTGTGTACATGTTTAGAGTGGGTGTTAACACAATAGAAGTTCTGCTTATCCAAGTTTATTTGTTGCTTGAGCAAATACTTGAAGTATTCAATTTTTTTTATCATCCTCATCATGAATCTTCCAGGAAAAAGAAAAATATGTTCTTTCTTTATAGACACTGTGAAAACTTTCAAAACAGCTGTTTGGTTGTTTGTAAGTAAATGTAGAGAATGATTCTCACATGTATTGAAAACAACATAATTGCAACAAAACTCCAGAGATTCCTAACATAATGTAATAAATGTAATTGTGTCTGACATTAATTTTTCACACATTTTACTGTTTCTGCTGTTTGGAATGTAAATATCAAGTGTGTGTGTATATCAGTAACAGATTTGATTTTTATAGTCCCAGTCTGGTGATCCTGATGAACAGGCAAACAGTGAAGATGCAGGTCCTGCAGAGGGAGAACATGAAATTGAATTGGGAGAGGTAAGAACTATCAAAAAATGAAAAAAAATCCACCAGCCAAGGTAATATGCCAACTCTGTATCTACTAATTATTTAAAAACAGATAAAGCTTTCTACATAAACCCTGTAATTAGATAACTGTTTTTTCTTTGTACAAAATTAACCTAATAGCTGCACTAATGCTAATTAACAAGGCTGCAACAATGGGTTATCAATTTTTTCCTAGAACCATTGGTATTGTTTGAAATTGTTGAGTACTTGACAGCTCATACAAATCCAGAGATAAAATTAGTCAAAATAGCTCATACAGTTCAATTCACTCTCTTGAGTTCAAAATTTGGCTTGAAAATAATAGAAGAACAATATGGGAATTGTATGCCTTTTTCAGGATTTATACAACTTTGCTAAACATCTCCTCAAATCAATTGCAAGCCTATTTGTGGAAGTAGAAGTAGTTTCCATGCATAATATTGAGAATGTTAGAGACCTATTGAATTAATTAATGTTTTTATTGATGTTTCTTGTCTTTTTTAGGTTGTCAGAAATGGACATGAAAAAGCAGATCCCTCCCAATTTGAATTACTCAAAGTACTGGGCGAAGGTTCATTTGGTAAAGTTTTTCTTGCCCGCAAAGTAGTAGGAACTGATGCTGGCATTCTTTATGCCATGAAGGTAAGTGCACCTTTGATTTTCAATCTATATTGGAAACTTTCTCTATTCTATAAGTATTTTGTACAGGGTCTTCATGTTTATTTTGAACCCCAACTTCTTTATGTATTGTTAAATTTTTTTCAAGGAATGTTTTTTTATATTTTTTCCTGTAGATTTCTTATTGCCAACAGAAAAACAGTTGAACAACTCAAAAAATCCTTATGGGTAACATATATAATTTTTTCTATAGGACACCCTGTATTTCATTGCACTTTTAGATTCTCCGTGGGGAGCTGATTTCATTGATCTCTCATCTCTATTTCATCAATGCATCACTCTTGGGGTCTTGCTGAATTGATTACAGAGATATAGGGTGTGAAAAATTGAGATTTTTTCCAACTTTAGGAATTGTTTGTGTTGAAACCATTCTTCATTGGCCAAAACTTTTTTTAGTTCCTTATCTTAACTTCTGATCCACTATCTACTGACATTTAATTGAAACAAATACAGGGTCATCAGAATTCTAGATTTTTCACCACCCTGTATTTGTTTCAATTAAATGTCAGTATATGATAATATGTTAAAAGTAAAAATTCCTAAAGATGAAAAACTCTCAATTTTTCATTGATGAAATCAGCTCTCTAGGGACAATCTAAAAATGCAATAAAATACAGGGTGTCCTATGGAAAAATTATAAATGTTGCCCATAAGTTTCTTCTCTGTTGGCAAATTTGAAATCTATAGAAAAAAATGTGGAAAAACATTCCTTGAAAAAAAATTGAACAATACATAAAGAAGTTATTTGGGGGTTCAAAATATACGTGAAGACCCTGTACATTTCATACTTAGTTTAAATAATAGCCAGTGGGCTAGCCTCTCTTTTTGTCAAAATTCACTTAATCCTCATAAAATACTGGTTGAAATACTGGATAGTAAAGGATATATTTTTCAAAATACTAAAACTTCATCAAAAATCACATTGGAGATTTCAATTCAGTGACCTGCAATAACTTTTGCCCTATTTCATAACATAATGACTTTATTTCAAATAGAACATCTCAATGTTTACTCACAAGTAGCAATACTATACTTTGAAACTAGATATTATAACCATAGTCCTATTTTTTTACTTTTGTTATTTTATTCAAGTCAAAATACTATAGAATATATGCACAGTATAAAAAAATGGAGTATTACATTCTGCTTGTTATAGTCAGGTTAGATGATATGTAAAAAAATGTGCACCAAAATTTTCCTATGAAATAATATTTTCAAGTTGAGACATCTGATAACTTTGGAAAATACAAATTGATCTGTTTGAATCCAACAAAATTGATAAACTAGGCAATGTCTTAGGAGGCCATGTTTTGCTATTCAGGCATAACTTTCAATTATTGTAAACAACTTTTCTCAATATCATTTTGCAAAATTTTCTGGAATAAGGGTACTTTACTCTTGAGCAATTTGTATATTTTTTGACCTACCCTGTATGCTGTTTGACTTGCAACCATTTTAAGTGCACCTAAAATGATTACCAAACATGCACTAACTTTCGGCACTATCTGTATTTTGTTTGTTCATTAAATAGATTCTCATATGTTGCACACTTAAATGACCACACTGTATATTTATAACTCTCATTATGGAAAATGTTCTATGAATAGACTTATTTATTATTATTATTATTATTAATAATAATACTTCCAAAAAACATCGAAAAACCCTCCAAACAGTTTAAGTTGCACATCATCTAAAGCATGGAAATTTAGTCTTCAATTGGAATAGAAATTTTTCTGTTTGTTGAATCAGCCCTTTTTCTTAATTCCTCATAGGGTTTTCAGGAATAAAAGAACAAACTTATCTGAAAATACATTTCATAGTAATTGATTTCTTCATTTTTTAATAAAATAAAATGGAATTTTTCGAAAATTTGATTAGGTACTGAAGAAGGCTACCCTCAGAGTTAGGGACCGTCACAGAACCAAGATGGAGAGAAATATACTGGTTGATGTTGAACATCCTTTCATAGTCAAGTTGCATTATGCTTTCCAAACTGAAGGAAAACTGTATTTGATATTGGATTTCCTCCGGGGAGGGGATCTTTTCTCCAGACTGAGCAAAGAGGTGAGAAAATTCCATGATTTCTGAACGCTAGGATTCCAAAAACAGGAATCGTTTTTTAGGTTATGTTTACCGAAGAGGATGTTAAGTTTTATCTGGCCGAATTGGCTTTAGCGTTGAACCACTTGCACTCTCTAGGAATTATTTACCGAGATTTGAAGCCCGAAAATGTGCTATTAGATGCCGATGGGCATATAGCTCTGACGGATTTCGGGTTATCAAAGCTGCCTTTGGAAGAAGGAAAAACTTACAGTTTTTGTGGGACAGTAAGTATTTTGAGTTGTATGTTGTACTGTTGCTATCACAATTTCTTGAGACCGCTCAGCCGTGAAAAATATATTATCAAACAATTTTATCGTCTTGCATATGATGTGAAGACGTTTTTCATTATGAATTTTACATGTATGAAGTCTCATGACTATGAAAATTTCAACTTATTATAATTCCCCCCCTTCCCTCCCGATATTTATTCTCGGGTGAATCTGGACTTTTGCCGTCTTGGAGGCGCCAACGAATCAAACGAAAAATTGTAATATTGTTTGCCATCTTGAATTCTCAAATTTTGACTGTAAATTCTTGTTTCTCAACCTCCAAAACCTCCCCACATAAGGAAGTCACGAACCGAGGCACAAACTCTTCTGCCATTTTGAAGGTAACATCTGGAATTTTCAAATTCTGCCTAGACATTCCGGTTTGTTAACCTCAAAACCCCTTCTTATAAATTTTCAGTTCAATCGGATTATATATGAAAAACTTGTGGGTCATCTCATATTTTCAAATTTCCACTAGAAATTCCAACCTGGTGATACAAATTTTCAGTGAAATCGAAAGATCATTAAAAGAAATGTTCAGAATCGATAGTAATGAACATTTCATACAATATCAAAAATAAAAGATTGAAATCCAATTTTTCAATCACCAAACTAGACAACAAGATTTATTCCATCTTGATATTGCTAACCCTTCAATAGGACAAAGAAGATTTACCCACACTGCTCTAATTGAATAGAATAAATTACTGGATAATACAAAAAATTTAAGAAATATAGTCAAATTCAAATATGAACTTGAAAAATTAATCATTTCTTAACGAAATGAATGATTAATCTTTTCTTGTAATAAAATGAGTTTTGTTTATCATAATAAAATTAATGATTTGTACAGGGTGAACAACTAAAAACGGCTGTCATATCTATAATTCTTCCAAGTTTGATAGTTAATGTCTTCCCTTGGCGAAAAGCTATCATGTTGCGGTTTTCGTTGAGATCTAGTTCCTCTATTACATCCTGTAATGATATGCATACCATCAGATTTATTCTATCTCAAACTTGTATCATTATTCGTTGCTGAGATATGGCCAACAGCCGTTCTTAGTTGTTCACCTTGTACTCATTTGATATTTAATGTATTACAATATATTATTTAGGAGTTTGTTATAATTGTGTAGTTAGGTATTAGTGTTAACTACTTTCCTATACCATAACCTGTTAATGACAGTCACACTTTTAATAAATAAATGAATAAACTCGCCTGGCGGCGACTAGACCAGTGAAAAGCAAGGTCAAATGTGCCCTATCTCTCCACACGCTTTTTTCTTAACCGGAACGTACCATAGCTTCGACCGTTCTTAGGTGGAGTACATGGCGCCCGAGGTCGTCAACCGTAAAGGGCACACGTTCGCTGCCGATTGGTGGTCGTTCGGCGTGCTGATGTTCGAGATGCTGACCGGTGCGCTGCCCTTCCAGGGCGCCAACAGGCGCGACACCATGACGCAGATTCTCAAGGCCAAGCTGACGATGCCGAGCGATCTGAGCGCCGAGGCGCAGAGTCTGCTGCGCGTGCTGTTCAAGCGCAATCCCGCCAATAGGGTGGGGGCAGGTAACTTTTACACTGAGTAAATAACACGATAGATGAACACCGCGATTCGTTCATGAATAAACTAATAAATGAGGAATCGCGAATGGTGGGGATAACCTTGTGAGTGGTAACTTTGTTATAATTGACTTCTGAGATACAAATGTCTATAGATTCGGAGTCCTCGTGACATTTTATGTCGATCTAGATAGATGGTTTTCATTGAGAAATTCAGAAATTTCTGCTAGAGAAACAAATGGGTATAGATTCGGAATCTTCGTGGCATTTTACGTTAATCTAGCTGGATGATTTTCATTGAGAAATTCAGAAGTTTCTGTGAGATACACGTATATGGAAATATTACTAATATTTTTATTTCTGAAATCATCATGTTGAGGATGCAAACCTACATATCGAACACTACAAGGAGATCATCTTCCGATAAGGCCTGGTTCAGTAGAAACTGCTCTAAAGCTATCACTTCCAAACAGACAGCATTCCATCAATGGCAGAAAAATCCAGGCCCTGAGACTAGAGCAGAATATGTCGAGGCTAGAGACATATGCAATGAGACAATTCGATCATTAAAGGATGCTTCTAATGCCAAAATATGATCATAACTTGTTGAATGTCTTAACGGATCCCGTTCATTTTGGTCCTTCGCCAAAGCTGTAGGAAGAAACTTCACTTCCAGCTCGTTTCCTCCTCTAACCAAGGAAGATGGAACACTAGCCACAACTGCCCAGGAGAAAGCCAACATTTTTGCGCATTTATTCGCTGGAAATTCCACTGATTTATCGGGAAAACAACCTCCAAACCTAACGCCAATTGACAGTCATATGCCCGAGATCACCTTTCGCCAACGTACTATATGAAGATTTCATTGGGTCTCAAAACCAACAAAGCTTGTGGCTCCGACGGAATCCCACTGATTGTCCTCAAGAAATGTGCTCCCGAACTAACACCTGTTCTCTGCAAGTTGTTCAACTACTCTTACAAATTAGGGTTATTCCCGCCCAACTGGAAAATTGCAAGAGTACAACCAGTTCCTAAACTAGCTAGTTTTCTCTCAAACAGGTTTCTCCATGTAGTGACCGACGGAGTTTCATCTTATCATAAGTGCTGGTGTTCCGCAAGGATCAATTCTAGCATCAACACTATTTCTACTCCATATCAACGATTTGTTGGAAGCAACTTCATGTACAGTACACAGCTTCGCGGATGATAGTACCCTCCATACCGCCTTCTCTTCCAGGGCTCCAATATCATCCAGGCAAATCAGAAACGAACGAGGGAGAAATGTTGACAACATAAATATGATCTTGGCAACAATTCTCCAATGGGACTCAAAACAAAACACGAGGATGGCTTTTCTCTAGAAAAGCCGATCTCACTGTGCCCAACATAAGCTTGTCAGGAGTAACCATACCTTTGAAGATATCCATTTCGATGCTTGGTATTACTATCAGCAATAACCTTTCTTGAGAAAATCACGTCCATCCCAAAAACTTGGTTTTCTGTTTCGGGCCAGGAGCTATTTCACTTCCAGTCAACTGCTTATGATCTACTAGGCATAGATCCGACCTGTCCTGGAATACTGTTTCCATATATGGAGTGCAGCACCCAAACATACCCTGAAACTGTTGGATTCTGTTCAAAAAAGGACAATTCGTCTCGTGTGTGATGCCTCGCTCACAAACTCACTCACTCTGGAACACCGTAGAAAAGTTGGCGATCTGGCTCTATTTAATAGATATTTTCATGGACGATGTTCTTCTGAAATATCAACAATTTTTCCTCCCTTGGCAGACCCCGCCCGATCAACCCGTCGAGGTGGGGTTTCACACCCACCCCTTGGTGGTCACTTTGGAGACCTGCAGAACATCTCTTTCCAAAGACTTGAGTCATATAACGTACAGAAATTTAAGATGAACACCAATTTCTACCTTATTTCCCTTGGTTCTCATGATGTTCTCTGAACATTTCAGGATATCCCTTTTCGTGGGAACCCAAACGTAAAAAAAAAATTATTCAAATTTTAGTTCGATGGATGGTTTTCGTTGTAGGTCCGGGCGGCATCGACGACCTCAAGAATCACGAATTCTTCGCCACCATCGACTTCGACGCTTTGGCGGCCAAACGGATCCGGCCCCCGTTCCAGCCGACGGTGAGCGGGCCGGAGGACGCCTACTTCGATTCGGAGTTCACCAGCAAGACGCCGAGGGATTCGCCTGGGGTGCCTGCCAGCGCCAATGCTCACGAGCTGTTCAGAGGGTGAGGAACGTTGCTCGATTTCCTTTATTATTCCAAGACACACTAGCCATTTTTCCTCGGAAGTTAACCAAACTAGATTTACTGGAGAGTTTGTACACAGAAATGACCACTGTTAGTGTTTCTGAATGTTAAGATTCATTGATTTACACATTGCATTGTGACAGGAGCACCATAGTCTTCCCTCGCTTTTTCATTAAAAATTGTCTGAATTTGACAAGACATTTCATGAACGTCAGAATTGAAATATGATAATTTCATAAACTATTGAGAAGAAACCACAAATGAACATGTCCTGCTGTGTAATGAATTGTGGAAATTCTGAAAAGAATGGATTTCATTTATTTAATTTTCCGAAGGAAATATCAACCACTCTCATATGGAAGGGTATGAAATGGCCTGGATGGAACATTAATCTGAAGACAAGCAGAATTTGTGGGGTACATTAATCGAAATTCACTTCTCATTACAGCAGATTAGAATGAAACTATATTTTAGGCCCATTATTGAACAGAAGATTTTAAGATCCGTTAGAGAGAATCTGCTGTTCCACATTTACAAAACTGACTATTCAAAAAAAATCTATTATCATCATCACACAAAATGCAAAAGCTCCAAAATGGCGGACGAGTTTTGTACTTATGATCCGATTCTATTCAAAATCTGTAACTGGAGGTTTTACGACAGGTCGGGAGATTATGATTCTTTCGTCAAAATCGGGAAATTCAAGATTCTAAAGGCACGCTTTTAAACAATGCACTAAAAAGGAAAAAAATAATGTCTTTCATGTTTGATCCAGAATATTCTGTGAGTGAAAGATTCAAAAGCTTGCCGCGAATTCAAAATTGGACATCCTGCGCGGTAGTGTGCCATACGCCTTCGTGAAATGATATTCACGGGTTTAGTTATCATTTTTATTTTTTTTAAGATTCAGTTTCGTAGCGCCCTGTCTGCTAGAGAACGGCAACCTGCCGAAGAAAATGGAGACCCCCATGAATTCGGTGAGGACTTGCGATCGCAATTTCTTCGACGACTACCATCTGATGGACACCATCGGTGGTGGCAGCTACAGCATCTGCAAATTGGCCAAGCATAAAACGACCGGGCAGCAATACGCAGTCAAGGTACAACAAAGTAGTAGATTTTAGCTCCAGGTTGTGTTGTCTTAGACAAAATACCGTGACAACTGAAAATTCAGTAGAACTGGCAACCCTGCAGCGAACGAAAAGTTAGTGTCTGCGGACGAAGAGTATTTGCCTTCTGAAATAGTCTGTTGTTCGTTTGGAAATTATAACGTAAAATGTGATTTTTTTGTATAGGTCGAAGAATAGCTATTGGTGTATTTAGAGCGCAAAGTGATAGATTGCCGCTCGAAAAAGGAAGTTACCGCGCGATGCGGAGCGGAGCGCGGTAATCTTTGGAGAGCGGCAATAACACTTTGTGCTCGAAATACACACAAGATTTTTTCTACTAACGCAGCTTTTGGAAATAACTACCCTGAAAGTATGAGCGATTGAAATAGTTGAAAAAGTTCTTATCCATATGTCCAAAGGAAACAAGAAAAGAAAAATTGAAATAACTGACAAGTCAGAAAAAAAATGTCGGGCCTACCGAGAATTGAAACTGGACCACCAGCGTGGCAACCTGAGCTTCAGACCTCTGAGCCATAGTACGATAAACTCTGCAATCAAATCGAACATTATTCATTGATGCAATAAAATAAAGATACACTGTCTTTCTGATGACAACAAAGACTTTAAATATAAAGTATAATTCATCGTTTTCAACAGATATGCTTCATCGGGAGCTTCTCGTAGAAATTTGTTGGTATATACCTTCAGCGGTGAATGTTTTGGATTTTTCTCGCTTTATATCCAATAGATTGTTTCTTGAGAAATGCGATAAGTTTCAGATACTTATTGATTCCGATATTATCTTTAACATTCAAGCATGTATACGTACCATGGAATATTATAGACCAATGAGTTGATGACTTCAAAGTCTTTGATTTTTTACCAAAATAAGCCAGTAAAACGTTTTCTGAATATATATTCACTATCTCGGAGTGGCACCAATTTATGAATGTATCATTATAATTCATATTTCCTCCTTGATTTCCCCGGTGAGAGATTCAAACTCTTGCGCTTTCGACTATATCATCAGGAAGAAGGTGTGTTTGATGATTCACTGTCACTATTTTCCATCATGAAAGAATTGGGGGGCTTCAAGAATAGATAAGTATAGGTTACATAGATGTGCGAGCGTTTTTTCAATATTTCCGCTCACGAGCGCAAATGCTGTCAAAGAATGACATTTCTGGGAAAACGTCAACTTTGTGCTGGAATTTGAAAGCGTCAAAGGCTACTTTGCTAAGCGTTTGTAAAAAAAAAAAATGTTTCTCTTGTAGGTGGTGTACAAATCGTTTTTCGACTGCAGAGAAGAAGTGGAAATTTTACAGAGGTACAGCAAGCATCCGGGAATAGTGACTTTGAAGAGCGTTTACGAAGACGAGACGAAAGTGTATATGGTGCAACAATTTCTCAAGGGAGGGGATTTACTAGATTACATGATGATCAAGGTAAAAATAATATTCGCCATGAAATCTTATTTCTATTTGAAAATTGCTTTTTTTGAATGATTCAATCTATGTTCTCGTTTGTTTTTTTTCTAGGTTTGCTTGTCAGAACCAGAAGCAGCGGCAGTGTTGAAAACGTTGGCTTCAACAGTGGCGTATTTGCACGAAAACGGCGTCGTGCATAGAGATTTGAAGCCGGAAAATATTCTATTTGCTTCCGAAGACTTGTCTTTGGAAAGCGTAACAATCTGTGATATGGGTTTTGCCAAACAGGTAAAGAAATAAAATGGCGATCTATTATTAATTCGCTGTGAATCACTCTGCGAAAACTATTAATTTTGTTTCCAAATATTAACAAATGTTTGCCATGATTTCAATTAATTTACTTAACAGATATCCCCATGGGATCAGCATTTTGATTTTTTTACCTTGACTTGAAAATTTTCAGATTTCATACTAAAATTAAAAAGAGGAAAAGATTTGATTGTTTGTTTGTTTGTATGTATTGAATAGGCTTCGAAACTATTGGATTGATTTGGTTGAAAACTGGTGGGCAGGTAGCTTAGAACCAGGAGAAGGTTATATGATACTGTTTATCCCGGTACCATTAGGAAATTCAAGATGGCGGAACCAATATGGCGGACGAGTTTTGTGATTATAATCCGATTCTTTTCAAAATTGGCACCTAGGAGTTTTCGTGATCGGGGATTATGATTCCTTCGTCAAAATTAAGAAATTCGAGATGACAGTTTCAAAATGGCGGATTTTGTAATCCGATCCGATTTTATTCAAATTTCGTATCTGATGGTTCTCGGGGTCGGAGATTATGATTCTTTCGTGAAAATTAGGAAATTCAAGATGGCTGACCCAATATGGCGGACGAGTATTGTAATTACGATCCGACTCTCTTCAAAGTTGTTATCTGGGTGTTTTCGGGGTCGGAGATCTTTCGTCAAAATTTGGAAAGGGCGGGATTTGGAAATTCAAGACGGTGGAACCAATATACCAGACGAGTTTTGTAATTATATACCGATTCTATTCAAAATTTGTAAGTGGGCATTTTCGGGATCGAAAATTATGATTCCTTCGTCAAAATTAGGGAATTGAAGATGGTAGATCCAATATTGCGGATGAGTTGTGGAATTATGTTCCGATTCTATTCAAAATTTCCATCTGGGGTTTTTGGAGTCGGATATTTTGATTCTTTCGTCAAAATTGGGAAATTCAATTGAACTAAAAAGAAGTTGAAATAAATGGTAATTTGAAAAACTAAAGGAACACGCTTTTATAGCGAAACTAAAAAGAAGTAGATAGCCGTTTGGACAGAGTGTCAATATTCTAATCCGCATTCGCTTGCCGGTCGTGGGTTCGATTCCCATCGACTGCAGAAATTTTTCTGATGGCCCAAGAAAGTGTTTGGGATCACACGTTGAAAGGTAAGGCCCCCGTCATTCCTTGCTCGCACAAGACTCTCGAAGACTTCTGAGGGTTGCTCGTAAGGGGACAACCGAATGACGGAAAGAACAATCTCAGAATTTCAATTTCAGAAAATAAAATAATAATAGTGCCTGTGTTTGCGAGGTCTGTTAGTTTCAATATAATGACTGATAAAAAACAGTCTCGAACCATAACGCCCATATAAATTGTCCAATTTTGAAAATCAGAATTAAATTAACCAGACGTTGACGACTGTTAACTCTATTTTTCAAATGGCTCCTCAATGTTTATCTCTTTGAGATGTTTTTCCCTATACAATCGTGTTCAAGCGGATCATAGTTAGATTGAACACACAATTCACATCTACTGATTGCATTTTAAAAAATCCCTGTCAAACAGAGGTAACTAAAATCTTTTGAAAATCATCACCTTTTCAGATATCATCATTTCGGGAAGGTGGAATGACGATAAAATACTGAGTTGTACTCGATGTAATGACTAACCTATTAGAAAATGAATTGAAAATTGATTGATCCGATCCAAAGTTTTGACGTTTCGAAAATGGAAACCATTTTTCTTGTCCACTTTCCAATATTAAGAAATAGTACATTGAAGTATATTAAGTTGATATTAAGGTCTTCCGAACACGTGAAATGGAGCATGTGTTTTGAATACCAGTTATCTACGAATACTTTTTACCATTTTTTTTAATTAAAGCAGCAAGCTGGAGTAAATAATTGAACCAGACAATAAATGATGATACAGAAATCCGTGCCGTCAAAATTAAATCCTTATTATAATTGACGTTAAAAATGTTGATTGTTCACGTGTGGAGCAATTCAGCTTCTGTATCGGTAGAGCACGTCCGATACATACAGGAGAAATCGTGAAAACTGTCGATTCTGATTGGTTCTCGAAAACAAGAGTGGAATAGTCTGAGGAAAAAAACGCTCCCCGTGTTGCAGTTGCGTGCGGAAAACGGTCTTTTGATGACGCCCTGCTACACGGCTAACTTCGTGGCGCCCGAGGTGCTGAAAAGGCAGGGCTACGACGCCGCGTGCGACATCTGGTCGTTGGGCGTCGTCCTCTACATCATGCTGTCTGGCAGGAGCCCGTTCAGCACCAGGGCCAACGACAGCCCGCAGAAGATCCTGCAGAGGATCAGCAGCGGCAAGCTCGACATGCAGGTGAGCCCTAGTCGTTCTAAGTGGACTCATTCATTCATTTATTTTTTTATTTATTCATTGAAAACTGTTGAGGCTGCGATACAATTGAAGTTTAATGCAATAAGTTTCAAAGGTCTAGATAGATAGATAGATACTTTATTAATCTCTACAGGTCATTTTCACAACATAAGACAATTAAAAAGGGGGGGGGTAACGGTTTTCCTTGTAGATCACTTCATTTTGCTAATATCAGTACATGGTTGGATAGACAATGAATATACCTTCCAAAAAAAATATAAAGGAGATGTTTCCATTTAAAAAAATAATCGATTACGTCACCACAACTACGCGGATGACGTTGAGAAAACTCCGTTTGTATATCATCAAGAGGTGTCAATTTGAAAATAAAAATCGACCTGTCTCAGGATTTTTCTCCAAATCCATATGGGTTAGACATAATGAATTTATTCCATACATTTCCACCATCTATATGTCTACCTCACAGAGCACCAACTGGTCGAAGATATCCCCCGAAGCCAAGCAGCTGGTGTCGGAGATGCTGCACACGGCGCCCCAAAGGCGGCCGACCGCCGCCCAGCTGGCCGAGCACCCGTGGGTGGCGTCGCGGGCGGCGGAGTACCGCCCGCGGCCCGCGGAGAAGGGCGGCGTGCAGAGGCAGAAGCCGCCCCTCGCGGCGGGCAAGGAGCACCTCAAAGAGACCGTGGCCGCCACGTTCAGGGCCATCGCCACGTCGCCGCAGGTGAGAGAGAGATGGTTGTTATTTATAATAGTAATATTAATAATGATGAATGAATCAAAGTTCATCTCGACGTTCCTATATGTAAAGAGCCCATTTTATCTATATAAGGTGTTTTTGAAAAAAGTGCACATATTCAGCACATAAATATGATACAGTCTAAGGAATATTCCCATGATATCAGATTTACTATAATTCTTCTAATTAAAAAGAAATATCATCCCAATAAATCAAGTTCGCCACTTCAAAACAATTCAACTTATTCATGATGAAGAGAAGATCGTTGATTTAATTGCTGTTTCCCAACTCGGTGCTTCTCGCTGTGGCAATTGGAAAGCGGCTCATATTGTGTTCAGAAATTTTGTGAGAAACCATGGGATCGCGCGAAGTTCTGTGGCTCTGACACACTTTAGCGCCACTGTGTATAATAATAGTAGATTGTTTTATTAGGATCAAAAGTGACACTTTGTTTGACAAGCGAATTTTGCATTTGCGAGGCGGAGCGTTTAGCGAAGCCGAGCGAAAGCAAAATTTGCGAGTCGAACAAAGTCACTTTTGATCCGAATGAAACATGCTATTTTGTCTGCAACCGAAACAATTAACTCAAATAAACATGTGAAGTACCCACCAATGCCGTGCCATATGTATATGCAATGCAACAAATATTGACAAATAATCCATGTGGTGAGAATATTCTACCTGCATTAACAGCAGGTTAGGTTTTCTAGGATGTTCGAATTGTAGTTTCAATATAAATAACCACAGAGTGACATATTTGTGTATGGACCAGGTGCTCTAATGGCAAATACCGCGCCAGTGCCAGCTATAGGAACAAGACGTGGAAAATGTTAGGTTAGTGAGCATATCAACAATGATAATAGAGATCATATTTTATTCCTACCCATACTACACTGTGTTTGACTTGATAATCAAATGAAGGTAAACAATATCGTTGTTTGAGACAAAAAAACTATTGCTTGCCGTGATTATTCAAAAACAAGTTATCCATCCCGAGAATAACGAATGAAATACAGATCACGCAAGTATTTGAATCTTGAAGGCTTTCCTGATCAAAACAAAAATACTTGACCGAGATGTTTATAATTTCAATACTGAACTATAATAAGGTCTATTTATATCTCCAGCATGGGTATGAAATGCCAAATCTGCTGAAATCGAAAACAAATCAGGTATGCGTCTCAACCCAAATTACCAACCGTCACAATGTTGTTTATTCTTGATGACGTTCAGTAGAGCCTTTTTAGTTCCTAGGAGCCAAAGTTCAACTTTAGCTCCTAGGAACTAAATATGTTGCCTAGCAACATATCTATTTTTGTGTCAGTAATAGAAACGTCAATTCAAGAGCTAATTTTGGTATCAAAATGTACGTTTTTTGTGTCGGTTGCAGAAAAAAAAATCCTTTTCTCTAATCTCAATCTATTTCAACCTCGGATTTGATTTTATAGATAGCCCATTTGGGGCCGGTAGCGATGTCCGAGCTGGCCAGGCGGAGGTTCAGAGACAAGGCGCTGAACAGATTGCAAGACGAGGCGCGAAAGGAATACTGAAACGGCGTCCTTGTCTTATTGTTCCTCCTTTGCTGCCAAAGTCCCACCTGAGCCTCAACGCAAAAGGTCACTGGACCGTTGCTCGGGTTCCTTGAGGAACCGTGTTTGTTTCGATAGGTCATAGAAACCGGTATAGGCTTAGACCGTTCAGGATCTCGCTTCATCCCAATGGACACCTACCAATAGGTAAAACATGCCTAACTATCGATTTATTGCTGAGTCATCGCAACGTCAGATGATGACCTTGAAATCCGCCAATATTGACAATAGTTGAGTTCAATATTGACATCAGACTGCTCCGATCAATCTTTTTCGTTCGCTTATGACATCTAGATGTAGGGGAAGTAAATCTCATCCGTTCGGCAATTGAAATCGGAGCAATTCGACGACGATCTTCATGCTCCGAGAATCTTGACAGAGCAAAGCGTTAATCTGAATTTGTGAGGTCAAGTGTTAAATGTCAAATTTTAAATGCGTTGTATCAGTTTATAATTCACTTTTTGTGAATTTATTGAGGAAATCAATGTTAAACAACAAATCTAACCACATAAATCCGTTGAGTAATATGTATTTTAACAAGAATTAAAATACTTTAGATAGGTCTGTCATGACAGCGCTCTGCACCTGACAAGTAAATCCTTCACATCTCGGATGGAATTGCTGAACTCGACTAATGTCACAGTTTAATCCTCTTAGAACGATATACCTATTAATGAACAATATAGACAATCTCTATCTGTTTCTATAGCGCAAAAGAAAGCCGTTTTTTGAAGACAAATATCTGACACATCATCGTGACATCTAACCTATTAATCTTTCACATAACATTATTTATGGATATTTATGCACAAAGATCTAAAATACCTAATGATATCCTATTCCAGTTTTCTCTTTCAGTATAATATACAGGGTGTTCCGTTGGGAAACGGAAATAATTTAGCGGTGGATAGAGGTGACCAAGGTGGTTCTGAATATACCATATATGTTGGGTCTTACATGACAATTCTTGTCATTTCTTCGAAGGCTCTTAGCATACGAACCACATGGTATATTTTTTTGATATTTGGTAGACGTGTTTTTCCACTGCTACACCAAGCGACTTGTATATCATGTGAGTAAACATTCCTTTTATTCGAACTACTACTGCAATATAACCACATCTTCAAATGGGCTAGGATGACTTTTTCATATTGAATATGTGATAATCAAGTGTAATTTTCAAGTAGTTCAGATAGGGTTGTAATTTAGATGAAAAAAATTTATAATATCCATCAAACCTCTGCTACTGAACATGTCCGCGAAACGTAAACAAACAACAGAATCAGAATGTCATGACCTCATGAAACGATGAAACACATACTCCTTCGAATCAAAATATGGTACTACTTTAATTGCATGCGCATCATGTCACCAAATCCTCTTCAACCTGACACCAGTTGTTGTCCATATCGAATCGACTCGTGGGGCCTTGATTTTGGATGCGCAGAAGACGTCATATGTCAATCGTGGTCGAGTCACTGAATAGCAAAATATCTGAAGGGTATCTCCCATGCGTAATCAATTTGCGCCTTCGAAGTGCCCACCTGATGTTGGGTTGGATAATTGTTATTTTTATTTCACCATCTAAATAATTAAAAAAAGTTGGGTGAAGAAATGCCCTTAGCCCTAGCCCTAGAAATAGGGCATGAAATGCAATAAACATGAATGAAATTTCGTTATCTCAACAGAGGGTTTTGGGAATATTTTTTGTCGCCTGATATTTCTGACTATACGAAAATCAACAATAACAAAAGATGCTTTGGAGTTCTGGGAGAGATTGATTTGGTTTTCCAAAATAATAATTTAGGAATCATACAGTAAAGGGTGAAATATTCTTTATCCTTTACAATGTTGGCGTGTTTATGCATTTACTACTATCAGTCCATATTATATGATCGAAGCGAGGTTCTGTATGGTCTAAGCGTGACTTGCTCGGGTTTCTTGGAGAAGCCGTTTGTTTCCATAGTTCATAGAAACTGGTATATGTATAGGGGTTTGGATTCGTGCTTTGATTGTGGACTTTTTTGTGTAAGATAAACGCACAAAAATACAAAAGTAGAGTTTTCACGATACAGGGTGTTGGGGGTGGTCGATGCGTAGCTTTTGGGAAGGTGATAGCAAGGCTCTGGGCATTATTTAGATTTGCAAATACCCAGTGTTTTTTTCAAATTTAAAATGTATATTTTTGATGGATGAACTGAAATATTCACAAATTTTATTCCTGTAGATAGGATACCTAGCTATCAATTATTTTCATATTATACTAAGAATGAATATACAGGGTGTTTCATAATTGAAAGCTGATCCTAAAGGGCGATGATCCTTGGATGATTTTAAGAAGAGAAGTTCATATCAACATAAATGTCCTGAACCTCTTAGTTTTTGAGCTACAGGGTGTTGAAATCAGAAGCGTACAGCGTTTTTTTGAACAAAACATTCAATATCAGGTCTACGAGGACATCACTGGTAAAAGTAAAAGTTTGATCTTCGTCCCAAAACAAAATGTGTCTACTGAATTACCAAAAATTACCAAAAACAATATCCAAGAACTGAAGGAACAAAATTCTTTGGTTTGTATTTTTTTACGTGAAAACGGTACGTTGTATGAAAGTAAGTCAAGGAACCAAATTTGCTCCAAAATGAATAAGAATTGAAAAAAAAATCTGGTTCTCAGAAAAATCAGTGGCGTACTATTTTTTTCTTAAAAAATTGTCAGTTCAAACCCCGTACGGACGCCACTGGTGAGAATTTTTAAATATCTTTCACGTGAAAAAATGCTCCTCAATAATGAAAAGGTGTATACAAAATATCATAACAATATCTAAGAGTGATGAAAAATTATGATGAAAAACTCATTTTTTTCTTGAAATTTCATCACCCTGTAGCTCAATAACTAAGAGATTTAAGACATATGTTGATATGAACTTTTCTCTTTGAAACATCCAAGGATTTTCGCCCTTGAGGATCAGCATTCAATTATGAAACACCCTGTATATGTGGAAAAAAATTCACAATCAAAGCATGCTCGATCACACTTTAATACTAAGTAACCACAATCAATTTAGACACCCGATGAATAGGGTTTGAACGGGCAAAAAGTAGCGTGAGTTTGTTCTATATTTTTCGAGAAACCTTTCCTATTCTTGACATAGGTCATCATCACATAAATTAAGTGTTAAATTATTGTGTAATTCTAGCTATTGAGTGTTCAGATGTCATGATGGATAAAGAGGCGTTTTCTAGATATCAACTGTCTAGTTCTGTAACTTTTCCTTGAATTTATTTTTTTCTCAATTTCTGTGATAGTTACTAAACAACTAACTATTGAGTGAAATTAGTCTATTAGTTCTGATAATGTGGCCAGAATTGGCTCCCAATATTTGTGAGGCTGATATACATTAGAGTCCCTGTATGTATAATTCCCTGTATATATTTGTCAGTTTTGTTGTAATAAGAGTACGGACACTATGACAAGCAGTGACGGAAGGCATAACCCCAAATTCTCAAAATGACTTTTGAACAAAGACATGGATATGCTTTTTCATGCACTTCGGATCTTCTATCCTCTACTGCCGCGGTGAAGGGTACATCCATATATCTTTCTCTGTCTTTATTTTCATAAAGAAGTGGCGTCTCATCTCCCTGGCGAAAAGGGGTCATAGTTTGTAAATCAATTTGTTGAATGTATTTCTCGATATACTTAACAACGGGTATATGTACTTCAATTTATTTGATTTTAGGATACACTAGTTTTTCAATAGATAGAGTCAGGATTTAGTAGCCTGATGGGTAGAATGTAAATGAATGGGAAGAACAATTCAACCAATTAACAAACTTATATTTGTTCTCATAACATACTAAGACATTTCATAGGGCATGAACGATCAGAAAATTCGACAAATACAAGTATAATGATTATAATTCAAGAATATATCCTATGACAAGAATACAAAATTTCATATAATGGTAGAGTAAAAATATGGCGACATAAACTTTAAATGCTCACAATCTAATAACCATCGCGCCTAGCTGAAAGCTTTTTCGACACTCTCTGCATTCCATCTATTACCATTATATTTAGAATTATGAGAAATATGTTGCTCCTAAATAGCAACTTTACTTAGAATACCTTTTAATTTGTAATCGATTTCATTGATTCTTGTTTTAAGATACTGGAATTGACTATAATGTTGGTTGAAATATATTCCGAAACTATCAATTTGGGTCTTGAGTCGATTCAAAATTGCCTGTATTCTTGTATTAGCAGTTTCCTCACACTCTTTCAAAGATTTTTGATGAGATAGTTGAAGATCTGGAATTATTTCCTTATAATAGTTGTGAATATTCGTAACTTGCAGTCTTGTTTCCGGAAATGGATATCAAGGGAGATATACCCCTTGGAAAGAGGGGTTATCAGTTTCAAAAAGTGTAACGAGTTGGAATAATTTCGAGATGAATTCTAATTGACTTATATTCAAGTCGTATACAGGGTGTTTTATAATATATGCGCAGGACTTGAGGATATGATAGCTCGTCCAGAAATATAAAAAAGTTTTTATTAACTAAACCTTTGAAATCCACTATATTCGAGATACAAGGTGTTGAAATTTAAAAATGAAAAATCGTTTTTTGAGAATATGTATCTCTTTAACCATTTATCGCACACAATACAGCTTTCATAAGCATTTTCTACCCATAATAAGTTATGTTTTCTTTTCAATTCATAATTGGTGAAGATTTTGAAGGAGTAGTCTGTGTTTTTTTTTAAACGTCAGAACAAGTAACAAAACCAAACGTGAACTTCATGATTGCAAAATTCAAGTAACAATAACAAATCATACATTAACTAATTGTTGGAAATATCCACCGTTAGCTTCAATGAAAGCACCAAAAAAATTAGCCATGTTCTTCAATGTTACCTTTTTTGTGTAGAAAACATTGGCGGTTCAAATGGGCGGCTCAAAACTGTAGTAGAAGTTGGGAGAAAAACAGTTACTACCCCTTCATAATCTTCATCAATTATGACTTAGAAAAATATATTCGTCACAAAACATAACTTATTGTGAGTAAAAAGTTCTATGCTTCTGCGCGATAAATGGTTCCAGAGATATTCGCAAAAAACGATTTTTTTTTTGAAATTCCAACAATATGTATCTCGAAAATGGTAAACTTCAAAGAGTAAGTTAATGTAAACTTGTTTTTATATTTTAGGACGAGCTATCACAACCTGAAGTCCTGTGCATATATTATGAAACACCCTGTATATGAATAATGTTGTACTAAATTTCGAAAACTTCATTTGATTAATGATTCGGTAACCATTTCTTCATGAGAAATTCATGAAATATTCGAGAATGAGAAGTTTTGGGGTTAAATACTATAAAATACCCCTCAAGCTGGTGAGATTATTTTACTGATAATCTGTTTAACATTGTCTAGATGACCTTATCTGTGGAGATATTACAAAAAAACTGATATTTGTTTTCAAACCTCTCTTATCATTTATTTTCGGACAAACATATGTTGATGTAAAATATTTTTGGATACACTAGCAGGCTCATGAATAACGGAAGGCCATTTTAATTGAAGTGTAACTCAACTTTATCCCTTTATCTTCATTTAATTACTATTAAATCATTGACTTTCATTCCTTTTATGCATCATGAGGTCTACTATTTTGAATATTTACTTTCATTCATTGTTGTCGTACACAGTGGATAAAAGAAATATCCATGTTCAATCGATATTTCGCATAAAATTTGAGCGAAATATCTGCAAAAATTATTCCAGTGAAATATGAAATTTGTTAGTGATCAATAACGAATTTTTGTGAATATCCATATTTTATTTATCCACCATGTATGAAGTATATTTACCTCGGTTGTTGTTGTTATTATTTGAAAGAGAATTTTAGAATTTTGAATATGTTGTACATATTTTTACAGTATACAGGTCCAAGATAATTGAAAATTCCAGAATAGAGATGGTAAGACAGAAAAATCAAGGATATAGATGGTAAGACAATTTTCGGTTCCTCGTGATCAGTGGCGGCTCGTGACTTTCATGACAGAGGAGACTGAATGATATGAGATTTATTGTGAAAAACAACTTCTACTCACCCAAATCAATAGCTTTAATGACATTCTGTTTACCAGTTGACCTGAACTTAAAACTTGAAGAGATGTGTTCCTGTGATTTGCAGTGTCTATCCAATCCGCGAGGCAAATTTTTCAAATCATTATATCCTAATCGCCCCCACATGAACTTATCGGTTGAAAATAATACGCAGTACCAACTAAATATCTTATTCCTTACCTCAGATCCCGTCATCCAGATATATATTTTTTATAATTATCAGAATTGAACAAACGATTTAGTTTGTTACCTGTTACAATCAGATTTTTTAATTCCGGTGTCGGACGTTTGTTTTTCACAATTAATTCATCTTCATAAGACAAAGCACTGAATGGGTTTACCAAAAAGTATTCCACTAAATCGCAATTGTTTAAAACACTCATTTTTCAGAAATTTATATATCCCCTAACCATTAATCTAACATAAACATAAACAAGTCCGCAATTCGCGACACGACAAACACGTGCTATTCGGGCGTATTCGGCCATTTGCATTGCGCGCGTGGGTTGCGCATTGTGATAGAGTCTACCCTTCTATAGATGTTGCCAAGTTGAATATTTTACGCGTGATTTGCAGACTTCAACGTGTTATGTGTGGGCAAGCACTTTTGCCAATTCAAAAATATTCACCTAAAAACTGGAGATAAAATCAAAATCCATGTATTTTGGTATCCTTTTAATGAGAAAGTATAGATAATATCAGTTTAAGGAAAATCTCTGAGGAGGCTCGGCCTCCGTTGCCTTCTCTGAGGAGCCGCCACTGCTCGTGATTTATATTCCAAAATTGAATACGAACTTTTTCGTAAGGTGCGTGAAACAATAATTCTATATAATATACCACGAACATTATCTGGTACAATTGTTTGATTTCAGAAGCATTTTCTCTTCAGTCCTTGCTCCTAGATTTCAGTACACCATAATTAGCATCATTTTGAAATAATCAGTTTTTCATTCTCTATTCTTACGCCCTGGAATTCCTGGAAATTATTTTCTAGATGCTAACTTCGTGAATGGAAAAATTCATAGTGCCAAAATTTCTTCTGGAGCTGTATACTTTATGTTTGGTTTTTTATATTGTACCTAGAACCTATACTGTTTTCTATAGTATTTAAGTTATCTATCTACGATAAAGGCATTGTTGAAAATGAGTCAATTTTATAAATGTGTTGCCATATTCTAGTAAGTATGAGATATTTATTTTTCGGTCACTACAATGATAATAGTTTTTTATGCAGTTTCTCAATTCGTCTGATTCGACTGCGAAATGTCAGATTATTTTCTAGAGAAATGCCGTTTATCAGACGAATTATGAGAATTTTGTGAAATTGTGCATATCAGTGTTAGTTTAAGAACACTTCATGAAACATTCTTCAATCGAAATAATTGAAAATGGTACTTTTTGGCCTAAAATTGTAGATAGTATATTGATGATGAAGTTACAAAAATTCCTGTGACCATCATTTTTGGTTATTACTAATACATATAATTTTTCTTTCAAGTAACATTTTCATTGGAAATTTCATAAATTATTTTCATTGATGCCAATTTCACTATGAATGTTATATATCACCCTCGAATGTGGTTGGTATTGTTTTGAAACTGTTAATCACTCAAATCTACTTAGTATTTTCATATTGCTACCCTTTACAAGTTGCTCTTCTTAAATAATACATTTTTTCATTCATCATTCATATTATGGAATATGATGAATGTATACTTCTACTCTTGTACTCAATGTTGACAATAAACTATAGTATTTTCAATTCAATTTTCAACAGTTAGATGCAGGGCGAGTCTGAAGTTTTTAGTTGATTTAAAAAAAATATCGTTTATATGAAGTTTTTTTCAGATTTTACATCTTTTCCTACTATACAGGGTGGGCCACCAGTAACGCCTCGGTCTCTAGAAGGCTAACCACTTATCTTCTTGGAATTCTTCCTCTCTAGGAAGTTGCATGTCAACATAGGCTACCATTTAAAATTATTTCGAAACATACAGGGTGTCCCCAAAAACCATAAAACACTGAAGTTAAACTTTTTTCTATCGAACATCATATATATTATTTCATTTTTAGATTCTCCCTGATGAGCTGATTTCAACGACCCATCATACTTGGGGTCTAGCAGTTATAATTACTGAAATATAGGGTGTGAAAAATCGAGATTTTCCAAGTTCAAGAATTTTTTGTGTCGAAACTATTCATAATTGGTCAAAACGGCTTACATGTCCCTATCTCAACTTTTGATTAACTATCTACTGATATTTAATTGGGACATATACCGGGTTATCAAGATTCTGAATTCTGCACCACCCTGTATTTGTTTTAATTAAATGTCAGTAGATAGTTGATCAAAAGTTGGGATAGGGACATGTGAGCCGTTTTGACCAATTATGAATGGTTTAGACACAAAAAATTCTTGAACTTGGAAAATCTCGATTTCTCACACCCTATATCTCAGTAATTATAACTGCTAGACCCCAAGTATGATGGATTGTTGAAATCAGCTCACCAGGGAGAATCTCAAAATGAAATAATATATAGGGTGTTCGATTGAAAAAAGTTCAACTTTAGTATTTTGCGGTTTTTGGGGACACCCTGTATGTTTTGAAATACTTTCAAATGGTAGCCTATGTTGACATGCGACTTCCTAGAGAGGAAGAATTCCAAGAAGATAAGTGGCCCACCCTGTATACTGGTTGTACCACTGAGAAAGGACGGCGGCTGTATCTCGGAAACTATTTGCCGCACAGGTTTCGGAAACAATATTTATGATAAAAGTGGCCAAGAAAAATCTCTGGAAATTATTTTCAAGTTTCCAGGACAGCCCCTAGAGGGCGTAAATGCATTGACCAGTTTAATAAACGGGTTTTTATGTAAATTTGATATATCAAGACATATCAAAAACATTTTCTTCATATTCTCGAGTTGATTTCCAATCATTTCGATCAAAAAAATTGCGCTAGCTCTTTAAATAAAAAGGATGAATAGTACTTTGAAAAAACTACATCACTACAGTTTGGTGTAACGGAATTCAACGATCTTGGTCTCATTATGAAGGGTTTTTTTGGTTCTTTCAGACGAATCAAGTCGATTTAAATCCTATGGTGGCCGCTAGATGGCATCGTTTAAAAAATCAGACAATTTTCCATTTTTTTCGAAACTTTCAAATGGAACCATATATTAATTCTACTCTAATATGAAAGTAGAGCAAACAAGAAGGAAAATGGTGAAATCCGCGAATTGATACCTCTTGAGGAACCGGTGAAATACTCGAAATAATATTATGAAAATATTCACTACAAGAATCTAACTTCAATAATCGTAATCAGAAATATCCTGTATCTATGAAATTATGATTTCAATAATTCATTTATTTTAGTTTCACAAACTGCTGTTATATCTCACAAGAGAGAAGGAGACCCTTAGTAATGATATAGCTAATTTGAATTAAAGAAACGTCAAAATATAATTGAAGTTCAATTGGAAGTTTTCACTGTTCATTTTGGATTGCTTATTTGTCGAAATGCCGATAACGAATGAGGAGGCATTTGACATGCTAACAGTTTACATTTTAATATTATTCCGAGTATTTCTCCGGTTCTTCAAGAGGTATCAACTCGCAGTTTTCACCATTCCCCTTCTCGTTTACTCAACTTTCATATCATAGCAGGAAAAATATATGGTTCCATTCGAAATTCTCGAGAAAAAATGGCGAATCGGCTGATTTTTCAAACGATGCCATCTAGCGGCCACCACGGGATTTGAATCGACTTGATTCGTGATTTATCGGGAAGATCAAAAAAAAAATCCTTCATAATGAGACCAAGATCGCTTAATCCCGTTACACCAAACTGTAGTAATAAGCGTTTTTCCAGAGTACTATTCATCCTTCACTCCCTCTTTTATTTAAAGAGCTAGCGCAATTTATTTTGATCGAAATGATTCGAAATCAACTCGAGAACATGAAGAAAGTGTTTTTGATATGTCTTGATATATCAAATTTACATGAAAACCCGTTTATTAAACTGGCAATGCAATTACGCCCTCTAGAGGCTGTCCTGGAAACTTGAAAATAATTTCCAGAGATTTTTCTCGTCCACTTTTATCATGAATATATTTTTCCGAAACCTGTGCGGCAAATAGTTTCCGAGATACAGCCGCCGTCCTTTCCTAGTGGTACACCCGGTACAATACAATTTGTTTACTATGTTTTGAACCATGTTCATGGAAAGTTGATATTTTTGTATCAACTCGTACTTGTATGCAATTTCATCCACATCATTTTTTTTAAATGACCCATGGAAATTTTCGTGATTTTATTCATTCCTATTGTCTATATGCTTTGGCTATGTGTCTTGCTACAAATTATTCGAAATATTTATAGTGTTTATTTATACCTGTATCCAGTCAATAAATAAATACCTTTGTTCAAATGTTCTCCATGTTTTTATCTTTGATAAAATGAGCACACTCGTTTTTATGCCATTCAAATTGATCATTTTTGTTAGGCTTCCGTTGAAGTTGAAAAGTTTGAAATTTGTGCCATTAAATTTAATTTTTAGGAATTAAATTAATATGGCGGAGTTCCAGCTTGCAGCCTATTACTGTACAATTTCAGAGGTTTATGACTTTTAGATTCCTGCCAAAAACTTCCAACGATCTTCAACTTTTTTGTTGAGTATGCTGCCGATCTGGAACGCATTGCCAAGGGAGGTGTTCCCCGAGGCATATAACCCCCAGAAATTCAAGAAGAAAACCAATTCCTACATTATTTCCCTTGGTTCTCACGATGTTCTCTGAACATTACAGTGGAAACCAGAACATGAAAAAAAAGTTTGACGAAGAGTATTTCATATCTCTTGTTCGCTCAATCTCAATTCTCAGCGTGAAAAAAACCTCGATTCATTTTTCCAACTTTCGAAAAGCAAATTTTCCTTTAATGTACGAGTTAATGTCAACTATTGACTGGACATTTTTGGAAGTATTTGTCAATGCTGAGGATGCTTGCACTTACTTCTATGGAAAACTGTATAATATCTTTGATCGTTGTGTTCCAAATTATAACTTTCGGAATAAAAATTAATATGGCGGTTTGATGCTGGTATCATGAAAGACTTACGCAGGAAATCCATTTTATGGCGCCACTTTAAAAAAGAGAATGATATCCAATCTTTTGATGAGTTTAGGCTATTGAGAGCGAAAGTTAAAATCGACATCAATGAGTCGTACAAAAACTATGTGCAAAGGTCCGAAGCTGAAATATCTTCCAATCCAAACAAATTCTGGCAGTTCATCAATTCTCATAAGTCTTCAACAAAAATTAGCAGCAGAATGGTGTATGACGACAAATTGCTGCAAGAGCCTCCAGAAATTCTAAATGGGTTTGCCGACATGTTCAGTAAATCCTACACTCTGTCAACGCAGCACGATTCCACACCCGATTATGGTAGTGAAGATACGGTTTGCCCCTTATACTTATAACTGAATTCAGTGAGAAGGAAGTCTATGACGCTATCAAATTGTTGAAACCAAAATCAACAGCAGGACCAGACTGTATACCAGCATTTGTAATTAGAGACTGCGCCTCAGCACTTGCCCGACCTTTATCAATTCTGATCAATATATGTCTTAAATCTGAATACTTTCCGACAAGCTGGAAGCTATCAAAGGTATGTCCTATACAGAGTGGGCCGTTGAAAACGAAACAGAGGCTCTGTAGGTCGCCAAAACCGGATTATAAAAAAAATCTGAAACACGTCAACTATATTTTCGAGGGGGACATCGTTCTAAAATATTTTCAGCCCTGCGGCGTTGCCGCTTCTAGAGAACTTGTTATTTCAAATGGAACACCATGTATTTTATTGCATTTTTAGATTCTCCCCGAAGAGCTGATTTCATCAATGCATCACACTTGGGGTCTAGCTGTAATGGTTTCAGGGATATAAGGTGTTCAAAATCGAGATTTTTCAACTTTAGCATTTTTTTGTGTCGAAACTATTCATTATTGGTCGAAACGGCATTCATGTCCCTATCTCAACTTATGAATTACTATCTACTGACATTTATTTGAAACAAATACAGGGTGGTTCAAGATTCAGAATTCTGATCACCCTGTATCTGTTCCAATTAAATGTAAGTAGATAGTGAATCACAAGTTGAGATAGGGACATGAAAGCCATTTTGACCAATAATGAATAGTTTCGACACAAAAAAATGCTAAAGTTGAAAAATCTCGATTTTGAACACTTTATATCCCTGAAACCATCACAGCTAGACCCCAAGTGTGATGCATTGATGAAATCAGCTCTTCGAGGAGAATCTAAAAATACAATAAAGTACATGGTGTTCCATTTGAAATAACAAAGTTGTTGCTTCTTTTCTCTAGAAGCGGCAACGCCGCAGGGCTGAAAATATTTTAGAACGATGTCCCCCTCGAAAATATAGTTGACGTGTTTCAGATTTTTTTTATAATCCGGTTTTGGCGACCTACAGAGCCTCTGTTTCGTTTTCAACGGCCCACTCTGTATATAAGAAGGGTGATAAAAATAACCTTGTGAATCATAGACTAATTCGATTATATGCAACTTTTGCAAAGTTTTCGAAATTCTTCTGGAACGTAATCTGTCCTATAGCATCAACAAAATCATTTCTCCCCATCAACATGGTTTTATGAGAGGTCGGTCAACGGTTACAAATCTGATAACAGTTACTCAATACATTTCTGAGAATATTGACAATCGTGCGCAAACAGACGTCATCTACACCGACTTCTCCAAAGCCTTCGACAGACTTGACCACGGAATTTTGATAAATAAACTGAAAGCATTTGGCTTATCTATCTCTCTAGTAAACCTATTCAAATCATACCTCACTAATCGTAAACAATATGTCCAGTTGAACGGCTACAAGTCTATCGAATATCTTGCAACATCTGGCGTACCACAAGGCTTCAATCTGGGGCCACTTTTTTTCAACATTTTCATTAACGACATTGGTAATGTTATGGACGTGAACTTTTTGCTATATGCGGACGACCTGAAATTATATAGGTGCGTGAATCACATAGATGATTGTCAACAGCTCGCTGACAACCTGGGTCGGGTGGAAGAATGGTGTCAAAATAACAGATTAGAACTGAATCCTGTCAAATGTAATGTCATGTCCTTCACATTGAAGTCGGACCCTATCGTTTTCAATTACTCAATTGGTGACATTTCTCTTCTGAGACCTATAACATTCAAAGATCTTGGCGTTATATTTGATCAATCTTTATCGTTTAATGATCATATTGACTCAATCCTGAAATCTGCATTTCGAGCATACGGGTTCATAGTACGCAACAGTCGTGATTTTAAAGAGATAGATACTCTTAAGAAATTGTACTACTGTTTTATACGTTCGAAGATTGAATATGCATCGGTTGTTTGGAGCCCATACTATCGGAACAATACTGATCGTCTTGAAAGTCTGCAACGACGGTTTTTAAAACTGTTAAGTTACAGGTCATGCGGTACATACCCTCCAATTGGTACACCTCATGGAGAGCTTCTAAAAACTTTCCGATTCGTGAGCCTGCACGTAAGAAGACAATACTTCTCTATCCTGATCCTTTATAAGGTTGTTAACAATCTAATTGACTGTGCAGATTTGTTGGAAAAATTGAACTTTATTATCCCGAGATTATCTTCCAGAAATTGTGATACGTTCTACTTAGAGTTTCCTCGAACCAACATCTATAAAAATTCACCCTTGTATAAGATGTGTATGTAGTACATATAACTTGGTAGCTAGGAATATAGATCTGTTCAGCTGTGGAATAACTCATATCAAAACTTTTTATCTTTTTTCTCCTTCATCAGTGAATAACTAGATACTTAGTCAGGATATTTTCATTTTGTCAGATTGTTTCGTCTATCCATTATGCTTATGTAATATGCAATGCATGTTTTTGTTTTGTCCTCTTTTTCCTGTTCTGTAAATGGGGCAACCTGTTGAACAGTGTAAGAAATAAATAAATAAATAAAAATAAATAAATAAATACTGTTAAAACGTAAAGCTAATCAGTGTGAAACTAATCAGATGGAAATTCATCAGTAGGAAACTTCCGCAGTGCATTTAGGCAACTACTATCAAACTCTTAGGCCGTGATTTACACATACTAATCTATTATTTATCAAAAGCTAGAGTGTCGCGATAAACGCGAAACACGCAGGCATCCGCCTAATTTCCGCCTGAATTATTCAACCCTTCTGGCCCTCAGGGCCTCGCCTAGGCGCCTACTAGGGGTGGAATGGTAGTTTTATTTGGGGGATTATGCCGCCACTATTTCTTGACAGGTAAGAGGCTTTAAGTTTCAACTCGGCGAACTTCTCGTGGCTGTGATTTGTGGTATCGCGGAAAGTGCAAGGAAATTTATGGGAGTTTTATGTTGAATCCGGTTGCGGAACTTTGATTCTGTCTGCTGGAATCTGCTCTCTTTGTACAGGATGTATTGTATTGGTGAGCAACAATCAATTTGAATATGAATTAAAAGTTGAAACAAAATTCATCTATTTCGTTCAGAAATGATAAATTTTTCAAGTTGGTATTTGAATTTTATTGTATTTCTGCAATTTTTTATGTCATCTGGTATTTTGTTATATTCAAAAAGAGCAGCGTGGGTGGCCTATAGAAGAATTAGCGATATCAAGATGAAATAAACCATGTCGTCTAGTTTGGTAATCATGAATTCCATTGTTTCGTGTTAAAATACAATGGGGAAGACCACTGAGGAAAGAAATCCGTGCAAACCTCTTTCAATCGACGAATCATGATTTACATTTTATGTACAATCAATATTATAAGTTGAAGGGAATCGAATCTACATCGTTTTGGAATCAGCATAATTATTCCATTCGATATTTCAAACAGCCAAATATGATGGTGGAGTCGTGACGTATTAGTCCCGAACTGTAGCTATCTCTCTCTGATACCTCGTCATTCTGCAGTGTTGCAGTGTAATTGGTCAGTTCAAGGACAATAGGCGTGTTGGGACTAAGACGTCGCACCAGTCACACCAATGAATTGATAACATTTGAAATGGCGCAGGAATTGTGTGTTTTGAAATGGACATATACTGATTTATTTTTTTCATCGTCTCAGCATGAATGAAAAAATTCAAAATTAATTCACTGGTAGTTTTTCAGTATAGAGTTCCCGATAATGTCGTTTTAAAAAATCAGTGGTCATCCCCATTGGATTTCAATCTTTTATTTATGATATTGTATGTAATTTTCAAATTTTTCAATTCTGAACATTTCTTCTAATGAGAATGATTCAGTTATTTTATATAATTGATTTGTTGGTGTATCACGGTGTATCATATGATGAACGATACAGTACCTACTTCCGAAGTCTCTTTATATAATGCAGATATTTTATTAAAATTGTTTTTCAAAGTATATGAGAATATAGAATTATATTTGCAACTTTTTTATCCAGCTCGGGACATCTTCTCAGGGATTCAATAATAGGAGATATTTTTTTCGTCAAAACATTTATATGTTGTTTTTTTCTCATTAGTTTGTTTCAAAGATTCATTTTTAATTCTGAGATTTAAATTTATATTTTGTTTATATTTTTGTTGAAAAATCATATATTCAGTTTTATCAGTATTTATTGATAAAAGGTTTGAAAGTCTGTTTATTATATTTTCTAAAATGATAGGATTTTTATTTCCATATAAAAGTACCGTATCGTCTGCATAAATAGTGTAATTACTTCCTGTTTCAATTTTCGTGATATTTTGAATATATAATGAATATAAGATTGGTCCTAAAACAGATCCTTGAGGGACACCTTTAGTCATCGGCAGTCTATGAGACTCTGAATTAGTGGATTTGGTACTGATTGTCCTATTTTGAAGAATCTAAAAGGTTCCTTATCATGCCTTTGAGTCCCATTGATTCTATATCAAGAAGAGAAATGGATGGTTTCGAAATGAGCAAACCAAAATGCAATCAGTATAAAGTTTTGATCACATGAAGGCTTGAAATTATATTATTTTGAAAAAAAGAAACGAACATCATTTTCACTCTATTATTAACTAATATAGGCACTCCCATTCGATGAAGCTCTAAACATGGATTGTAAATTCTTTCATCTGATGGCATGTCATAATGACAACGTTATGTCACTCAATTTTGATGACATAAGGAAGCTCATTATGGGACTAAGTACCATAATGAAATTCTATAAGGAAAACATGTAATGGTTTGATCAAAAAAGTTTATTCAAAATGCATAACTATGTCGTACAAAACTATTTATTATAAATGGTAAAAGAACAATTACTACAATTTGTAATATTAATATAATGGCAAAGCACAGCTCACTCACCTACTAATATTTGAAACTACACAATACTTACTCCTTTAAAAATAGTTGTCATTGTGACATGTCGAAAATGCAGTTTTCAATTTTTCGAAAATGTATTGATATAAATGCCATCAGATAAAATTTTGTATGTAATACGAATCATAAACAATCATTATGGCACACGCCGTGTTATCGGACTCGGCTACGCCTCGCCCGATAACATTCACGACTTGTACCATAATGATCGTTTTTATGATCCTTATTACATAAATAACTATTTTTTTGAAAAAATATAATTTGTGATGGTTAGAGGTAAGTACATATTCAAGTATTTTGAGATATTTTGCATTCTAAGAATTTTACATTCACGACGAAGACGAAAACAGACCAGCAGATGTGTCATGAACTGTCTCACGAATAGACTTTGATTTGATAAAGGTCTCACATATACGCTCTTACTCCGCTATATTTTTCTGCGATTCGTGAGGCATTCCTAACGTAATATTCCTAAAAAAGACGTCGTTTTTCTTTGAAGTATGCCCTATATGTCCCACCAGAGGGATGCGCTCTGCATACGTTGGCAAATCGAATCAGGAAACAGTTTATGTTCCATATTTTCTTGTTCCAAACGAAATTGGAAAATCCAATTCTGTCCGAAATCCTATCAACTACAAATCAGTAACCCAATCGAAACATCAACAAAGAAAAAACATTCGTTTCCTCGGCCTAAGCCAAGCTGAACTAGTTATTTTACTATATTAGGCAATAAACAGCTTGAAGAAGACATTTTTTCAAGATGAAAATATCAAACAAACATAATAATATATGCGTGGGACCTTCCTTTCCGATTTACAGGGTGTCAAAGTTTCAGATTTTTTTTTATGTTTTTTGAATTTTCTCCTACAATTTTCGAAATAATTGATTGAAAGTTGGTACACCTAATACACTTCAAAAACTCAATATTAAAGGCTATTGAGCGTTTTTGAATACCTACAGGGTGATAGACTTTCAGGGGTCGTACCCAATTTAACCCTGTAGAACTTTTTTGCGTGCTTCATCTGCTTTCAATGGGACATAGATTCAGATTGTCTCTGCAATTTGGAAACTTTTTGCCCCCATTTTTCGAAATCACTTTGAAAAACTGCCATGAGAATGTGAAATTCCTATTTGAATATTTTCATAAATGAAGAAGTTACGGAGGAGATATGAAAATGATCAAAATCTGTTTTTTGCGTATAAAACAAAAACGAATAGATTTTATCAAAATATTTTTTCACATTATAGTTGGCCTTGACAAACTCCACATTTGGTGTCATTTAACCGACCTCGTATCGTATCTCTCACCGTTGAAAAGATATACCCATGGTGAGCATGGTAAGTGGGACACACTGTATACTCCCAAAGTTTGACCACCTATTTTAGAATCACCTTGTATGTTTTTATTGACGAAAATCGCAGCCGAAGGCAAGTGCTCTAATTATCTGAGTTTTATACTTCATCTATTCTAGAAAATGAATATTATTTCAATAATGTGTATAGGTTATCCATCGAAAAGGCCCAGCCCTATATAATATACCTAATTTTTTATTATATGTAATACCACAAGTGATAATATTTTGCCGGAAATATTCGGTGATTGTTACGACACCTTGTTGCCTAGTAATTTCGTGAATGACATTGTTATCAAAACTACGAGTTGTAGGCGAGTAGTTTTGGATCAATGTCATGAGCGAAATTAGAGCAGCAAGCTGGAGTATGTCAATCGACGAATATTACCAGGAAAAATAGTATCACGAGTTGTATTCGTATGACTATTTCATGATTGAATGAGACAGTATAATATATAAGAAATAGGAAACATAATTTAAGTATATTCCAACTCAGCGAAGAAAAACATAATGATAGTAATGAAATACAGAATTCAATTTTTTAGAAATTAACTACCTACTTATAGTTATTCACAAAGTGGAATTTTGATAAACATATTTTTTTCATTATCTTGGAGATGGTTGCTCTCAAAAGAGTGTATACAATTACTATCCAATTCAAACGAAATAAATTGAATTCATGTGACATGAAATAATAAAAAATAAAAGATATCGTCGCCGAGGGGCTCGAACCATCGACATAGTCACAATAACTTGATTCATTGAAGAAGATTGCTTTAAAAAGGAATTTGAATTCTAGTATTGTTGTGTCAGACCGTCAACAAATATGCAAACTTTTTAAATTACACATGAAACGTCCAGCAATAATAAAATTGTCTTGCCTTTCGTACAAAATGTCTCACTAACGCGAATTGTAAGTAAATAAAATAAAGTAGGTACCTAACATATTAAGTTATTGTCTCAGATTTGAATCCAAAGCAATCTTGACCAGACACGATGTCAAAATTTTATCGCTGATAAACGAGGTTTGTTGGTCACGTGTGGGTCAATTCGGCTTCTGTATTGGTAGAGCAAGTCCGATAAAATTTAATAAACAAAAAATATCGCTAGAATACAGAAGAAACCGTGAAAATGGTCGATTCTGATTGGTTCTCGAGATCAAGAGTGGAATAGTCTATAAAAAAAAACAATATGCGCCAGTTCAATACTGCAATGAGACCTTTCGGGTCCTATTGTGCTTTGCTTCAGGATAAATAATATTTGAATTTGATATGACGAATGACTGTTATTAATTATTTGAAATCGAGAAGGCAATGGATGATTCATTAGTTGTAGATGGAGTGCGGTGATCCTCTATTCCATAACTTATTCAGTCAGCTATATTCAAATTTGGCAAATTGCGATGTGTGCAAGAACTCCAGAATTTAATTATTATACATTATACATTAATTACTATCCCACTACAAACAAAATTGCGAATCCGCAACTTAGCTCCTCGCATGATTGAACTTTCTTAATGAAAACTGCTCGGAATACGTCGAGCCTAGTTATGATATTTCAGGCACCCCCTATCGACCCCTATCCTTTGTAGATTAGCCCGCGAAGCCATCAAGTCGACTAATAGAATGGAAATTGGAAATTGGGCGCGGAAATCTATGTTGTATTTTATGGGTAATACAGGGTAATAAGATGTGATCCCCTCTTCGCGAATCCCATTGTGCTTCTCTGCCTCATAAAATGGATTTGCCAATTACCGGTCGAATTTCAGTTTCAGCAAATTAGATCACGTGTTTTGGGGCTTGTCGATTGTGACAGATTATCGCCAAGTGGAGGGATGCGTGCAGTGAAGTTATTAAGATACAAGGCGATCAATAATTTATCTGGGGGATATTTCTAAAATAAAAATATCAAGGCTTTAACCCTTTGAGCACGGAATTTATTTACTTGATATATTTTAATAAAAAATGCACAAATTCATTCATTCATTCATTCATTCATTCTAGAAGGTGTATTTGCATGTCAATTTATTTTCAGACCTCGGCTGAAGGCTTCAGGACGTGTCCTCGGATTGAAGACACTAGGCAATAAACATTGTTCAAATCACACAAGATGAATTTCCACTAATTTATTTCAGTCGAGAGTAGTGGCAGTGGACAAGCGCCCGACTCATGACCGCGAAGTCGTGGGTTCGAATCCCAGCCAGGGCAAGGCATGTTTCTTATATTCGATTCGATATTTTATTGAAACACATTATAAATTTAGATTTTTTGACCACCTTGTATCAATTTCAATTGAACACCAATTGATAGTGGGTAAAAAGTTGAGATAGGGACATGTAAACCGTTTTGACGAATAATGAACATTTTCGACAGAAAAAAATCCTGAACTTGGGAAATCTCGATTTTGCACACTCTATATGTCAGTAACTTTCACTGCTAGACCCTAAGTATGATGGGTCATTGAAATCAGATCTTCAGGGAGAATTCAAAAATGAAATAAAATATAGGGCGATCCAATGAAAAAAACATAGCTTTGATGTGCTGTGACCTCACGGAACACCCTGTGTATTTCAAAGAAATTTTGAAATGTGAAGCTCGGATATTACTTCAATTTTGATTCATGTATTTTTTTTGTATCTCTCAAGACAACAGAGAAATCGAACTCTGGAGTCTTAGTTGGCCACCCTGTACATATATACCAACGAAGTGCATACACTACTACTATTTCAGTTATCAATATAATCACAAATGTTTATTGGAATGATATCGAAAGAAACAATGTTTCTGGTCGCTGAGAGACATAATCTCACATCAAAAGTAGAGCGAAATGAGAACAATTTTTCATCTGAACGAAAAATCACTAGAGGTACTATTTTCCTTGTGTCCACAACGCAAGACCACCAACTTTCTGGCGAGAAATAAAATTATTCATCGATAGAATTTCCATTTTCCCACTACTATGACATTTTTCAATGAGTAGAGTACAATATCAAGAAAAGAAGAATATAACCTAACTCAAAGTCATATTCATCGTTTGTCACCTTCATTTTCATAACATATCATATAGTCAAATCTGGGATGTTTATAAGAATATTGTTATCATGGTTACATTGGTCAAAAACTGACGACACTCGCATCAGTACAAACACGACCATATAGGTACTTATGAACATCTCAGTCAAATCTAACAAACAGTGCGAATATTCAAAGATAATCCTCAGATTATCTGATTCGTATCCAATCCAGAAAATGCATTTGATATTCTGATAAAAATGACAATCAGAAATATATTCTTACAGAAATAGAGAATGGATACATGAGTCGAAATGTTCGTCACGCATTTTCTTGCGTTTTTCATGCTATGAAATATCGTAAATTTCAATAATTATTTGAAATTATTTGAAAAATATCAGTACCTAAGGTAAGGTGTTTGATTCATATTGATGTTTAGATAATGCGGCTAAGTTTACATTCTTCAATCCATGACTAAAATACTACCTACTCTACACCATAAAGTATACTACCGTTAATTTTTTAAAATTTTTTTCTTGGGCTTTGACTTGTCACGATGAAAAAAAAAAGTATTTCTGTAGTTTCAATATAAATTTCGTACGTGTTCGAACTTTTCTTGCTACGAATGGTAGGTCACAACACGAGCTTTCATTAATTTTTGTTTTCATTCAGTGATATGATTGTTCTTTGAGGAACAACCTGTATCAATGGAAATGTTGATCATTTCTCGATTTTTGACCACCGTTTAAACCAGTATCAAATTATGTATTATCTTATAAAAATATGCATATTTCAGTAATGACTTAATGGGTGTCAGAATTCCAAACATTTCAAAATCGTTTCTAGAAAATAGATGGTGCCATATTATTTTCAACTTTGAAAAAAAAAAAGAAAAATATTCCTTCCAAACGAGGCTCTTGAAATTTTTGAAAATTTGCACAACTTTGATTATCATCTTGTCGGGAACATCATTTTGAAGAGATGCGATAATTATTTCCATAGTTAGATAGTCAAGTGTAGTCATTTCTTGAAGAAAACATCACCAACAACAACATAAATCCAATATTATGTTTGCGTAAACTTGATCGGTTATAGATGAAAACCCAAAGTCATCTCCACAACTTTTATTTAATGATCATAGATCATATAAGGGAACATGTTTCGGGCTTATATAAGCCCATCATCAGCCAAGAAAATGTAAAGTTCTAAAAAAGGACAGATTTGACCTATGGTATGATACAATAATATTTTACTTACATGGAAGTGAAAAATGTCGCAATGTGTATACAATAAGCAATAACGGAGCAAGCAAAAGCCATTGCTCCATGATCTGGAAAAGGAACAGTGAAAATTTTTGAAAAAATATCAATATGAGCGAAACTTAATGTTTATATGATAAAAATGTTTTTTACAAATTTTTAATAAAGTTGAAGGTTGGGGGTCGGAAACATATTTAATAAGGGCCCACGGTACCCTTAAATCACCGATAAGTGGTAATTAAACTTGAAAATATCAATCTGTTATAATAAGAAAGATGTGGCTTCGGAAATAACCAAGAAAAGAATCACATGTGCGGAAGCACTGAACAGTAAAATTTTTTGCTGTCAACTGTCAAGTCATCCAGATCATGGAACAACTAGTTGCATAGACAGATTAGGTGATGGGGGGCAACACCATAGCACATCACTACGTCAGATTGGCAACAAAACTGAAAACAAGATTGGTACAATCAGAAATCTTACAATCCAAAAATCTAGAAAAAAGTGTACATGGCAAATGACAATTATTTAGCAAAATTCAATGAATTGAAAAATTTGTTGCAATCATATTGAGTTTGTTCATTCAAAGAAGTTACATTATTATTATTTAATGACAAATTTATCTCATAAGTTTCCAAAAGATTTAATAAACGGCCTTTTTGGCATATGTGTAGGATTTCTAAACTATTGTCAACGTTAAAACTGTGTTTGGAGTTGAGAACGTGGTCAGAAAAGGAACTACCAGTTTTAAATACACCCAGAGGGGGAGGAAAAGTGGCTTTTTCTATGTATTTAATATGCTCATTTACTCTGGTTTGAATCCGTCTACCACTCTGGCCTATGTACTGGGAATTGCAATTGGGATGTGAACAAGATAATTTATATACACCTGGTTTATGGAGAGGGGGAATTTTATCCTTATTATTGACAAACATACGTGATATCGAGTTTGTGGTGTAGAAAGACATATTCAGATTATCACAGAATCTAAGAAAAATATTGCTGATGTCTTGAGAAACTTTACCTAAGTATGGAATTGAAGCAAACCATCTCCTTTGATTAGTAGTTGGTAGTAAACCCCCAACCTTCAACTTTATTAAAATTTTTTAAAAAACATTTTTATCATATAAACAGTAAGTTTCGCTCATATTGATATTTTTTCAAAAATTTTCACTGTTCCTTTTCCAGATCATGGAGCAATGGCTTTTGCATGCTTGCTCCGTTATTGCTTATTGTATACATCACATTGCGACATTTTTCACTTCCATGTAAGTAAAATATTATTGTATCATACCATAGGTCAAATCTGTCCTTTTTTAGAACTTTACATTTTCTTGGCTGATGATGGGCTTATATAAGCCCGAAACATGTTCCCTTATATGATCTATGATCATTAAATAAAAGTTGTGGAGATGACTTCGGGTTTTCATCTATGAACTACACCACTCCACTTTGAGTTACCATGGACTTCTTCCAAAGATTGATCGGTTATGCTCAGAAAAATCCACCCTCTCGACCGAAATTGTATCCCTTCGGACCCTTATTCCCTTTCCGGTTTATGGGCTCTTTGAGACGTCTTCCTAATATGTTAGGTGAGTAGTTCTGATAATAAGCCGCTCGCTTACGGTAATTTTCATATTGTCGGGTTTCTTAGGGTTGAATAATAGTTGAGAGAGGGAAGGGCCTAAGGATTGTTAGAGCAGAAGTGCTAATTCTATTAGGTACATTATGTTCCACCTTCAAACCATGATTTTTTTCGGAATGAAGCGTTGATTGTTTGGTTTGTTTCTGTTCAATGTTCCTTAATGCGTTTATTGAATGTTTCTCTTGCTTGGCCAATATATACTTCCGGGCAAGATTTTGAATACGAATGGTAGGTATACTTCAAATTTGTGGAATTCAGAATTCATTCATAGTGTAAGTGTAATATACAGGGTGAGTCATAACTATTGAGACATAGGCTTAGGGCGTTTTGAACAAAATAGGACGATAGGACCAGATATGCCTCAATGAAATATTGATGTGTAAAAATATACAGGGTGTTTCAATCAAAAAAAGTATTGACTATAAACACGCACTGAAATTAATTCCCAGACAAGGAATGTAATTCACCAGCAATAATTATCTGATAGTCCAAAGCACTCTTCATGAATTAAATAGTATTCGAAATCGCCTTCAAAGATTTTGAACTGTTCAATTGCGTTTTTCTCGAAAAGGGATGATAATCTACCAATATCACGTAGAAATGATGTTTATGTCATATTTTTTTATCAATATCACTGAAGTTTCGCCAAAAAAAAGTTATCAGTCGATTTCATCATCAGAAATCATTCACGTGGCGCCCCCTGTGACAATTTGTAGAATATAATACATAAAATGATATTCCCTGTATAAAATTATTCCTGAGCAATATTTTATTGAGGCATATTCTGTCTTATCGCCATATTTTGGTCCAAACAATTTGCCCTTAGTCTACGTCCCAATTGTTATGACTCACCCTGTATATTTCTTGGTCTTGACTAAAAACATATGTTGCATTCAGAATATTGTATATAATTCAATATTCTAGGTTCAAATAATTGAAACATCATTGAAACTTTCCAAATTGATTTTTTAATGTAAATACTAACAATATGTATGCTTTTCCACAATAACAAACTATACATTACTTCTCTTAAATAAATCTAAAATCAAAATAAAATGACAAACAATAGGCATAAATGAATGAAATCAAGAATTAAGGAATTGGTAACATATACATAATACTTCAGTATCAAAAATTCCTTGTTCAGCAAATTTTCCAGGAATCTTTCAAAAATAAATAATCAATTTCGGAAAATCCTGATTAGACAAAATCTACTTATCCGAATTAACTTTTGATGACTTTGATTCTGAATGAAAAGTCCCCCCCTTGGTCCTCCCTAATAAACCCCTCCAATTGCTCCAAAGCGGCGAAGAGAACAAAACCCCGAGGCCTTTGAACACGACGCCAGTCGTCATCTAGATTGGCCACATTGCCCACCATGAAGAACCTAGCATAACAAAATAGGCCAGTCTGATAATTTTCAAGTGGGATTCTTTTTTAAGACCGGTCATTAATAATAGTAGATTGTTTTATTAGGATCAAAAGTGACACTTTGTTTGACAAGCGAATTTTGCATTTGCGAGTCGAACAAAGTCACTTTTGATCCGAATGAAACATGCTATTTTTTCTGCAACAGAAACAATTAACTCAAATAAATATGTGAAGTTACCACCAATGCCGTGCCATATGTATGCAATGCAACAAATATTGACAAATAATCCATGTGGTGAGAATATTCTACCTGCATTAACAGCAGGTCAGGTTTTCTAGGATGTTCGAATTGTGGTTTCAATATAAATACAACCACAGAGTGACATATTTGTGTATGGACCAGGTGCTCTAATGGCAAATACCGCGCCAGTGCCAGCTATAGGAACAAGACGTGGAAAATGTTAGGTTAGTGAGCATATCAACAATGATAATAGTGATTATTTATTCCTCTCCATACTACACTGTGTTTGACTTGATAATCAAATGAAGCTAAACAATATCGTTGTTTGAGACAAAAAAACTATTGCTTGCCGTGATTATTCAAAAACAAGTTATCCATCCCGAGAATAACGAATGCAATACAGATCAAGCAAGTATTTGAATCTTGAAGGCTTTCCTGATCAAAACAAAAATACTTAACTGAGATGTTCATAATTCCAATACTAAAGTATACTAAGGTGTATTTATATCTCCAGCATGGGTATGAAATGCCAAATCTGCTGAAATCGGAAACAAATCAGGTATGCGTCTCAACCCAAATAACCAACCGTCACAATGTTGTTTATTCTTGATGACTTCCAGTAGATCCTTTTTAGTTCCTAGGAGCTAAAGTTCAACTTTAGCTCCTAGGAACTAAAATTCAAATTTAGCTCCTAGGAACTAAATATGTTGCCTAGCAACATACCTATTTTTGTGTCGGTAATAGAAACGTCAATTTAAGAGCTAATTTTGGTGTCTGAATGGACGACTTTTGTGTCGGTTGCAGAAGAATATGTTTTTCTAGATTTTTTCAAACTCCTCTCAGTCTAGAAAATAGTTATTTATTCATACATACATAATTTTTTTTTAATTCAAACTATTCTTCCACCACATGAAAGCTTTTCTTATGATGATTGCAACTTTTCTATTTGTTTCCAAAAGCTACTTGTTTAAATCGTGGCGATTGCTAATTTTTTATCCTTTTTTTTTCAAATTCGCTGATTTTTTTATGAAGAGAATTTGTCCGAAAAATAGCTCTATTTGAACGTGCCAAAATAACAGACGTTGCCGGAAAATAAATTGGTATGATTACATCAAATAAACGACTTTTTGTTGAACAGTAAAAAAATTATAGATGACATATTCGTTGTATTACCTTTGTATTACCAAACGATAAGGAAAATTGGGACATTAAAAATAAAATAATCAAATTTTTTGAACTAATAGTAGATTGTTTTATTAGGATCAAAAGTGACACTTTGTTTGACAAGCGAATTTTGCATTTGCGAGGCGGAGCGTTTAGCGAAGCCGAGCGAAAGCAAAATTTGCGAGACGAACAAAGTCACTTTCGTGACGTTTATAGGTTGAATGACATTTACATTCAACTTCAGATTATTTCGAGTTCATTCTATAAGTCAATAAATAAAAATCATTTATTAACAGTTCACCATATAATATTATGTAGGTATACTTGCAAATTCGAAATTTACAAAAACACATGTTGTTACTATACGTTAGTCTTACATTTCATCACAAACAACCATCATTTTACAACTTTATCATCTAAGTGTTCTTGAAATTCCTTTTTTCAAATATAAAGGCGAACATTCACTAGAACGTATAAAATGTCTATGTTTCATGAAATATATGTAGTACTTTGAAACAATCTCATTTTGTTGTAATCCACGAAAAGCTCCATATTTTTCACACGGCAGAAGCAATTGATTTTTGATAATCCCAAACAAATTCGGTGAATAAATAATTGCTACGACTATAGTAGATTAGATCGATCGAAAATATATATATTAAACCATAATTAACTTTTCTGTAGAACTTTCAATTAACTAAAGTCGATAACTAAGATATTAGGTCTCCTGGAAATGATAGAGAACTTATAATTATACTATTTTTATATTATTATCATTTTAAATAGGCACCTTTTTCATTATTTTCTACCAACTTTAGTTGAATGAATTTGTGAAATACTGGAAGATTGATTTACTACTGACTTATTTTTCTTCAATTTATTCAACTAAAGTCGTTCAAATATATTTTATTCAACCTAATAATATTATGCGCGAAAATTTCATGGATATACTGAATAGTACTTTGGGTTCCTTGCAGGAAAATATATTTCTACCAACTTTAGTGAACTGAATTTGTGAAAAATTTCAAAAGTCAACTACTATCGATTCATTTCTCATCATTTTGTGTAACTAAAGTAGATTAATGGGGTTTTATTTAACCTAACAATTTTATGAATGTGCATTTTATCAATAATACTAATACATTTTTGTATAAACACTATGATATTATACCTACTCTTCAGTTTTGACATGAAGAATGACATACGCCTACTATTCAAATGTCAAAACCATCAAAAATCGTCATTATCCAAGTTATTTTTTAATAATATTTCTAGTGTGAAATTTTCTTACCCAATACCACTATATCTTCAATTAATATCCAGGAATTTTTTCTCGGACACGAATATTTAGAAAATTCGTGTTCTCGAGAAAATTTCCGGAAATAATTGAAGCTCTCGTGATATTATAAGTGAAAATTTGAATGCATACCTTTTTTTGTCTCCTGTCATATCGATAACATCGACCTCGAATTTGTAGTTTTTGCTTTCTTTCGTTGGTCCCACTAGTTGCACCGTCCAGAAGAACTTCTTCTGTTTGTATATGAAGAAAATCTTGAAGAGCATCTTTTGGAAACTCACGAATTTGACTTCAGTGCGCGGTTCGTTTCTGGCGAAAGGCACTTTAATTTTGGACACTTTCAGAAGGTATTCTTCATGGTTGTTCGACACATGCTCAATAACCTAAATGATGATAATTTCATATGATTTCTTGCAACTTACAATTTATTGGATTTGCTTGATATTTCTTGTACGTTATGTACAGGGTGATTGTTTATATTGTACTCAATTGCTATATCAGTTGATATTTGTCTTACAGGAAACGTTAAAATAGGGAACAATGAAGAATTTTTTATGTGCATTCAGAATGTATAGTACTATAAAATGCAAAGAAGTATGTATGTTTTTGTTTACCATTTTTCCTTGTGTGGATTTTTGATCTCTTGTTATTCGTTAGCCTACGTCTACACAGTTCATAGTTGTTTTGTTAGTTAACTGATCATCGTTTTTTTTTTTCATGATCATAATCAACGACGCCAAGTTGCCTTCTTTTTCTTCTATTTTTTGTATTCGTTTTTTATTCTTCAGCTATTCGCTAGCTATATTCTTCATTATCTGCTAAATTCAGACTAGATTTATTGTGAAATTAGCTTCGCACGGTTGGTTTACCCATTAAAAAAAATCAGACATTTGTTGCACTCGTTCTGAGCTATGCGTTTATCTACAGTAGGTACATATTTTTTGATATTTTTTCAAATTGTTTGTGCTTACCTGTAGCTACTATTATAAACTTACACCTATTTTCATTTTTTCAGTATCTTTTGTATTTTTTGTTGTTTCCAACCCAATCGGTCAAGCCGTTTAATAGTTTAAGTACCGACAGCAGCGCCACCTATCGCGTATTACCCTTTTTCCCGTAGGAATAAAGCATTTTCCCGCGTTAAAAAGTAGCCTATGTTCATCAGGGATAATGTCGGCTTCTAATGGCAGAAGATTTTTTAAAATCGGTCCAGTACTTTCCGAGCCTATTCAATACAAACAATAGCAGATTGTTTTATTAGGATCAAAAATGACTATCCGCCTCGCAAATGCAAAATTCGCTTGTCAAAGTCACTCTAGATCCGAATAAAACATGCAATTTTTTCTGCAACCGAAAGAATGAACTAAAATATATATAAGTGAAGTAACCACCAATGTGACTCGCTTGTGACAGATTATTATAATAATATGAGTAAGTAGATAGAAGGAAGACCTCGGACTACTTCACATTGTTACAATTTGTGTTGACGTGCATCATGTCATCAGATAGTACAGGCACGAATTCAATACTAACTATACCCGAAACGTGGATGCCGTGCCATATTTATGGTATCCGTGTGGTCAAAGTATCCGTGTGGTGAGAATACCCTACCTGCATTTAAAGACCAGGTTTATTCAATTTTCAAATTGTAGTTTCAATATAAATACAACCACAGGGCACAGAGTGACATATTTGTGTATTCTATTGAATCGATGAATTCATGTAGATCAAGTGCCAACCCTAACAGCAAATACCGCGCCAGTGCGAGGTATAGGAAAAAAAGTGGAAAATGTTATGTTAGTGAGCATATCAACAATAATAATAGCGATTATTTATTTCTCTTCATATTCCACTGTGTTTGGCTCGGTAATCAAATGAAGGTATTGCTGGCCGTGATTATTCAAAAACAAGTTATCCAATCAATCAGATCCCGAAAATAGCGTATGAAATATAGATCAAGCAAGTATGTGACCCTTGAAGGTTTTCCTGGCCGAAACAAAAATACTCAACTATATGCTGTATTTATATCTCCAGCATGTGTATGAGATGCCAAATCGAAAACAAATCAGGTATGCGTCCCAACCAATATACTCAACCATAACAATGTTTTTTATTCTTGATTACCTAGTATATCCTTTTTTAAAAGTGTTGTCTAGCAAAATACCTATGTTAGTGTCAGTAATAGAAACGTCAATTCTTGAGCTAATTTTGGTATAAAAACGAACGACTTTTGTGTCGGTTGCAGAAATAGTAGTGTAGAATAAAAACGATTTGGACTTTATCGATCGCCATTATGTACATCTTGGACACACAAAAGTGAAATTATGAAGATTCATCTGAAGGAAACTTCCCCATTATTTGCGGTCGCTTACCTTGGAGCTGCTGCCGATCCACTCGCAAACGGTGCCCTCTGTATCCACGGGACACTTGTAGGAGCCGTACTCGCAGCTATCTTCGTGCACCATTATCTCAGCCGATTTGGAGGCGAAATTGCACCCCGACTTGTGGAACTTGCACGGGTACACCTAGGGAGGTGTCTTCGAATTACATTCAACTCTCTAATTCAGTGATTCCCAACCGGTGGGTCGCGATGTACAGTCGCATTCAAAAAAAAAAGCGTACAAGTATATTACAGAGAGAAATTAACGTCATCCTATTCTGCATAAAACGTTCTATCGGGAATGATTGTTCACCAAATGTTGACAGTAAAGTTGTAATACGTTCTCCAAAACACAAAGGATTGGCTGAGCCAGTTTTACACAACTAGAACTAGGATCCCGAAATCCTCTCTTTTTAATACTTGTACGCTTTTTTATTGAATACGACTGTACATATGGGGGGGGGGAGTCGACATTAGGCCCAAAAATTTCGACCAGTGCAAGTTTCAACAACATTGCAATATGTATAGGTAAATGTTTCTACATTTGGCAACAACACTTCTCGCTTTTTCTCCGCCCATTAGCCAGTCCGCAGGCGCATTGCAATATCAACACGGGGGATTCACAGGTGTTGTTGTGGAATTTGCTATTCGGAACTCAGGCTAACTTGTAAAACATTACGACGTTTAATAAGTGGTTTTATTTATTATTTTTTTGTTTCTGAATAGTTTGGTGAGTAAGAAATAACATTATACATACAAGGTGTTTTCAATTATTCAATACAGTTTTTTTTTTCAGCGTGATGGAGGAAAGAAAAAGAAAATACTCGGAGGTGTATTTGAATTGCGGGGGATCTAAAAGAGGAAATTGATTATCACCTTAAATCACTTGAATATGAAATTCAACGTTATTTTCCCGAGCTGTCTGACCAAGAAGCTGCAGTAGTAAGGAACCTATTCCATGCCTCGTTAGATATTGCCGACGTTCCTGATTAATTTTTAGATCTCAAAAATGATTCCACAGCACGTGTCCTATTCCAGGAAAAAACGTTGACTGAATTTTGGTGTGCCATAGATTGTTTATATCCTAATGTCGCTCTGCTTTCTTTGCGGGTACTAGTGCCATTTGCTTGGACCTATCTCTGTGAAAGTGTTTTTTCAACTCTTTTGCAAATGAAAACAAAGGCGAGAAATAAACTGGATGTTCAAGATGACATAAGACTGGCTTTGACACGCACTCAAACAAGAATTTTGAGACTTGTTATGCAGATGCAAGCTCAGTCATCCCATTAACATTATACCAAATAAATAATATGAATGCTATCAAATTGTTTTTTTTTTATATTAAATAAGGAGATGTCAATATTTTCAATTGGGGGTCGCGACTTTTTAAGCAAATCCAAAAGGGGTCATGACTGGAAAAAGGTTGGGAACCACTGCTCTAATTGGTTCGAAATTGTTATACATGGAAAGAAGTCTTGATGAATTCAGAGGCTTCAATTTTTGCCCAAAAGGTGCCAGTATTGTTTTCTGAATGTTTATTCACCTTCCTGGAGTGACAATACAGTCATATACAGTATACCGGGTGACACAGGGTAACGTAATATGTGTTGTAAGAAGCATAGGCCACTTGTTTGCGCGGAATATGAAAGAAGATTGCCGAAAGATCTTGCAATGTTCTCTCATGTCAGATATTAGTTAGAGAGTGAGAGCGACTTAATAAATCAGTTGAAGGTGTTTTTCGAGTTATATTACAAACAGCCATAGTTATTGCGACCGTCTGACCGGGTACAAAAGCCTCGCCCAAAATCGGCCGCTGAGCCGATGAGTCTGGACGACGCCTCCAATAATATATCAGACGGTCGCACACAGACGTCAGCGATAAGTAAGTTTATGAAATACTAACCATCAGCTGGGACATCTTCTCCAGGGAGAAGTTCTGTGTGTCGTGGAAGGGCTGCTTGCAGGAGGAGCAGTTGCCGGCAGTTTGTGCCAGTATTTTTACAGATTAGAAGCAGCACAAACTTGAATCTTATTATTTTCCCGATGTGTTCGTAATTTGACAAACCCTTGGAATTAATATCATGTACGTTTGTGTACTATCAGTTTCTCCTTTTTTCATCTTATTAGTTATGGTTATGTCTCACTGTCAGTGATTGTAAAAGTGTCTTTATTCTAAATAAACAAAACGTCAATGCAAAAGTGTCGAGTACAGGAACTCCTAGCGAACCTACCCCATTCTACTACAAAATTTCAAAAATACTGTGCCGAGACAATATTTTGCAAAATAGACTCGCGCCACTTGTTTACGCGGAAGATGAAAGAAGACTGCTGAAGGTTCTCGCAATTTTATGAAAATGCATGAATTATCTCAGATCAGATATTAGCTAGAGAGTGAGAGCGACTTGATAAATCAGTTGAAGGTGTTTTTCGAGTTGTGTTACAAACAGCCATAGTTATTACGACCGACTGACCGTGTACAGAAGCCCCGCCCAGAATCGGCCGCTGGGCCAATGAAATTCTACTCCGAAATCCTCATAATACTAACCATCAGCTGGGACATCTTTTCCAGGGAGAAGTTCTGTGTGTCGTGGAAGGGCTGCTTGCAGGAGGGACAGTTGCCGGCAGTTTCGAGAACGCGTTTCTTGCACTTGCCGCATATGCTGTGACCCCTCACGCACTGGTAGATGGGCGCCAGCATGTAGTCGAGGCAGATGGGGCACTCGAGCTCCGACAGCATCTGCCAGTCGACGTTGGGGTTGATGTTCATCTCGAAACGCTGACCAGAGACAACTAAATTTTCATATTGTGCTATTCATTTGTTTTATATAAAAGAAAGATCAAGTAGCTACCGTCATGTCGCACTATAAGAGACTATGCATAAACTATATATAGTGAATGGTTCATTTTCTAATTTTGAAATGTAATTTGCAGGGGCGGACTGGGTTGAAAAAAGCTAGAGGGCTTTGTGGATCAAAGGGCGCAACATGAAATGATTGTCTGAGTGTTTATACAGAGGCGTAGAAGTGCACCATTTTTTTTTATTCCGAATCTCAACTCGGATTTGGCCCAATATTGGAATATTGCATGAAAAATTGAAGACAACCCCGATATTATTTCCTTCTCGAATAAACAGATACATTCTCACTATCTGAAAAATCATCATCTTCTGCATGTATTCATTCTGCATGTATTCCTTTGAATATAGGCTTTTAAAACGATTCCAAACAAACAGTTTCATCGATTATGAATGGTTTTTGGGAGTATAGGCCATGACAATGATAACATTTAAATTTTCTACTGATCAGATTTGCAATTATTCTCATTATTTTTTATTCCAGAAATCGTTCAAAAATCGATCAAACTCATGAATTGAAAAATATGGAAGATGATTATATTGAATGATGTGATTTTGGAAAGCTCTTTGAGAGGTCTTTCCGATGGTAAAGAAATATACAGTGTCTCATCAACGATTCAATAGAGACAGTATTGCTATTTCCTAAACAGTAAGAAATAGAAAGTTCATGCACTTTCGAAAAATGTCAGCCATTCCTGAAATATTTTGAAAGGACTAAAAATCACTGATTTCACTAATTATTCTCGTGGTTAATATTAGAGAGAAAATATTGAAATTTTGTGTGTACAGGTAATTAATCAGGGATGAAAAAGAAGTTGGGATTCTCAGAAATATTCTATCTTATTATTTTCAGAGATTTACCAATTTAAATTTAATCATAGAAATATAACTGGAATAAAACGTATGTCAAGACCAAGTCTTACACTAAATGAAAACCTTCAATAATAGTTAGAGGAAATAGTATCTCGATTATTCAACGAAAAATTTATATTTTGAGTTTTTCTGTGCCTTTTGTAATAATGTAGCGTGTTATTCATGGTTATTAAGAAGTATTAATATTGTAGTCATGACGACTGAGTTATTTTCATGGCCTACCACATTTGAAAATGTTTCTACTGTTCTTCAGCGCTATTTTCATTCAATGGTATATAAAGAATAGATATAGCGCCCATAAGAAAAACGTAAGTTGCATGTTGAATATCTGAAAATATTGAAAAATATTTCTGACAAACTTCCCAACTTCTTCATCATGATAAATCATCTGCTTTTACAAAATTTCAATAGTTTTTCCCAAATATCAACTAAGCAAATGAATAAAAGCGAAATCAGTGATTTTCAGTTTTTTCAAAATATTTCAGAAACGGCTGACATTTTTTGAAGTTGTAAAACGTCATATTGAAGAGGTTGACGCAACTTTTGTTCAATCTGATCAAATTTCTATCTCTAACCGTTTAGGAAATAGCAATATACTGTCCCTATTGAATCGTTGGACCCTGAATATAAGATGTTCTACTCATAGCTCTCACATTTTTTTAAATTCAGATTCTATAATTGATAAAAATTCCCTGTGAGGCAAGTTTTTATTCATTTTTGAAATATAAAAAATAAAATAGCTACAGGAAGTGGTACACTAACGTATCACTCAGTACATTTCCAAATTGATTGGGTAATTACCAATTCATCACACAAAAATGGTTCTTGTTGGATGAAACAAGTTGTGATGAAAGAGGAGATGTAAAAACTCACATAATTTTTATACCAGGTGGTCCAGAATTCCAAGTAACAAGTCGTCATTCCGAGTAAGAAGTCTGCATTTGAAAATAAAAAAAAAACGTTGCTTTCTGGCCTTCGTAAAGCGCGATTCTTAGGGCAGGGGCGCCACTGGGCAAAGGCGCGGAGGGCTTCGCCCTCCCGCCCTCCGGTCCAGTCCGCCCCTGGTAATTTGACACTTTTCAAAACTGGGGGAAGTTTTGATAACGCTCTTCCTAACCAATTGCATTAATCAAAATGTTTCATGAGTGGCGAGGCAGCGATCTGAGTGCAAAAAATACAAAATTTCGAATTGATTAGTTCTATAGGCACTTTCTGGGATGACAGTACCTATACAGTGCTAGTCAAAAGTCCCCTCCCCCCCTCGTATCTTTTGAACGGGTATACTTATAATAATGAAATTTGGAGGGTGGAAATAAACGGATGTAGGCTTCTCAACTGGTCATAACAGGTGACGCAATAGTTTATTTCCACCCTCCAAATATCATTATTATAAGTATACCCGTTCAAAAGATACGAGGGGGGGAGGGGACTTTTGACTAGCACAGTATATGTTTGTGTCGTCTGCACCTGCACCTTCAGCAGCGTTGCCAGACCTACTGGTTTAATAGTAGATCTACTGTTTTGATCTAGTATTCTCCTGTTTTAGGCATGAAACATACTGTTTATTTCGTTAAACCAAAAGCAACATTTCACACAAGCGGTTGTAGAAATTGTGTAGCGAGCATCAGATCATTAAACCATTAACAATTCACAATTCACAACAGTTTTTCATTTTTGTTTTGGCTGTTGGCTACATGCTACGTATCACGTGTCTGTGGTTCCCCGTTCTCTGTTCTTCAGCTCAGAGAGTCGGTTTCGGTCGGTATAGTCTTTACGTCGAATACATGGTAATATTACATGAAATTAATATTACTTCGTTCAGATTTCATCCGTATTGTCCAAAAGATATTAGAAGTACTGACCAGTGATAAGAAGTTATCATTTCTGACTAATCTGACGTGCAGTCTTACGCACAAGTTTTTTTCTTTTTCGTGATGTGTTCTATGTGCCATTGCCCTTAGAATGCCATACGATTTGAGTGCCAATTGTGCCATTTTGTGTCGCGCTCCCTGTATGTGCAGCCACACCATTAAAAAAAACAGACACTTTGATTTTTGGTACTTAGAATACTTTGCCCCGCCACTCTTCAAGTGGTGATGAAATGTTCAATTCAACACCAGTTACGAAATGGAAATAATATGAAATAAATGTGAAAAGCTCACAGTCATTTCCACCCAGTGTTCATAAAAAATGAACAACAATGGTAGATTTCGGGAGAAAAACAACTACTTCCCTGGCTAATGCCACGCAGGATATTGAATTACATCCCCCCGAAATCTATGCATCGACTCGTTTAAACGAATACTGATACAAGTGATTCTTTCCTGAATGCCTATTGATTTCGATTAAGCCAGGCCGCTAGACAACCACAGACCGGTTTCGAGCTCTTTGACTCTCATCAGTGCAGTGTAGTCTCCAGCCAGCAGTCCTAAGACCGCCGACTCAGCGAAGCCTAGCCAAACAAAAATCAAGTTGGCATTATATCCACACCGAGGCGTCTTTCATCGATAAAATGAAAGTAACGCCATCTGAGTAGAATCGAGGAAAGAATCACTCCAAAACTGAAATTCCCATACGGGAGTGGCTGGCAGCCCGACTGGCGTGATATGAACTACGAAATAGCCACAATGCTCACAGTGGAATGAAATAGTAAATAAATGTGAAAAGCTCACAGTCATTTCCACCCAGTGTTCATAAAAAATGAACAACAATGGTAGATTTCGGGAGAAAAACAACTACTTCCCTGGCTAATGCCACGCAGGATATTGAATTACATCCCCCCGAAATCTATGCATCGACTCGTTTAAACGAATACTGATACAAGTGATTTTTGTTTGGCTAGGCTTCGCTGAGTCGGCGGTCTTAGGACTGCTGGCTGGAGACTACACTGCACTGATGAGAGTCAAAGAGCTCGAAACCGGTCTGTGGTTGTCTAGCGGCCTGGCTTAATCGAAATCAATAGGCATTCAGGAAAGAATCACTTGTATCAGTATTCGTTTAAACGAGTCGATGCATAGATTTCGGGGGGATGTAATTCAATATCCTGCGTGGCATTAGCCAGGGAAGTAGTTGTTTTTCTCCCGAAATCTACCATTGTTGTTCATTTTTTATGAACACTGGGTGGAAATGACTGTGAGCTTTTCACATTTATTTACTATTTCATTCCACTGTGAGCATTGTGGCTATTTCGTAGTTTAGGAAATAATATGGATGGACGAAGAAAACAGTGCATTTTGTGCGGCTTTCTCAATATCATTTGGGAAATCTGAACTTGAATCAAACATTTTTCACTAATGATAATATCAAACGAGTCTATTTCGTCGCTGATTTGTGACCGTATTATTTGATGGATACTTCTATGTAACAGGCAAAATCAACTCACCAACTAAATTTTGGTCTTATTTTTGTTCAATTTTTCGTCAAAATTAGAAAATATATTGTACTAAGGAAACGCAATTTTGAATAACTTTATGTTTTGTGTTTCCTTTTCTAACTCAGGTAAATATCTATAAGGTTCCATTCTTCAAAAGGAAATATTATAATGTTTTAATTATTGTCGATGACAGCTGTCAATTGTCAAATTGAGATACATTTTTCAAGATTTTTGTAAAGCAACTCTCTACCAAAACTTCATTTCTTCATAAAACGGCGAACTTTTGAAATCCCATGTCAAGGGAAGTATTTCCAAAAACCCACAACCTCCAAAAGTTGAAATAAACTCCAATATTCTATATTTGCAAAGGGTCATTGTTTATTGGATTTTTGGAACAAAGTTATGTCCATCAAAGAGGCTTACCCCTCTATATTTACGTTATTTTCCACAGGAAAAAAAAATAACCGGAAGTTGAATGCGGCCAGAGTCAATGAGGCGTGAGGGGTGGCCCTTATCAGAAGTTTTACAGGGTTATCCTTAAAAGTGTGACACTCCACAGATTAATTTTTTTGAATATGAAGCACCCTATTTTTTATATTTTTTTCGAAATCTATGATTCTCACCTCAGCCACATTATTTTCTCCAGTATCTTCGTTGTTGCTTTTGATGATCTCAATATTCACAATAATCACAGCTGGATCCTGTAAACGCTCCTTAAGAACATCCATAGTAAGTTTTGTAGTGTTGTTGCGTTTTGTTGCCTTCTCTGGACCTCTGGATCCAGATAAAAATGGTACAAATATCAGAAAATATTTTTCCTACTTTGAAAATTAGGTTAGATTAAAAAAAATCGTGAATAATAATTTGTTGAGTAAACTTATTATTGACACTGATGAATAAATATAGTATCTACCTGTAAAAGTAATCTTTGTTTCCACTTTCACATCTCAAAAAGTACATATAGGTGTCTGAGTTCTCAGTGGACCTCAAGTGTTCCACAGTGCAAAAAAACAACCCCCTACGTGCGTCTATCTCCTTTTTTACTATGAACAATTCTTCGAAGTGATAGAGGAGCATGTTTTCTTCCAGGGTGTTGTTGAATATCAGTTCAAAAGAGGGGGTGGTCAATAATAAATCTGCATGTTTGTCCTGAAATTGTCAACAATTGATCAAAGAAGTATTGTGCTGCATCATAGTTTTATGAACTATCAAAAAATATTAAAAAATAGTAATTTTTTTAAATCTATAGTGCCGAAGAATGTACCCAAGGCAAGAGTGGCACATGTTTGGAAATTTAAGAGTTTATTATATATTTTTTCATTTATTCATCTGGGTGTCAGAAATTTAATTAGTAGGTATATCTAATTTTTCATAATAAATTTGAGCGCAGTCCTATTCTGTCCTTTATATTAAGAGGTATCCTTATTAGCAAAAAATTAACTTTCAGTTAGTAAAATTAAATGTAAAAAAAATAGGTAGGTACCTAACGAACTATTGGAGAGCTTTAGGAACTCATTTTATAGGATTATGAAAAGTGGCATGTTTTCACCAAAAAGGCTACTGTGTGTGTATTAAATTAATAAATTAAATCTCAAATTTTGAGTACACGACTGCAAGAAAACTATATGGTGGAAATCAATTGATCATACAACTAATAAAAAAACTGATTTTTAAGAAATCACAATAGCATTTCTTCAAAATGAATTTGAGGATACCTCTGTGAGGAGAGAAATATAATTGTTGACATCACAATAAATAAAAATTGAAATCTGAAATTTGGCCTAAAATGTTCAAACTCTGGAAGAAAGAGACAATGGTGATTTTAATAACAGAGTTGTCGAGTTAGAGTTAAAAATCAGATTTACTTGAAAATGCTTCTTCAAGTCACTCCCAGACGCTCCGAGCAGCGCCCCCTTCCAATCGCACTTGGAGTAACTTTTGCTGGGGCACTCGTACTTCCTGAACACGCAGCACGCCTCGTGCCCCTCCAAGTGCACGGGGGTCATGGTCTCTTTGCACCCTTCGTGCGAGCAGGGGAAGACGAGGTACCTAAATAAATTATACAGGGTGTTTCGAAATTCGACCGACAACGCTTGACTGGTGATAGCCCTCGTGATTTCATAATCACTGAGATAGAGACATACGGTCTTTAAGTGTTCAGTTCTCGAGATACAGGGCGTTGAAGTTGAGAAATAAAAATAGTGGTTTCGCAATATATCAAGAATAATTCCCTATAATGCATTCAATTTCGGTGGTTTTATCTTTGAATGGGTCATTTTTTGACCAGGAAGCCATTCCGGACATTTTATCTAGTAGTGCCCTACAGGGGGTTGTGGCAACTTTTCGTTCCATATTTTGTACGCCACTGATAAAATTTCGATTATTTCCAATTCCTCGAATTCATTGTTCAATTTTGTTCAGAAAATGCATCACCTTCAACTGAGCTGAAATGAATAGTATTCGAGATATTCGACCCAAAATAGAAGATTGCATAGTAATATTTAATCATTTTCAGTAGTAGAAAATTGCAAAAATTATTTTCTGGTGTTGAGTAGATTAGATACTCAAATCTCATTCTATAGCTGAACAGAAATAGTTATTCCACGCATAAAGAGAAAACAAAATTTTTTGTAATTTTCTACTACTGAGGAAGATAAAAAATTACTATGCAAACTCCTATTTTGGGTCAAATATCTCGATAACTGTTCATTTTAGCTCAGTTGAAGGTGATGCACTTTTTCAACGTAATTCAACAATCAATTCGAGAAATTAGAAATTTCGAACGATTTCGAGATTCAGAATTCTGATCACCCAGCATCTGTTCCACTTAAATGTCAGTAAATAGTAAATCAGTGTCAGTTATTGCTGAAAATATTTTAGAACGATGTCGAAAATATAGCTGACGTATTTCAGCGTTTCCATATAATCCAGTTCGGTCGACCTAAAGATCCGCTGTTTCGTGTCCACTGCCCCACCCTGTATATTCTCAAATGTGATATTTTTTCAAACAAAAATTGTTTCTCCACTACATACTGTCCGGTTGAAATTTTTCATATCACGAGAGATTTTTGTAAAAGATATATTTTCAGCCTGTGGTGAATTCTTTCATAATATCTGGGGAGATTTTCTAAAAAAAAATTTACCACCCTCCGTGTTCAATTCTTCATCTGGTATTTCGTATACTATACAGGGTGTTTGGTTCACCGACGTATATCTGAAAGGGACTGATAGGTAAGAACATTTCGAATATATTTAACCATATAAAATATTATACAACGGGAACTTTGAGATATCTCCGTTTGGTCGAACATTTCATCTGATTGTAATTTCTTATTTTTCAAGAGTTGGATACGATTTTCATAGATATTGAACAAGTAATGGGAAATAAATGTGATTGGCTTGTCAGAATTTTGAAAACGAGTTTCTGCAACATACAACTTCGTATTCATTACAGCGATGATTTCTTTAAAAATGTAACACTTTGTATAACAGAAAATATGTTCGAATATTTTCAGATTCACATCACATACAACCCAGATATACGTCGGTGAAAACACTCTGTATATAATTTTCCTCCGTATAATTTCATTATCATCATCAGTCATCGATGAATCATTTGTTCGGAAATTAATCGGTTAGCAGTATGATTCAGCTTATTATTAGTCGTTCATTCGAGGTCAGTGGTTAAACAAGACAGTCTCATATTAGATGTCATCACGAACGGTCGAATTTTATGACAGGCATTGAAAAATACGCGAAAGGAATAATTAATAATCATTCCGAACAGAGTGTTCACGAAAAATGAGTGATAGTATTGTGTTTTTGTGTTTCTCATTCAAATCAGTGGTTACATAATCGCGATCGTGTGTTGTTTTGGTGTTTCCAACTGTGGAAAGTAAAAAATTTCGAACAATGAAATAGCAGAAGTGGACTATTTTATACAAATTCATTTTGTTTTCACAGTGGTGAGTGTTATTTTCATTATTTTATTATGAGTGATATACTGACAGAGTCATGGTATAACCTCATTTCTCCTTCCTTTTTCTAGCTATATTCCTGAAATTTGTGGATGAAGCCTACTAAGGAAACTTCTATTCGGAAACAAAACTTATATGTTGCAATCCAACTACGAACGTTGCAAAAATATTCAGGGGAGTTTCTAATTCAACATCCATGTATGTACAGCATCTAATAATGATCATTTTTGATTCATATGATTCGATATTTGATATGTGATGTGCAGTTGCAGATCCGAGAAGCACAGTGTTTCATATTTGAAACAAAATCCGAGAAAGCCATCCAGTCAAGCCGAACCGAAGGAACGATCCACAGAGAAAAATGACCAGAGTATACTTCTTTAAATTCAGATCCCCATGCACGTACGGAAGGCGATATATTGATTTTTTTTCAGATTCTCAAGGAAACAGATAGACAGATATTCACCTTTATGTCTCTATGGAAACACGACAGGTACCCTTACGAGGGGAGAGTACCAACTTTGCGTTCATAAACCCTCTCTGCAAAGGAGGTAGACGCTAGATGGGTTAGGTATATACAGTGTTTTTCATCGCAGAGAAAATTGTTGCTTATCTGCCTGCCTCATATTCATTGAGATCGTTGATTAATTGATAAATTACAAAAATATATCGCATTCCAGTTACGAATTTAGAAAACAATAACAACAAATTAATACGTAGTTTTAGGTCCGAGCAGCACAGTGTTGGGGATTCGAGGTCAGTCTTTTCGTGCATATAATCATGTATGGTAGGAATTGCATAGCATATGTGAATTACCTGGCGATGTTCTCGAAGGCCTCGTCGCGGACGTGATTGTTGGGGTCCGGAAGGGGGCACCGGCCGCAGCAGCCCCCCGAGCCGTCCATTTTCGTATAGATTGGAAAGACAGAGAGGTACTTTTTGCACACTAGGCATGTCATCTTGTCCATTACCTCTGCAGGGATGGTGAGCTTGGACATGGTTATTTTGGTGTTGCTGTCGCTGAAATTGTTCAGAAAATGTATTATGTAAGTTTTGCTGCTCTGGATAATTCAAGTTTCATTGTAATGCAGACCACTGTAGGCTCTAAATTGAATGTTCAATTTTGTCAAGAATGCATTATATTTGAATGAAGTACTTGAAAATTGGCAAGGTTACTCCAATTCATAAAGCTGGACCTAAAATCATTTGGGTAACTAAAAACCCACCATAACTGTTTTAAGTGTATTCACAAAAATAATAGAAACATCACTTAAAAGTAGAATAGCAAAATTCATGGAAAACACAAACTACTGGATACACACCAGTATGGATTTCTAAGAAATGGCAATACACAAAGTACAACTATGGCCTTTGATGTTGTTGACCACCAGACCTTATTGAGGAAACTATATATTTAATGGGAATAAGGGGGTTATGCTATGCCATATTAAAATCATTCTTACAAAAAAGAAGACAATAGTTGTATATATGAACAAAACATATAGTGTTACTTCATATATCAACTGTGGAATACCACAAGGTTCAGCACTTGGTCCCCTTCTCTATATCTTGTATGTGCTGAGCCTAAAAAATTACATTCTTCAAGCAAGATACTTAACCTTTGCAGATGATACTGCACTGATCTATACTGGTGCACATTGCAAATTAATGAAGCAGAAACTGTTACCAGCAAAAAATATGGAAATGATAAACATCCACATACAAAAATTGGGAGATTATGTTTTGACTAGGCTTACATTCACCAAATATCTGGGATTACTTATCAGTAATAAGCTGAATTGGATTGAGCACATAGAAAAAATTCGTACTAAAATAATATACCAATGATAGGTGCATTATAAAAACTCAGAGTCACAAATCAACAAATGAAATACAACATTTATAATGCATATTTTGTCAGTCTATTTAGATATCTAATAACTATCTGGGGAACCTGTTCACAAACACAATTCAAAACAATGCAAATTCCACAGAATAAGGTTTTAAAAATGCTGTTTGATATGGACAGAAGAACACCCAATGATATCCTATACAATAAGGAGAATTTAAATCAACCAGAGTGTATCTTCCGAATTGAACAAGTCAAGTGTATGCCTATACAAAATAGTAAATTCATTGAAAAAATGCAATGGAATAATTCTGCATCACCATAACATACATAACCATGAAAGAAACCAGAATGATGTAGCACGGCTGAATGTAAGAACTGTAAGAACAAACATTGCACTAAATAATCCTATTAGATTTTATTACTTATCTGTAAATAGTAGTTACTAGCACAGTTTGAATCAAAGATAGATTATACATACTAGATTTTGTTACTTTACTTACCTATAAATAGTACTACTAGTTTGCTAGAGTATGATCTACTGATCCAAAGACCAGCATTAGCTGATTGGGGATGTTCGTTTTACTAGCATAGTTATTTTTTTGTATCGCTTGTAATTTAAAAACAATCATTTTGTCATATAATAATAAAATACTTCAAAAAAATATATGGAACTATTCCTGAAGATAAATGAAGTTTTGAGTAACTTTTGCTGGGTTTATAGATTCAACTAAACATAACTAACAACTAGGAACTCATAAATATCTAGTTGAATGAATGGATATGCCTTGGAAACATCTACCATTCAAATGAATCTAACAAAAAATTGGTCAATTTTTAACTTAAAGATATTAATGGAGAAGTTTTGGTTGAAATTAGAACATGTAAGTAGAACATAAAAAGTTGGATTTGTATTATTGTTCAAAGTGTTATTGAGACTTGAGAGCTCAAAATAATTCAACTTTCAAAATCAAAATATAGTATGATTAGTATGAATGACCATGACCTCCAAAAACTTCTGGGAATCCCAGCATATTTTCTGCAAAACTGCAAGGTATGTATAAAATAATCTAAAATCACGTAAAATTGTAAAATGAATCAGTATACCTATTTTACTTCTTCCTGAATACCATATGGCACAGTATGAACTAGTTCCTGAAAATTGAAGAAATCTTGAAAAATCCAAAATCATAAAAAACAAAAACACATTTTCTATTTCCAAGTTTCAACTTTTTTAGCTGTTCAAACTTCAAATCAAAGTGCTCAAAACTAGAGATGGGCAAACTATCAATTTTTCTCAATCGATAATGATCCCTTTGATGCACACGAGTCGATGCATATTTAAGTCGATAATCGAATATTTCCATATCGATGTTCAGTAAGCGCAAATAATATATCGCACACGGGCGATAATCGTTCGAATAACCGTGGCGATGTGACGATGATAGAATATTTCGGGTGTTTCTTCATTCCATCGAAGAAAGCCCGCACTGATATATGCGCTTTTTTGTCGTGACGTAACCAATTTTCTGATGGAATTCATAATGATACCGTTGCATCGTGTTACGTGTGAACCTAGGCATGTTAACTATGGAAGGTTATAGGTTTTTAGTAGTAGGATAACATCGATGATTTTCTTTCGATGTGCCCATCTCTACTTGAAACTGGAACGTAAAATTCAACTGTCAAACTGGAGACCACAGAACTTATTTTTCAGTTTGACACTGACACTATCTGTCAAAGATTGTTAATTGTTATTGACTTATAGCGAATTCCATTGGCAGAAACAGGTGAAATGTTCCTAGTTCCTGCACTCAATGTATATGTTTCCTTCTTAGTCGCATGTATTAAACAAACAAAGGTTAATATACACTCAGTGGAGAAACACTCCACCAGTTCCTGCCAATGAATTTCGCTATTTGGTAAATTGCAGGATTGGGGGGTAAGAGGAGTAAGGTGAGAACATTTGAATGCAATGAAATTGAACTCATATCATAACTCAATATAAACACTTGTTTGAATGTTGATTTGATAGTTGTATGAGTTTATTTTGTATTTTTGTTTTTGTTCATTTGTTGTTAAGTGATAAGAGGAGTTGATAACTGGTTGATATTTGTTTTAAATATCTCAGATCATCTCAGATTGTCAGGTGTTTTTCCAAAGAATAGTAGGTTAGTCACCTTTGTTTTTCAGTTTTTCACATGTTTCTCATCTTGTGGTATGAATTTTTGACAATCTGATTGTTGAAATCGAGATTGAAATCTCAGGTGCTCCCTATTAGGTATGTACAATGCGAAAATACTTGCTTTTAATTAGGAGTTATTTGAGCATACAGGATACAGGACACTCCAAAAAAATAAAATAATGTTAGAAACATCCAGTAGGTATCCCGAGAGGTATCCTACTACCCTACTACTAAAAACTCAGTTACATACCTATATTTTTATGGATGATGATCATTTTTTGCAGATTGAAACAACTTGTGAGAGTATCAGAATGACCTACGTTCAACCAGAGTCCTTATCAAAACTCTCATGCTGTAAGTGTAAGAAATATTTATCCCATTTCCCAATCTCCACTAGTCCTGATGGATCCACTTGTGGGCGCTGTCAACCCCTTGATGGTGCTGTACACAATGAGGTATATGAGTACCTTGCTGAGAAACAGAAGTTCCCCTGTAGCCACAATTCCAATGGATGTTTAGAAAACCTCTTTCCCAAGAATATTCCCAAACATGAGAGATTTTGCAACTACCAAAAAGTGAACTGCCCCACTATTATAACACCAACTTGCCAATGGAAGGGTTTCACCAATGATTTACTTCAGCATTTTGAGGAAAAACACCCTACTTTTCTGTTGAGTGAAGGCAATTTTGAGGTAGACTTCATCAATAGCCATAAAGAGAATTATCTGCTGCCTTATGGTGAGAGTTTGTATATTGTGAATCGGTCTAATGATTCTAGAACTGGTACTTTTTCTTGTACTGTCACTTACATTGGTAGTGATCCTGTTGTGGATGAATATTCTTATAAAATAATACTCAAGAGTGGTAGTGGGATCCAGACCCATGAAATAAGCAAAAAACTAGGAGATGTGACAGATATCAATAATAATATGATCAGCAGCATTTTAAATGATCCTGTTTCAATAGTAGCAAGAATTGAGGTATTCAAGGAGGATCCCACAGTTGAAGCAGATGTGGAAGAAGTTGATAACACCATACAGTGGGATTTTTTAAGGGAACTAGAATGTTTGGTAAGTAGAAAAAATTTGATTTTAATGTTGGAATAGATAACAAATACTCATCTGAAGATGGAAATCCAATTTGCCAAAAAAAAAAAAATCCAGAAATTCTAATTTTGTGGTTCACTTTTCAAACACAATTCCCTGGAGATTTGCAAAACTCTTAGACAATTTCAAAAATGTCTGTGTAAGGAGTTTTAATAATCTCAACAGAATGGGCTGCTTATTCTAAAATGTTTTCTATTCAAATTAGTAATCATGAAATAAGGTTATGAAATTAAACAGAACATTTTGAAAAAGAGGTTCAACAAATTTGGAAATCATGAAGTAACTATGGAAAGAAATCAGGAAAAAAATACTTTATGGAAACTCAAACTTGATGTACCTAGTAATTTTCATGCTTCATTGTTCATCAGAGAAAATTACCCCAGTAACCATAGACCTATTAATCATTATTATTATTTGGTCTGTCAGTAACTGAATTCGAAATGTCACTGTCATCAAATTTCCATGTGGACTGCATGACTGCAAAGTCACTTGAATTTCAATAGTAGCCATCAATATTGGTCAGATAATCTTCCATTTCCACTCAAGAAGCAAGGTGGTCAAGTCACCAATAGTAATCAAGTCATAATAGGATTATCTCATGACATTATAGCTCATTCTTGACTTTTTATAGCAACCAGCTTGTCCAAATATTTCTTATTCTCCATAACAAAATATCATATGAATGTTGGAGACTTGGCAACATTGTGCTGAATGTTGAGAAATGACCTCGGAAATGACAAGTCGTGCATGGGGTTGTCACGTTCACCGATTCAAATGTCCTCTAGTGTGATTCAATATTATTATTAATATTTACACAAATTTATTATTAGCAATAACAATAAGCCTCAAATCAAAAGGGAACACTTTGAGACAATTCAATTTTTATTGCTAATTAGGAATATTACCAATACTCTATTGAGAATTGTAGCATTATTGATGATTTTAGCACCTAATAATGGACCGAAAAATTCATGAAAAATATGAAATTGAAAGATATTTGAATGATGATTCTATTTAGAAATGAAAAAAAAAATCGCCCACTCGCCTATAGTGGTACACTTTTTTATTGGTCAGGCCTTCAATTTGGAGGTGCATTCACCTGTCTTGTTTTCTTCATTGAGTTCTACGCATTCAACTTCACTTCATGCTCTGTCGCTGTTTTTGGCTCTTTGGAGACAAAACATCCAACAATCGGACATGAAACTCTATATTTGGATATTAACTATTAGAATCCGTCATTTTTGGGACTCCTAAGTCTCAGATTATTCAGATGATGAAATGAAAATATCAAATATCTAAACCTAACATCAGGTGGGCACTTCGAAGGCGCAAATTCATTACTGCATGGGAGATACCCTTCAGATTTTTAGCTATTCAGTGACTTGACCACGAATGACATTCCAGAAACGGCAGCCATTTGGAGGTCTATAGTTACTCTATTCAATTTACTCACTCTAGTCTGGTCTATCCACCTACTTAAATAAATATTTTTCCTTCTTCTTCTTCTTCATGACCCAATGTCATGAACGACAGTTGGGGAGCAGAAGCGTTTTCAGGCGAGCAATTCGGATGAGAATTTTGGGTTGCTGGAATATGATTAGAATAGAATAGAATAGAATAAGTTTAATATGATTGACAAGAATTAATACTTGTATAGCATATTCGTCAGGATTATATCTACAATACAATAATAGTTGAAAATGATATGTTTTATAAAACATTTGGATAAAATAACATCGAAAAAGTTAAAAACAGAGTTTATGAAACATAGTCAAAGAACTCACTAAGTGAGTAAAACATATTTTCGCTATTCCTGAATTTGAGGTGAGTGGTACAATCCCTGACACTGGCAAATTGTTGAAAATTTTGATACCCATGTTTGTAGGGCCAGTGTAGGTTAGTTGTAGCAAATAATCAGTTCTACCAACCTTGAGTTGTAGGTTTTTTTTGGGTGGATAGAATAGGTTGTTATTCCTTGTTGAATAAGAATGATTGTCAGTGTGTGCAATTAGATTATATCTATTGAGGTATATATAGCAAGCAACCTCGAGGATATACAGACAAGCTAGAGGTAGAATGGTAAGTTGTATGAACAGTGGCGTACAAGGGTGAGACCTTGGCTTCTTGAGGATGGTTCGAATACATTTTTTCTGGATTAAAAAGAAATTTTTGAAGACTGGGGAGGTACCCCACAGAATTATGCCATATATTAGACGTGATTGTATTTCAGCAAAGTCTAACGGTCTAGATTCTAGATAGTTTTTAGTTTATGTCAGTGATCCTAACCCCACTTCCAGGTGTGCATGGAATACATGGTGCCTCCGATCTTTCAATGCCTCACCGGCCACAGCATTTGCAAGGGCTGCAAGGAAAAGATGAAAGAGTGCCCTACGTGCAAAAACGAGATAGGCAACACGCAAAACTTCGCGCTCGCGCAGCTCGTCAGCTTCATTGACTACCCCTGCAAGCACGACCGGTGCAAGTTCAAGGCCAAACCGGCCGAGATCAAGAGGTAAGATCGAAATTTCCAATTTCCAATGTGAAAGTTTGGAAATCGGAATAGTTCATTTAGGTGTGAAAGTGAAAATTTCCACTTATAATATCACGAGAGCTTCAATTATTTCCGGACATTTTCCCAAGAACACGAATTTTCTAAATATTCGTGTTCGAGAAAAAATTCCCAGATATTAATTGAAGGTAGAGTGGTATTCGGTAAGAACATTTCACACTGAAATATTATTAAGAAATTACTAGAAGTACCTATGTCAAATTATCCATTGTCTGTCATAGGAAGTGTAATCGCCATGAAAACTTGTTATTTACTCACCTGTATTTGAAGTTGATACACACTGACACTAAACGTAAACAAATATCTCATCACCCGTGAATGACTACCCTGACATCTACCGAAGTTTTAGTTTCGCTATCACCCGATAGATGGTAAAACATGATTTCTAATTTTATGTAATTTGTCCCAATTCACATCAATGTCCCAAGCAAGCTAAATATTTCTTCTCTTCAAACATTTTTCCGAACAAATTGTCACTGACAAGCTATTGGATTTTTCTTTTAGGTTCCCTGATAGAAAAATTTGTTAAATGCAGTGACATTTTAGGACAAATCAGCTGATTTGTCCTACTACACATATATTGAAAGAATACTCATATTTTCATTTTATAGAAACAAAGAGAGAAAATCCCAAATGATCAAATAAAAAGTGCGGTATCCTTTATGCCATTAAAGTAAATTTCGTATATTTTATGAAAAAGTTGAACTTTCCCAAACCCTAGGCACGAGGCCAGCAGAAAGTTTGACCCATGTTCCGATATGGCCAAAAGAGTCAAGCGTGACTCAATTCACAGGGTATGATAGCAGCAGAATTCCTCTTTCACATGAACTTTGAATCATGAGAAAATATGCATTTTTAACAAAGTTATTGAATAATTCGTCCCCCCGCCGATGTGTAAATACACGGACTGTGCTCTCCGGCATGCAACATACAGAAGCTCATTATTCGAGGTGCGCTTCGTGCCGTTTTTCTCGAAACCGGGCAAATTTTCGAGAAAAATGATAAGGACCATTTTTGTAGAAAATTAACTGAACTTCAATTTTTATCTGAACCGAAAATCTCTAACTACCATATTTTAGGAGATATTGTCTGAAAAGCTATTTTTCTGGTCTTTTGGGGCCATTTTCTCCGCCATCGCACGCATTTTCCAGTCAAACTTTGTCTCATGTTTAATGAGGTACCAAGAGCTACTTCCAACCGGAAGATGAAAATAGTGCGTAATTAACGTTAACTTTGCCTTTTTTCCTCCTTCATTTATTGGACTAATTCTATTTTTGGTCGTAAAAGCCGCTGCTGAAGTTTGGCAGGCTAATTTTGGGACACCCTGTATAATGATGAAGCCATCAGCTTTTTTTGGGAAATAAAATTCAGGCCTACATTTCGAAATATGAATCTACGTTCTGGACGGAATTTCACGAAAATCGGACAAGAATCAACTTTACAGGGCGATCAGTTTGGCTGATTTTTATGCTGGCCGGTTGTTTCTGTTGGTCAGTGTATTTCATGAAAATAGTGAGTTAGCAAGTGAGTAAATTTTTCCCAACTTTAGGCACGAGGCCAGCTGCGTTTTCGGCACTATCGGGTGCCCTCTCAAGGACTCTTTGGAGTGCGAGGCCCAAATGACGCAGGCCGAGGTGTACGATCACGTGACCAAGGAGCATTACGAGAATTTGCTGGAGTTCGATATGGTTTCCGAGCCTTTTGAGGAGGGGGAGTCGGTTGAGGAGTGCTACGTTGTGCCTTTTGATGGGAAATTGTTCAAGTTGTGTTATTCTTACGATGACGAGGTGCTCATGTGGGTGATGCAGTTTATTGGTCCTGCCGAAGCGAGTTCGGAGTACTGTTTTGATATTGATATTATTGATACTTCGGGGACGGGGAATAGAGCGTACTTCAAAGCTGCTTGTGAGCCTTTGAACAGTATTGAGGAAGGGATACGCTTTCACTACCATGATGTTGCTAGTCTGATTACTACTGAACTGCGATATAGAGTGCACGTCTCAAAGTATAAAGATTAACTGTGGTACTTCCTGTTTTTATTTTTCTAAGAAATTTTATTCTGACTGAAGACAATCATGGTATTTTTTTTTTGGTTAGTTTGTTGTATTTGAAAATTCTATTTTTATCGACAAATGTGTATAATACTACCTCTTCCTTCCTCCTAGTATTTTTTTTTCTTGTGACTGCATTCAAGTTTAGTTTTCATTATTAGTAGTAGTATAGTATTGATTCAGATTTTATCTTTTATGATTTTTTCCAGTTTTCTTCCTATATGGGTTGATTTGTATGACAAATATTTTTAGAAAGGAACATCCTAAAAATGTTCACACTTTTTTGGTATCTGTTCCCTTCTATCTGAATTCAAATATACGCAGCGGTGAATCTAGCTGACTGGTTTTCCCACTTTTTGATATATTGGACCTTCAGAATGCAATAAATGACCAAATTCACCAACAAAAATGAAACAATACCGGGTGGCTACGGAAGTATTGCCTACGGAATATCTCAGTTATTGTATGAAGTAGGTTTGTGAAATTTGGAGCGTCGATATAATGACATAAGAGCTAGAATTTAAGCACATTGACATGTCGAAGTTAACTTCCGGTCTGAACGGAAGTAACATCAACTTTCTTATTTCAAATGGAAACCCTATTTTTTTTCTTTTCGCTTCATTCAGCATTCAATTCCCTTTCTAATGACATATCACAAGTTGGTATCTAACCAGAAACTAGATCAGAAAAAAATTATTATTGAAATTCATCGAGTAGGCCGTGGAAGCAAAATGAAAGCCAAAAATTGAAAAGTTGGCTATGGAAACCATACGTCACTGATCACAGTAGTGATATTTTATTTTCATTCGTCGGCGTTTTAAAAAGCCGTCAAAAAAAATATTGGAAAAATTGGTAAAAAAACAATACTCTGTAGGTCCATAACTTAAATAGGAACATACAACTTTTTCTTGCCTGTACTATTCAGCATAACCATGCATTTCGAACATTTGTTTTGAATTTATTTTATCTTTAATCCTATCAATTTGAATTTTTTTCTCGATAAATCTGTTTTTTTTTGTTATTTGAAGAATTATAATTGGATTTTTTGGTATTTCATTTCAAAAAATGACTTTCTATTATATCATTAGAAAGGAATGGTTATGCTGAATAGTACAGGCAAGAAAAAGTTGTATGTTCCTATTTAAGGTATGGACCTACAGAGTATTGTTTTTTCCCAATTTTTCCAATATTTTTTTGGCGGCTTTTTATAACGCCGACGAATGAAAATAAAATATCACAGTACTAGCAACTGTTATCAAGTGACGTATGGTGTCCATAGCCAACTTTTCAATTTTTGGCTTTCATTTTGCTTCCACGGCCTACTCGGTAATTTCAATAATATTTTTTTTTGATCTAGTTTCTGGTTAGATACCAACTTGTGATATGTCATTAGAAAGGAAATTGAATGCTGAATGACGCGAGAAAAAAAATAGGGTTTCCATTTAAAATAAGAAAGTTGATGTTACTTCCGGTCAGACCGGAAGTTGACTTCGACATGTCAATATGCTCAAATTCTAGCTCTTATGTCATTATATCGACGCTCCAAATTTCACAAACCTACTTCATACAATAACTGAGATATTCCGTAGGCAATACTTCCGTAGCCACCCGGTATAATGAAAATACGATGACTCTTCGCTTCGAAAATGTTTTCATGAAAACTAAAAATTCCTGTTGAAAAAACTAATTCAAACCATTTTTCAAAAATGCTCAATCTGGAAAAACACCTAACTCTGACACGAAGATAGATATGGATATGCGGTTTTCACCATGAAATTTTCATGAGAATTGACCCTCATGCATCGACATCAACATCTAATTTGGACCATCCTGTACATTTGTTGGATAACAAGTTCCAGAATAATGAACATCCAGAGCAAAATTAAGGTTCAATATGCCAGAAAGTACGGAAGCTCGATCCATAAACCATTATTTTGCAAAGGTTGAAGAGTAGAGGTAATCTTATAATATGGTTATTATATTATTATGTATTATAAAGGATACATTATCATATCATGTGATCTAAATGTATAATATTTGACGAAGATATAAGAATCTACTACCTAGTTTATGCAATATATTTTTTAACTATTGTACTTAGATGACCTTGATATGTTCTATATGCCGATCAAAGTCAATGTGTATCGTGTTTTAATAACGATTTCGTAATGGGGATATATTTTTTTATGTTCGTAATTTTAGCTTCGTTTCAAGTTTTTTAAAAGTTGATTTCTTTCTTTCTTCATCAAATAGTATCCCTTTCTAATAAAAGTATGATTTTGTAAAATGAATCTGGTTAGCCATTCAATAAAGTTATGAAAACTATAATTCCTCTGATGAAATATTGATTTAAAAAACCAAATTCCACTTTCCTGAATTGCTTATTCTTTTTCATCATTCCATCTGTTGGATCGCACAACAGGGAATTGCTATTATGGGGCTTACCTGGGGTAGAAAGGAAGCGACGGTGAAAATTGGAGTTTCTCAAGTCCTAGTCTTGACGTGAGAATATTGAGTGATAGTTGGTCAATTTCGGATATAAATGCTGTATCCACCAAATACCTCTAAGTCTTGAGTAAGGACTAAGGTGAATAAGGTGAATGCTTTCTCCGAAGATATTTTGATGGTATGTTTTCAACACCTATCGGAAAATATTGAAACCGTACGACCAGGAGTCCAATTTTTTTCGTTTTTTCTATATCCAATTATCATGACCTAAGCCGATAGACTATCAAAAAGCAACATAATTCGTTTTTTACACTGTACATGGTCGTAGGTAAAGTATAGTACCTACGTTATGCGCTCCAAGAGATAAAAGAAAATGAATGGAATTACGCACCCAAATTGACTTTTCCATTCTTGCGTAATATGCGTTTTACAACACATATTACGTAATATACTATATTGCATAAAAAATCATGGTGATTACTATAGTTGTAGGAGGTAACACACAAAGTAATGAACGTAGAATGTAACCAATAACTAATATGAACGCTAATCGAATACTCATGCTGAAAAAAAGTCTATTTCTCTTGCCTTTTGATTAGCAAACAATGACATAATTTCATTGTATCTGAAGTACTGGCTGTCTCCTTTTGTATTGATGAAATTGCCAAGCTATTAGAAATTTTGTTTGCTACAGTTTACTCCTCAAATGATTTTCAATCAATGTTGAGATTGAAAATGATCTCTCCGAGTCCGAACTTGCAACTGAGACGGGAATTGTTATATCTTGTTGAATGAGCTAGATATCATTTTTGATAGCAAATAACTATGTTCACCAAGTAATCAATCGAATTGTTCGAATTGTCATATTGATGAGGTTCGAATTACGCAACTTTTCTCTAATTTAATAAACTTTCTACCTCTTACCGTTTAGGAGATAGCAATACTATTCCTATTAAATCGACCGGACCCTGTATATGAAAAGAAACAGGTAAAACATAGTCATTTGATTAATTTTTTGAATAATCCTTCTGCAAATTCCAAACTGATTATATTCTGAAGTGCATTTTCATTAGATTGTGTTTTCTGTTACAAAAGAGAAATAATTATGAATACTTCATTGCTTCAACTACCTACCAAAAAAATCGATATTATTCTGCAAGGTCTAAGAAGGGGGTTCCTTCGTTATCATATTACTTTGATTCACACAACTTCGTCACATTAGTTGAGCTAAATGACCCCTGAAAACAAACCAAGGCTCGCTTGATGGATCAAAAGGTACCTATACTATAATTTGCTCATTCAATATAACATATGTTGTTGAAAATCCAACCGAATAAAAGCTCAAAATAACAGAAAACAAATGACTTCTCCGCAAAGGACGGGAATTAAACCCCTCTGGTGGAGTATACACTGAACTGAGTGATTGGACAGTCATGTATGACCCGTCGGACAGTCTAGAAATTTAGCCGTCATTGGCTGTTGTCAGAATGCGAGGTGGTTATCTAACTATTATTATCCAGTGACTCTGTTCTTCATACCACTATTTCACTAACAGACATCTAAAATCGTAGAATAGACATAGGTATCTGACTTATCTGATATATCGCAATAGGTCGCGTGCACGAAGACCGACCCTGGAGGCAAAATATTGAAACACAACCTCATTCTTCTGTGAATTATTGAAACACAACCTCACTTTTTTATTTGGTTACAGAGGAATCAAAAGGTTGAAATAGTTTTTCACAATACTTTGGCATACGAATCGTGTTTCTTGCGTTATTCATTAATTCAAGCATGCCTCCGCGCATTGTGCTGTTGTACAATGCACAAAAAATGCAGCAAGAGACTAGGGAATATGAGTTTTCAGGTAAATAGTAATCTCACATAGTTAGCATTATGAAATGTTGTCATTCCTTATCAAAATTCCTTCTGCTTTCTGTCACTTCTGCAATACAAGCTAATACTGCTAATAGATTGAAAATGTCTACAACACACACGATCGTCAGCATGTCAGACCAGTCCTCCCGATTGATTGCATGAACCCAATCTTCTTGCATTATTCTAGAAATTTCAGGTATATTTCTATTAGCTCTTATTGCAAAAGGAATTCCGATGAGAAATCAGAGAAATAACCAAATTTCAAAAATGAAAACTATGTGAGTGACTATAGTAGGTACTTACTTTTGAATCATAATGTACCATCCGGATTTCTTCATCTTCCGCTGCAGTTTTTGTGCATTTTACAACAGCACAATGTGATGGCACTAGCGAATTGATGAATAGCGGAAAAATACGATTCATATGCCAAAAGAATTGTGGAAAACTATTTCGATCACTTGTAAACAAATATGTTTTGCCTCCAGGGTCGGTCATCTGACAGTTCTTGCACGCGACCTATTACCAATGTTGGAAATTGAAGTGAGGTTATAAGAATGACAATCCGCCATTATTATGGGTTGCGTCCAAGAACTGTCAGATGACCGACCCTGGAGGTGAAACAATGAAACACAACCTCACTTTCCTTATTTGTTTACAAGTGATTGAAATAGCTCACAATTATTTTGGCATATGAATATTATTTTTCGGCTATTCAGTAATTCGCTCATGCCATCACATTGTTCTAAAATTGTTGTTCTAAAATTGTTCTATCCTGCTGCTGTACAATGCACAAAAACAGCAGCTAAAGACGAAGGAATCCTGTTGGTACATTATGATTTGAAAGTAAGTACCTACTATAGTCACTCACATAATATAGTTTCCATTTTTGAAATTTGGTAATTTCTCTGATTTATCATCGGAATTCCTTCTGCAATAGGAGCTGATAGAAATACTCGTGATATTTCTAGAATAATGCAAGAAGATTGAATTCATGGAATCAAACGGGAGTACTGGTCTGACATGCTGACGAAATATGATCGTGTGTGTTGTAGACATTTTCAATCTATAAGCAGTATTAGCTTGTATTGCAGAAGTGGCAGAAGGAATTTTAATAAGGAATGACAAAAATTTCACAATGAAAACTACCTATGTGAAGATTACTATTTACCTGAACAATCATATTCCTTCGTCTCTCGCTGCATTTTTTGTACATTGAACAACAGCACAATGTGAAGGCATGCTTGAATCAAACACGATTCGTATACCAAAATATTGTGGAGAACTATTTCAATCCTTTGATTCCTCTGTAAACAGATAAAAAAGTGAGGTTGTGTGTTGTGTTTCAATATTTTACGACTTCCACGGTCGGTCATCGTGCACGCGACCTATTGGAATTGCTTCAATAACCAGAATAAATAGGTATTTTCATACTTGTACGAATTCCGCAAAATTTATGCGAATTAAATGGCGACTGCGAATATTGCACTAAAGTTGAAATATTTGAACTTTTTCACGAATTCGGATGGAATCATAACCACATAATAATATAATGTTTATTGTGATATAACATCAAAATTGGGGAAATAGCGAGCGGCAGCAGAGGCCGAAAAAATACGAGAATAGACACTATAAGTAAGTATAAAGTAAAAATTGCATCATTTCATTTGACTAAATTTTCTTCGTAGGATGGATTCTCAAGTATCATCTGTATCGTCCCTATAAAACAAATGATATATCCAGAAGCAAAAAAAGGAGCTGTGCTGTTCGAAGCATTTCTAAATGCCGAAAAAATGAATGGAAATTAGTACAGCCTCGTTCGATAAATGCGACTGAATGATCCTAATAAATATTTCAAATCAATTTCGTGTAACGTGCCTTCAATTTGATGCACTTCTATCAATGGTGGGACCAGAAATAAAGAAATATGACAACAGAACCCTTATCTCCAGGTTATTTTGTCGCATGAGTATGAACGTCGAATTCTGTTGGGAATTTCATATTTTGCGAATCGCATAAATGTTGCGGAATTCGTACAAGCATGAACATACCTTAACCCTTAACTACTAACGCTCCAAATATATAACGTTGTCACTAACCATACGTCTCACAGACGGGACTACTTGAATGTTCATATAAATCCATTTAAAAAAAAAAAAAATTGTGAGCTATTCAAACACGTTCTCTGCATATTTGGCGAAGAGAAAATGATGTTCAAAATTGAAATATAGAAATACAAATTTCAGTGGCGCTCAAAATTTCATAGAGGAGTACCTAATGTTCAAAACTTTGACATTAATTGATCTATAGAAATACTAAAATAAAATTGAAATACTAAAATTATCGATGATATTATTGTCATTCTGAATACAGTTAGAGTCGTAATAAAATATGACACAGAACAAAGCACAGAACTAAGTCATGAACATACAAATTGAAAAAAATGATAATGTCTGTATATCCAGATATAGACGCCATCATACGTATTTTAGGGGAAATTGAACTTTTATTGTTACGTAATAACTAACTATATACGTCTACGAGACGGCAATCTATCATCTATCTTTCACTCAAGATATTTCTAAAACTGAACCACAAAGATCAACTTCAGGGTACTGAATGAGTGCTGGGTGGCCTGGGTGGACATAAATTACGTGGTAGGACAATGGTCGATATTGAAAAGCAGGGGTAATCCAACAAATCGGATGCTGATATGCCGTCGCTGGGACGTATGATTAGTAGTTAAGGGTTAAGCCTGATGTCGCTTTTTCGCACTTTTTGGCCTGAAAAACGCGTTTCCGCGGAAATTCCCCCGATTCGAAGGACTTCGTCATTTCCTAGTGATAGTTTGGTGACTGCGCTGCATTTTCACTATTTTCAGTGGGGATGCAACTCGCAAAACTAGGTCAACCGGCGGGGGTGCATGTAGACTTGCATTCCCGATCAAAATTCATCTTGTCCTTGCCGAAGGGTTGATATTTTACCGGCCTGATTCGTAAATACAATCGGTGGATAAAGTTAAAGAATATTTCGTGAGTGAAAAAAGTGGTTGGTGATGATGCTTCGCATCTTGGTGTCGGGAGATTTCACCGTTTATATTGGATTGTGGTTGAGTTATTTTTTATTATTATCAACTTCTTCGGTAGATCTGTAAGTATAGTATTCTGTGGATAGTTTACGTTCAATATTTTGTTATCGATGTTATCTAAAGAAATTATAATTCGCAATGCAACGTATATTTAGGGACGGATTTCGATAAGTTTTACAGGGCTACCCATTTAATCCTATTTATATAATATACATGTTTAATGTCATCAGTTCATAACTTCATTTGATTTAAAATATATATAGCTGCCTACAGTGGGCATCAATTACTATTCAAATGTACACTAGGTATTTACAATCCTAACGAATAACGAATAATATGTACTTTCCAAATAGGTATATAGTATTTACATATATATAGGTAGTTAAGTTTAATAGTCTTCGGCACCTAGGTATGAAGCACTTAATTATAAGTAAAAGTTCGTTAAAAGTATACAGTGAGCTCTATGAATATAGGTAACGAATGAATACATTCAAAATTCGGGTGAAAATTTTAGAGAAAAAACTTAGTAACACATCAACTAATTTTTCAAATCGTAGCTACTTTATTACTAATAAGTATTTAAATTTTCATGAACTTTTTGATAGGTCTACAGTGATGCTACCTATATAGAGGAAGAATTAAAAAAAATAAGGGTAATATCACCCCGAGAGTTCTTCCTTCGAATATGGAACAAATACGAATATTCGACAAACTAGATGACGTGTTTCACAGTTTTTATTTAAAAAAACAGTTCCATGAGTTTTCAATGAAGCGAAGTAATATCAAATCGAGCTTGGTCATGTAGTTTCCCAGTTTTTTCGTCTCATTGATTCTTCTGTTTTTTTATCCATATTTTCACCAGACATTTATTATGTTCGTGAAATTGTAGGTGGATATTGAGGCTTTCCTGAAGATGGAGTTCTTCGAATCTCCACTTCCTGCGAAAGCACAAGAAAAAAGGAATCAAATAATATAATGACTGTATTCCTCACTTTGTTTTTTAATTTTTCACGTCAAGTTGATACAGTAATTTGCAAAGGAGTTTTTCAAATTACCATAGATACAGGGTGTCCGCTAAAAGGAGGTCAATCCATTAACCACATATTCCTTGAACAAAAACAATATGAGTTTCTAAATATCATTTTTCATTTTAGCCCTTCATATTCGGTATACAGGGTGTCAAAGTTGGAAATTAAAAACTGTTTTTTTCTAATTACTCGCGTATTTGATAAGATATTAATCTCAAAATTGGTACATTACTTCAGCACAAAGAGTTACATCGTGTGAGGAAAACAAAATAGAAAATAACTGTCAAATATTCAAGATACTGGGGGTCAAGTTCACACTTACCCCCATATTTTGTTTGTACGTGCGCTAATGACTTCCTATCTATTTTCCTTCAAGTGTTCAATCATTTTTGAGTATTTTTTGTTTCCTGTAAAATTTCGATTGAATCATTTGTTTTTAAGATAATTCGAAAAGTACTGGTTATTGTTTGATGCCTATGCGGCTTAGGTAATCTCATAATGTTCACATACTCCTATTTATTTCGTCGAAATTGAAAGAGGGCGTATCTTTTTACGTACGAAAAGGTAAATATGGAAATACCGGGTGCTCGGAGCAAATGTACTAAAATAATTTTTTTACAAAAAAAAAAAAATTTAAAAAGTGTAAAAATTATTTTAATACATTCGCTCTGAGCACCCGGTATTTCCATATTCACCTTTCCGTACGTAATAAGATACGCCCTCTTCCAATTTCGACGAAATAAATAGGAGTATGTGAACATTATGAGATTACCGTAAGCCGCAAGGCATCAAACAATAACCAGTACTTTTCGAATTATCTTAAAAACAAATAATTTTATCGGAATTTTACAGAAATCAAAAAATACTCAAAAATGATTGAACATTTGAAGAAAAATAGGTAGGAAGTCATTAGCGCACGTACAAAAAAAATATGGGGGTAAGTGTGTACTTGACCCCCAGTATTTTGAATATTTGACAGTTATTTTCTGTTTTGTTTTCCTCACACGATGTAACTCTTTGTGCTGAAGTACTGTACCTATTTTGAGATTAATATCTTATTAATTACGCGAGTAATTAGAAAGAAGCAGTTTTTAATTTTCAACTTTGACACCCTGTATATCGAATAAGAAGGGCTAAAATGAAAAATGGTATTTAGAAACTCATATTATTTTTGTTCAAGGAATATATGGTTAATGGATTGACCTCCTTTTAGCGGACACCCTGTATATCCATCAGTAACGGACCGTCACAAATTATTGAAAATGAAAAATATGCGCCAACAACAAAAATAAGTATAGTACATTTCGTGGGGCAGAGTTTTATTGCGATTGTGGAGCAAACGTTAATTATACAGGGTGTTTCAGATTTTAATCGAAAAAAATTGATGGAATATAGAATTCGCAAAAATAAAATAAAATCATACATACTCTACGATTTGTACTTTGTTTTCCAGATACAGGGGGTTGAAATATCAATTGCTTTTCCCAATCATTACCCTGAGGTATTAAACTTCCATAATGTCAAAATTCAGTATGGTCTCCTGGTGACTGATAAATTCTCAGAATCTCAAAATTATATGCTATCCAGTAATTTCAATGTCTGAATGCACCTACATAATAATTTGGATTCCAATTGGGTGTTAAGGTGGTACCCTCGAAATGTTTTAAAAAATTCCAGATTGCCAAATTCATCGATTGAATGTAATGTAATGATGAAATTTTAAAATTTGGAGTGTTCATATAACATCATATTTTGCATTCACTGGTATGATTATGTTTTTCGAGTTACTTCCGGTGTCACCGGGAGTGACCTCAACTTTTGATTTTCAAATGCGATACACCCTGTATATTTTCACATTTTTGGATTCAGTAGATTATTTTACATACAGTTGTATAATTGTGACTGCCATAAATTGTTTCTGTTTCAGGGAAAAATGCAAATTTCCCCACAACTATCTTGCCTATAACCGGCTGTCCGTGATCAGACATGACTTTTCTGGAATAATTTTGCTTTTTTTCGAAGAATATTCTTCAACTATTTATCCGAGCCGATTGATAATCGAAACACAAAATGGATAAAATCAAAATAAATTTTAAAAGAGAGAGATATCTTTCTGTAGAAATCATAAAAATGTATCTATGTAGGATGATCTCTCGAATCCGAATATGTAGATATATACAGGGTGTCCCTTTTGAAAATCGAAAGTTGAGGTCATATCTGCTGAAACCAGAAGTAATTAAAAATGTGTAACTGTATCAGTGAATGCGAAATAAGATGTAATTTGAACCCTCCAAATTTCATAATTCTATATCAAGTGATTCAGAAGTTACAGGGGCGGCCTGATTCTCATAGCCACCCGGTATAAGGAAGATAAAATTCGATATTTTTCCACAAGCCGAAAAAAAAAATTACACAGATACATAATATTGGAAGAACTATGTATGTATTTCAGGCAATAAATTGAAACCTTCATAGATATAAGTGCAATTATTTCTCTCCGAAAATTCCCAGATTGCCAAAAAATTAAACAAAGAAACATTTGAAGAAAACCGAGATTTTAGTATTACCCCGCCAAGTATAACAAGAATTGGCTCAACAGTTTTTGTAGCTGTGAAAACGAAGATACTTTTTTCCAAATGACATTAAAAGTGGTTTTTATAATTACACGCAACAGGCAGAAAAAGTGTACTTTTACTGCCTACGCAGAAGAAGTTTATTGCTATGCAACGTTCTAAGTAATAATTCGAACACAAAATGATGGATTATTTGGAGTTTGCGAGAAATTGGACAAATTTGAAGAAAAAATTATGTTTCTCGCGGCAGAAAAGCAGATTTTATGCCTTGGCTGGTTTCCTAGCATCGGCTACGCATTGGCTATGAAACGCCAGCTGCGGCATTAAATCTTCTAAATAACTATATACCTATAAAACGAAACTCTAGAACTTATAGTTTGCATAAAATGTTCTTTTTATTTTTGTTGTATGGCTTATTAAATTCTTCGAATTATATAATCTGAATCGTATTCATAGCATTTTCATCTCAAAATTACTCACATTTCTGGAATGTTTCTGCATGTACATCTCAACACTGATGTTCAGCCATAGTTACGAACATTTTCAGCTATCACTAAACAAAATACCAATGATTTCACCTTTTATATTGTTATGCGATAATTGAATTCACCACACATTCCAGGATATAGGTATCGCTATACTACACATATTATATTGAAATGATTCATGTGAGAATTTCACGCAACTCTCAAAAACCCAATAAAATTGCTCCTTATGATTAAACATATTCAATGAGGTTGAAGCTCTGTTGATTATTCTCTCCTGCAGCAAATTAATAAATGATATAACACGAGCTCGATATCCATGGTAGCGGAAATTCTGACGCGGAAATGGAATCCAATAGATGGGAAACTGCTACAAATGACAAAATCTATTTGGCAATTGCACAGAATACTCCAAAAAATACAAGGAAATCTGAAGAGTATGCATGAACTTTTGCCGTAATAGAAATTATGTTGTCGGAAAGAAAACTACCCCATACCAGTTGAAATTGCGAATATATTGAAAGATTATGTCCTAAATATGAAGAAGCAGAATGGCAGTGAAAACAAAGAAACTGGTATAAAATTCAATTGGAATGTTGTCGCAGAACTTCTCCAAGACAAGTTCCACAATATTTGCTGACATTTGCTCTCTGGATTAAAGAAAACATCATTCTGAATTTTATTTCATCAAGACCAAAATCTGGAGGTTATACCCTTATCCTAATTCTTAAATTACATCTCTTCAACGCCTTGGAATAGTGAATCTATACTTCTTGATATATTGGGTCACATCTGTTTCGAGTACCCTCGTGATATAAAACAGTCGAAATCGGCATATATATAGCGTATGCAAAATCACAGTGGCGTAGAAAACTGGCAGGAAGAGGAGGAGGTGAACGTGCTACTTACTGAAATTATAAAGCATCCCTAATGAATACCAATCAAACCAAGCCTTATTTTCTGGTAGGAAAGTAAACTTTTTGATTGACCAGTATTGAAGAAAAACGACTTGTTAGGTCGAAGATATCGCATGAATAATGATGTGTTCTAGAGACCCACTAAACATAATAACATAACTCAAACATAAATGTAATATTACAATGTGACTTTGTGATGTTATTTAGAGATATGCTTGATATCACAGTTACGTTGCGGCAATCGACGTATGTGCCTCGTATAAATATTGTAATGTAATGTTGATGGTAAATATTATATAAATATATCAGGAATCACATAAAATCAATGTTACTTCATAACGTATATTTAATGTTACTCAAAACATCTAAACAATATTGTGAATTAACATTCTAATTAGTTTCTAGGAGTTTTTAGGTTATGTCTATTTTGTCTGGAATCATCAAGAACATCATCTAAATGATCTTCAGAAAAGACATCAGAGAAGATGAACTATCCCTAAATATGAATTGATCTAACCGAACTCCTGAAAAACTATACGTATGATCTATCGTTACCCAGTGATATTTTGAGACAGATTTAATACTATTTTCCTAATCCTAAGTATCATTTTAGTTATTCTGCCTCATAAATCTATAGTCAGTCCAGCTATATGATTTCTGCATAATCCAGTGATCCCTTACTGAAATTCTGAAAAGTAATAGGTAAATTTATTTCTATACGAGTTGTTGGGAGTTTTCTAAATTATTTTGAAATTCTATTCTATGTTCTTCTTCTAGCTATGATATACAGGGTGTTCCGAAACTATTGTGCCAAAATGTAAGGGTGGGTAGATCTCGCCAAAACAAACGTTTTTTACTTATCAACCCATAGGCGCATGCACCTTATTTCGGTACCAATAGGGATCACAAGAAAAAAGTTTAACATATGTGCATACTCAAATAATATCGATATTGAGTTCCCAGCTCTACCGATTTTGACGTATGTACATACATAAATAAATAATATCGATATTGAGTGCTCAGCTCTACCGATTTTGAGAATCGAGACCAATCGCTGCGCTCCGGACACTCGTATTGCGTAGGCTTCTCATTAATTATTGCGTCGTGGCAATGTGTAAAACCTAACTCAATCTAAATTGTGGTGTTTTTTTTAATAAACTCTCCCAAATATTGCTTGTGATTCAATGTTATTTACTAACACGGTTTCCGGTACAAACACGTTTCCCCGTGTCCGAGGGGATACCACTGCGCGGACCTTAATGCGCTATTATCACTGAACGCATGCGCATGCGCCTATGGGTTAATAAATGAAAAACGTTTGTTTTGGCGAGATCTACCAACCCTTGAATTTTGGCACAATAGTTTCGGAACACCCTGTATAACTCACCCATTATTTTTGTAATTCGTGAAATATGAACACAATCCGTATTCACGAATCCCTCCTACTTTTTCACATATTATGAAATGCAGATACAGATTGGTTGCATTTCTATATCCCAGCAGAGCAAACCTGGAATATAAGTAGGTAGTTATCATGAGCAATTCATTGTTGTTTCGAATTTGAGTCCAAGACTTGTTTAGTTCTTCACTTACTTTGATAACTATACGAATATGCCTAAAAATCAATATTTTCACTGATCACACTATGTGGCTTGTTCACCATAATAGACAACAAACAAAATGGCTGGAATGGAATCGAATTGACTTTTGACAGTTGACAAGGTTACTTTGCCGTGAAAGAACAAATATCATCTCCTTGTATCCTGTATGCATGTAAGCTACGTTATAAGGTGGTGAAACGAAAACGTTGCACAAATAACATACAAACTCTGTCTGAGATATATCTGATAAACCTAAAATCAATATATCACAATATTATCTAATGATATCGATGTCAATATTGATGCGATGTCTCATGAACGTTTTACTTCATAATATTGTGTTGGATACTTCAGAAGGACATTATCGCAATGTTATTCCAACAATATCACAAAACTTATAACTGAAAAATATTTTTGTTATGTATCATGTTTAGTGGGGGATGTAGTGGTGAAAAAAAAACACCAACTCAGAATAACGCTCGTGCTCTGTGAAATACTACATATAAAAAAAATACAATCAACATGTGTCCGAAAATACTTCCTAAGTCCTTTGAAGGTAGGTCGTTAAATGCAGTTTTATTCTATTATTTTTGTTGCCATAAGGGTAATTTGGTTTTATAAATCGTTTCTTGGTGCGGAACACATGATTTAATATACAGCGAGAGGGAGGTTCGGAGCTGGATGCCATGAAAATGCTTCAAATTTTTTTGTTTCACTATTAAACTTATTTGTAGTACCAACATATGATTTTTCAAACACTTTTACATAGGGCTTCGCGAGACCAAGAGTCCAGTCTTGGTCTTGTCTTGGCCTTGATATATACGAGATCAAGACCAAAACTTAATTAATCTTCCCAAGACCAAGAGTCTTGGTCTATAGTTCTTGAAAGAATAATAAATCTACTCAATATTTAGAAAAATCTGATGGAACATGTAATGGTATTTTATTTCAGTTATTTATTTGTCATATGGTAGGTTTTTAGTTTTTGTTCACTCAAAATCCGAAATACATTTTTCAAATTCAGTATTGCAGTTTCAAAGTTTACAACAAATAGGTGTATGTTGTAAGGTCACAGTGGTCCATACCTCCTCCTATTGAAGATATAAACAAATTTAATACAAACGTTTTTTGGTTTGAATATGAAATTTTTTGAAATATGTTGATAATGCGTTGTTGTCAGTTCTGACGTTCTGACCCTTTTGAACCTTTTCTCTGGCCTGTCGAGCGTCGGCCTGTTTGCTGTTTGGGTCTCATTTGGTGTTTATTTAAGCTTTCTTAAAAATTATATTTTTATGGTAAAAGGAGTAATTTATTTCGCTCACTTTATTCGCACAAATTGACAATTTCAAAGACTGAGAAATACGAAATACCTATTATATGAATATAAACTGTTGGATATTTGAATTGAATAATTGAAATTTCTAGACGCATTTTGCGTGATATAAAGTAATTTCTTACTGGACCATATTGTCTTGAATTATGAAAAGTATATAGATAAATATATATATACTAGTGTTTGGAAGTTTCCTGACTGATACTGCATTCTGACTATTTTCTGATATACAGGGTGTTTCACAGGTAAAGGGAAATATTCCAATGGTAGATAGGGGTCACCAAGGTGTTTCTGAAAATACCATATTTGATAGTTCTTACAGTCGTCATAATGGATATACAGGGCGATTTATCGATTTCGAATAATTATTCATTCGTCTATATGTACCTATTGACCTACCCAGTATATTTTTCCCAAATTTGATAAGGAGCTTATACTTGGGACGTTCAATTCATTCATCTTTCAGGTGGAGTGAAAATCCAGGGTCGGCTTCAGGAAAAATTTACATTAAGTCGAAATATTAAAATAACATACTGGTATTTAATAATTAACACAGTACATCAAAAGAATTGTGGAGAGGAGGAAAAACTGAATTGGGTTTGATGCTTTTTGTTTAAACAGAAACAGAAGGTTGAAAGTATGTCAATTTGAAGAGGATTGGAATTATGAAACCAGTGTCAATTATGATTATTTGATATTTCAGTCAAAAATCGCTCTGAAGAACTCACTAAGTCTCACAGTCTCCATAAGTCTTAAACTACCCAGTAACATTTTCTCAAATTTGGTAGGTATGTAGCTTACTTGGGACGATGGATTCATTAACCTATCAGGCGGAATGGAAATAATACCAAATAATTATAATTCGATAATTCACCCTGTATCTCTGTTATAAATACTATGAGACTTTTCCTGAAGCTGAACCTGTATTTCCATTCTGCCTGATAGGTCAATGAATCCATCGTCCCAAGTAAGCTCAATACCAAATTTGAGAAAATATTACTGCGATGGGTAGTCTAATACTTATATGGACGAGTGAATAATTATTCGAAACCAATAATTCACCCTGTATCTCCGTTATAAAGACTGCGAGACTGAGTAAGTTTTTTCGAACGATCATTTTTAACAAGAATATATCAAATAATCATAATTGAAAGTGGTTTCATAATTTCAATACTCTTCAAATTGACATACTTTTACCTTTCTGTCTATGATTGTTACGATGAGAATTGGTGGCGGGAAAACAAAAAGCATCAAATCCAGTTCAGTTTTTCCTCCTCTTCACGGTTCCTTTGATGAACTCTGTCAATTATTACATACAGTGTGTCATTTTAATATTTCGAATAAATGTTAATTTTTCCTGAAGCCGAACCTGGATTTTCACTTCACCCGATACGTGAATGAATTCAACGTCCCAAGTATAAGCTCCATACCGAATTTTAGAAAGATATACTGGGTAGTTCAATACTTATAGACGGATGAATAATTATTCGAAATCGATAAATCGCCCTGTATCTACGTTACGAAGAATCTAAGACCTATCAAATATGTTATTTTCAGAACCACCTTGGTGACACCTATGTACCATTGAAATATTTCCCTTTATCTGTGAAACACCCTGTATAACTCACCCATTGTTTTTGTAGTTCGTGAAATATGAAAACAATCCGTATTTACGAACCCCTCTTACTTTTTCACATATAATGGAATACTGATTGGTTGCATTTCTATATTTCAGCAGAGCAAACCTGGAATCAAATTAGGTATCATGAGCAATTCATATTTTTATACGAATTTATTTCAGTCCAAGACTGTTTGGTTCTTAACTTTTACTCTGATATCTACGAATTATAGCCGGAAATCAATATTTTCACTGATCACACCGATTGACCTGTTCACCATGATAGACAACAAAATGGCTGGAATGGGACAGTTAACAACTTTACTTTGCCGTAAAAAAAAATATCCCATATTTCTGAACAACCTAAAATCATCATATTACAATATTAACTAATAATATTGATTTCAACGTTTCACTTTATAATATTATGTTGGATACTTCAGGAGGACATTATCGCAATGTAATTTCAACAATATCACAAAACTTATATCTGAACAATAGTTTTGTTATGTATCATGTTTAGTGGGATCAAAGAACCATAACCAACACATTGGTTCTCTATGAATATTTCTACGCCACTGACAATCAGGTGTGGGATTGTTTGGCACCGAGTGGGATCGAAAGGGGGTATATCGAAACCCAAATGAACGTTATTTACCCGTACACGTCGTCACGTCACAAGTTTCATTACGTGTCAGAGGCACGCCAAGGCCCACTGGGACGCGATTGGGATTATGTATTCCATTTTCTGAGCCGTACAAATATACATAATAGTTGCCGATTCCTTCCCCGGGATAAATCGACAGACGGATGAATTAGTTTCCGGTCGTGTTTGATGGATTTCCTTCGGTGTTCCAAGAAGGAAGACGTTGGGGAGGGGGAGGGGGGGGGTGTGTATATGCGTGTGACAACTGACATGGATTGAATGGGGTCTCTGGGATCGTGCAAGACGAGTATAGCTAATGAGAATGATGTGAAATGCATAAGTTTCTCTGATTTCCATCAATCATATTATTATGGACGAATATCTTTCTTTTCGAGTACGGATAATAACTTTGATTTGATAGACAATATTTTTTCTATCAAACTCCGTTGAAACAATTCAAGAGGTTTATCAGAATACAGTACATGACATTACAGTCTGATAAAGTACATTCTGTCATTGTATGGTCTGATATAATATGATTCTGATGGAATACGGTATGTTGTATTACGAGTCTGTCGATGTACGGTTTAAGCATATTACGATTTTCTCAATTTACAGTTTCAATATTTTGTGATTCTGCAAACGTGCTATTCTGACTTTTCTGCTTTTCTGTCAATGTACGGATCTGGCATTTTACTATTCTGTCGATGAACGGTTTGTTGTATTTCGATTCTGACAAAGTACGGTCTGCTTATGTGCGGTCTGTCATTTTGTGATTCTGACGAATTACGGTCTGTGTTGTTATGGATCTGACGTAATAACATTCTGCTGTAATGTTGGTTTCTTAGTTTTCGATTCTGTATATTTGCGGATCTGCGATATTCCTCTTATGGAAAAAAGGCACATCTGTTATTATCTAGTATGCTCATGTATAGTATACAAACTACTGTTCGAGAAATTACGGTTCTGTGCATTTACAGAAGAACCATCACATACTGAACATACTGGGAACACCAGCTGACTGTGGAAGAAATACCACAACTAGACTCCCTCAAAATCCTCAAATTCCTGAAGGAAATGAATCTTGTGGGGTTGCTATGAACAAGAAATCCTTGATATGGCAGAAGCAGATGGGGCACAATAGATCTAATTAGGTCGCAGCGCATCTGTCACCATTACAGTAAAGATGAATATAATTCCAAAACAATATTGTTCTGTTAGATTACTGGTTTGAAAATGTATATTCTGATGGATTACGAATCTGCCAATTTACATTCTGCTGATTTGGGTGTTCCCGGTTTATCCTACCATCAGGAACAATCATCAAAATGGAAGAATTTTGAGCCGATCTGGACCATATGAACAGCTTCATTTCTACATTCAACATGACTTCGTTTTCGAGATATAGGGTGTTGAAAATACTAGTCGTTCTTTGATGAAAAGTTTGAAAAGGTTTGAGATAAATCAACAGTATTTCTCACAGATACAAACCTTTTTATTTTCATAAAGTTATTCGGTTTCAACTGAATCTGGGGGAAGTGAAGGTGAATTGAAGTTTTATTGTGTTTGTTCAGTTATTATTTTTTATTATCTTAAATCGAATCTTAGATTTCTCATATCGTTAATCCGGTTCAATTTGATTGAATATTGTTATTATTACTTAAACGAGTACAACACATTGTTGAATTTGAATGACTGAAGCCATATCAGTTCGTAGAAAAAGTATAGTATATAACGCGTTTATAAACTCTTCTAGACACTCGTTCATTAAACAGTCGCTCCGCTCTGATGCGCTCGTGCTTAAAATACTCGTTACTAAAATGACGTTCAACCCTTGTTACATAATATACTATTTTCTATAGCGAAATAGGAACAAGGGATATACATTTATAATTGGCCTGGAGTAGTTATATAGTAGCTTCGGAAATTTGAATCACAAAGACACGTTCATAAAATCTGTGTACCAGTCTACCAGTGCCGTTTTGTCTAACACTTTCGGATTTATTTTACGGTTTAGCTGAAGAACAGATGTGACCCCGGGCGTAAGCACATTCGCGTTCCGTTATAGTGTCACCTAAATCAGGATTTATCCCTTACTAAAATCCTTATCTAATGTCGCGTAAGGGTCCATAAAAATTGTTGGAGCAGTGCAGAGGCTATTAAGTACAAACAGGAAAGCACTTAATAAGTGAACCTTTCGAAAAATGCGGTGTTCCGCCTGATGCGAATTTTCAATCCTTAATTTTTTTCCTTGTCGAATTTTACGTCTTGTGGGGGATAGAACATAACGTAAATTGACAGTCATATGTCCGAGATCATCTTTCGCCAACGTACTATAAGGAAGATTTTATTGGGTCTCAACACCAACAAAACTTGTGGCTCCGACGGAATCCCACCGGTTGTTCTTAAGAAATGTGCTCCCGAACTAATATACCTGTTCTCTGCAAGTTGATCAAGTACTTTTACGAATTGGGGATATTCCCATGCAACTGGAAAATCGCAAGAGTACAACCAGTTCCTTAATAAGGCAAAAAGACCCTACCTAGCAACTACAGACCGATCGCACTGCTATCTATTATTTCTTCCGTCATCAGAGATCAACTGGTGACCTGCTCGCTTACGTCTCACATATATGGCAGCAATATATTGAAAAATATGATGAAACCGTAGCCGTGGCACTTGATATCTCCAAGGCATTCGATCGAGTCTGGCACCACGGACTCCTCGCCAAGCTCCCATCTTATGGCTTGCCTCCCCAGCTATGTTCTCTGCTAGCTAGTTTTCTCCCACACAGGTCTCTCCATGTAGTGGTCGACGGAGTTTTATCTGACTCTCTTATCATAAATGATGGTGTTCCGCAGGGATCAATTCTAGCACCAACACTATTTCTACTCCATATCAACGATTTGTTGAAAGCAACTTCATGTCCAGTACACAGCTACGCGGATGATAGTACCCTCCATAACGCCTTCTCTTCCAGGGCTCCAATACCAGCCAGGCAAATCAGAAGCGAACAAGGGAGAAATGTTGACAACATAAATATGGACTTGGCAACAATTCTCGAATGGGGATCCAATAACTTGGTAGATTTCAATGCAAACAAAACACAAGCATGTCATTTTCTCTAGAAAATCCGATCTCACTGTGCCCAACATAAGCTTGTCAGGATTAACCATACCTTTGAAGACATCCATTTCGATGCTTGGTATTACTATCAGCAATAACCTGTCTTGGGAAAATCACGTGAGATCAATTGCTAAAAGTGCATCCCAAAAACTTGGTTTTCTGTTTCGGGCCAGGAGCTATTTCAGTTCAAGTCATAGCTGCTTATGATCTATAAGGCACAGATCCGGCCTGCCCTGGGGTACTGTTTCCATATTTGGAGTGCAGCACCCAAACATACCCTGAAACTGTTGGATTCTGTCCAAAAAATTGCAATTCGTCTCGTGGGTGATGCCTCGCTCACAATCTTACTCACTTCTCTGGACCACTGAAGAAAAGTTGGCGATCTGGCTCTATTTTATAGATATTTTCATGGACGATGCTCTTCTGAAATATCAACAATTGTTCCTCCCTTCATGATAAAATAACACTTCGTTTCGAACTATGAATACGGCAAAAAACTAAATTTCTTTCTGCGGCTTCAAGAACACACTGGATACAATAGCAGATAGCAATTGTTGAAAAAGAAATTAATTTCAAAATTACATTTCAATTTTATGTAACCTTTGAACGCATGAAGAACTAAAAGTTAACTAGTACGCTGGATTCCTCTTTTCACCAGATTTCCAATGAGGAGTTACAAGCCATAGGGTTACATTCGAAAAAATCATGTTGAGGGTGGTTTCAGCTACGCCTGGATATTGCTTCCAAAATATACGTAAATACATTAAATCGTTGACGTATATCGGGATTTTTTAGAAAAAATATTCACCTTTCCGTTAACAAATTTATCCCAGTCAAAGTCTCCACAATATATTATATTGTGAAAGTTTCAATATTTTTGTCTTTGTGACTTTACCTACACTATTTCAGCCTTGTACACATTTGTACACATTCCTTCTTCTGGCTAGTTGATAAGTTTCGAACATTATGTATGTATTTACATATCATCCATGCCTTGTACAGTCTTTGATTGGCGGATAAATTTACCTTATCTTATCTTATTTCCTTATATATATATATATATATATATATAAAACTAGGGAATATTGGGGACTGCAGCAAAGTCAAAAAGAGTACTCTTTAAAGTTGGTCCAAGCTTTCGAAAATCTTTATTTTCATCATCAGGGAGTCTGTAAAGTGATTATTCATGAGTATCATGTAGTTAAAGTAATGAAATCTTTGTGTACTTACAACTTTGTTGAGGATGGCTGACATGATGTTCATGTATAATTTCTTTATGTGTCTTGGTACATAACATGAAAAAGCCGAAAAATCATCGATAAAAATACAATTACATTACATTGAATCACACGTTAAAATATTATAAACTATTTAAAAGTCACATCTTCTACCACATGGTTGGAATTGTTAGCAGATAAGGTTATTGCAAATGGTGCCGGGAAATGAGTTTTTTTGAAAAATGAATATGACTGACATATGACAGTGTGTGTGAAGACAATTGTCATGTCAAAATGCACGAAACAGTGGTACCAACAGACAATGTGTACCAACGTTGAAAACTGAAATTTGAAATGATTATGAGTTATCTAAAGACAGTAAAAAGGAATAAATCTCACTCAAATGATTGATATCCGTTTTTTTATTTATGCAATTATTGCATTGTGATATAAAGGCCATTTCTAAGAAAGTTCTTTTCATCAGATGTTTTTCTCGTGCCAAGATTTTAACATCATCAAAATTCATGCGGTGATCATATTTATTCACATGTTCTGCAAGTGCACATCTTTCTGGGTGCAGTCTGCAATCACTCCTATGTGAGATTATTCTATTGGATAGTGACCTCGATGTTTGTCCTATATATTGGTTGTTACAATCATGGCACGGAATACTATAGATTACATTTGTGTTGGATAACAAGGGCACTTTATCTTTGATTTTAGTGTGCAAGGATTTGATAGTTACTACTGTTCTGTATGCTATTTTTAAGTTACATGTTGAAGGAAATAGTCTGGTCAGTTGTGGTGTTACCTCTCTTATATAGGGCAGTGAAGTGAAAATGATTGGTGCTGGGATTGTCTCAGCACCAATCATTTTCACTTCACTGCCCTATATAAGAGAGGTAACACCACAACTGACCAGACTATTTCCTTCAACATGTAACTTAAAAATAGCATACAGAACAGTAGTAACTATCAAATCCTTGCACACTAAAATCAAAGATAAAGTGCCCTTGTTATCCAACACAAATGTAATCTATAGTATTCCGTGCCATGATTGTAACAACCAATATATAGGACAAACATCGAGGTCACTATCCAATAGAATAATCTCACATAGGAGTGATTGCAGACTGCACCCAGAAAGATGTGCACTTGCAGAACATGTGAATAAATATGATCACCGCATGAATTTTGATGATGTTAAAATCTTGGCACGAGAAAAACATCTGATGAAAAGAACTTTCTTAGAAATGGCCTTTATATCACAATGCAATAATTGCATAAATAAAAAAACGGATATCAATCATTTGAGTGAGATTTATTCCTTTTTACTGTCTTTAGATAACTCATAATCATTTCAAATTTCAGTTTTCAACGTTGGTACACATTGTCTGTTGGTACCACTGTTTCGTGCATTTTGACATGACAATTGTCTTCACACACACTGTCATATGTCAGTCATATTCATTTTTCAAAAAAACTCATTTCCCGGCACCATTTGCAATAACCTTATCTGCTAACAATTCCAACCATGTGGTAGAAGATGTGACTTTTAAATAGTTTATAATATTTTAACGTGTGATTCAATGTAATGTAATTGTATTTTTATCGATGATTTTTCGGCTTTTTCATGTTATGTACCAAGACACATAAAGAAATTATACATGAACATCATGTCAGCCATCCTCAACAAAGTTGTAAGTACACAAAGATTTCATTACTTTAACTACATGATACTCATGAATAATCACTTTACAGACTCCCTGATGATGAAAATAAAGATTTTCGAAAGCTTGGACCAACTTTAAAGAGTACTCTTTTTGACTTTGCTGCAGTCCCCAATATTCCCTAGTTTTATTCCTAACTAGTCAGCAACGACTACCCTTCTACATATATATATATATATATATATGAATAAACCACCAACTTTAGTTAACTACACCGAATGCTAAAACTGTGATTGCTAATAGTCATATCTATTTTGAGTCACTGAAGGTGGTAGAAATATTAATTTTCACAACAATTTCGACCACATTTTGAAGCTTCAGATTACTTAATCGGTATCAATGGCTAGACCAATCGGTTTTTGCTGACCTTCGCGTTCATCTTCAAATACTCCAATGCCGACTGTGCAGACGATTGGCCCAGTTGCGGCTCTAAGCCAAACATAGCCTGCGACATGGGAGGTATCTGCCTAGGAAACGGCAATTGTAGAGTACTCCAAGACGACGTGGAGTTCAGACGAGTGATGCTGGACGCGCACAACGATTGGAGAAACTACCTGGCGACAGGAAAAGAAACCAGAGGCGGCAACAGCGAGGCGGCAGACATGATGGCGCTCTCCTACGACCTAAACCTGGAGTTCACAGCGCGCTGCAACCTGGTCAACTGCCAAATGAAACACGATCAGTGCAGAATCACCCCTAGGTGGCATTCTGCCGGGCAGAACCTCTACTCGATCTCAGGAGGCGGCGCAGAAAACACGCATAGGTAAACAAACGAGCTATGTGGATACGGCATCATTTCACTCCGTTTTCTCTACCAGGTTTCTCAAAAGTTGCTCACCCCTATACCTTTTTTGTTTCATTAAATATACAAATGAATACGGTGTGTGAGTATAGTTCATAAATGTGCATTATTTGACGCATTCAATTGTTTTCTGTCACTTTTGGTTTGACCGGAAATGATCCATATTTTCTTATTTTCAATGGGACACCCGTAATATTTATACTTATTTCGATAGAGAATAACATTGTGAACAAAATACCCTTTTCAGATAATATGGTGATGAGCCACCCTTGTTCCTTTTGAAAAAAATGAGAACATCATAATTACGATATTGTGAATTTTTAATGAACCTGTGAAGCAATTTAAAAGTAAAACTTCATCGAAACTATTTTTCTAGGCAACATGATCGAAAATCAACTGTTTTAACCTCGGTTTCAACTCATTTATGGCACTCTACAGTGTGTCCCACTCACCATGCTCACCATGGGTATCTTTTTAACGGTGAAAGATACGAGGTCGGTTAAATGACACCAAATGTGGAGTTTGTCAAGGCCAACAATAATGTGAAAAAATATTTTGATAAAATCTATTCGTTTTTGTTTTATACGCAAAAAACAGATTTTGATCATTTTCATGTCTCCTCCGTAACTTCTTTATTTATGAAAATATTCAAATAGGAATTTCACATTCTCATGGCAGCTTTTCAAAGTGATTTCGAAAAAAATATGAAATTTATACCAACTCTTCTAGAATTTGAGATATCAGCACCAACTTTAGTTTTTCAAATGTAGGTCATAGCTCACTATGACTTAGTTACAAATAACTTTTTTTTCTCTTACAGATGATATGTCGCAGTAATAGTTTCGTGTTGATAACAACGGAGTTATCGTCATTTATACAAAAACAAAAAGTCATTCGGAAGCCGAAATCTTGAATTTATGAATTTTAAAGAAAAAATCATGATCTTTGACCTCAAAAACCCCCACTTACCAATTTTGAATGGAATCGGACCAAATCTTGTCCGCCATCTTGGAGCAGCCATTTTTTTTGATTTCAACAAAAATTCCATAATGTATTGTCACCGAAATTATGAACACCTGCCAAATTTCAAGTTAATCGGACAAGAAAGTGTGAATACTGAAGGATTCTGCAGAGAATTGCACAGCAAATCCGAGTAAAAACTCCAATAAATATATGGTAGAACTGACTTTTAATCAATCTAATTGACAGACAGTTAATAACAACAACTTGTCTTCAGATGATCCGACAAAATAACAGCTGGGATAGATTTAGTCAATTGATCTGCTAGGTTTTTCTTCGATTCTATATATCTCAGAATATTTTGATTTTCTCCAATCAAGTCTTTTACATGAAATAATCTCAAATATGCTCAAATCAATGTGTTTAGATCTATCTGATGTAGTGTGATTTTCTGCAAGTTTTATTGTTCCCTGATTGTCTACGTGAATAGGGAAAGGTTCTGCAAAGAACATAATTATATTTCTCAATTTCCATACCCAATTTCTTCTCTCAGTCTCACTAAGAGCAATGAATTCTGATTCAACGGTACTCAGAGCAACGCAATGCTGTTTTCGACTACACCAGCTTACTACTCCGCGTAAAAGTCAGTTAAAAACAACAACTCATAACATGACACATTCTTTACTTATCATATCATAACATCGGTGACCATATACAGGGCGTCAGGTTGTAAAGCATGAACCTCCAACACTCCCCCTGGATCTTAGATCCTTCATTTGAAATGTTCGCTTAAACCTCCAACAAAAGTTGGTTATTCACTACTTTCATACTTTTTTATGGAGTGCTTCGTTAATCTATCGCTATTGGCGCTTTTTTGTCACGCGCTATTTGTGTTGTGTTGTGCTTTGAATCGCTAAATAAATAAATAAATACATGAATGAATAACAAGATGTAAAACGGGGTGAAATGGTGCCGTATCCACATAGCTCAATAATTATCACTTCATAATTCCTCGCACAGTTGCGTCTCCCTTTGGTACGAGGAAAGCAAACACACCAGCGCCCAGCAGATAGAGCGATTCAGAAACAGGAATGATGGTGTCCAAATAGGGCACTTCACGCAGGTCGTTTGGTCCAAGGTGACGCACTTGGGCTGCTCAAGAGCAACAGATGGCGAAAGATGGTTTGTGGCCTGTAATTATGGCCCATCTGGCAATTTTCGGGACGCCCCTGTTTATACAAGAGGTCCGGCATGTAGTGCGTGTCCCAATGGGACGAAGTGTAATGCGAGGTATCCAGGATTGTGTGGGGAAATTGACGCAGTCCCACTCCATGGACACAGGTTCAGTAGTTCTTTTCTTGCAATTCTTTTCCTACCTGCTCTTCTAGCTTTCTTGTTATTGTAAGTGGACTTAAGTCCGTATATGACACGGGCCAGTATTTGATCCATTTTCTGAATGAGAATTTATATTCAGAATTTACTGCACCGTGTATTACAGAAACAGAGATAAAATGCAAAATTGGATGAAAAATAGAACATTTCCTATTTTTCATTAATTTTATGTTGGTATAATTTCCTCCTGCCGATTCATTAAAATTGATAGATAAATATGTTGAGTTTCCATTTCTATAACCGCACAACGGAAACGTCAAAGTGCAGACTCATCGTATGTTAATGTTTGGCTGAATTCAGCGAAAACCCTTGAATATTCATCTTGTGACAATTAAAATATTTTAATGAGGCGACATCGCGGCTGGCTATGCAACAAAACTTGAGTTTGTTTCGTATGCGAAAGTTCATAACCGGAGTGCGTGTTATTGTATAATTATTCAAATTCACTTCTCATTCGATTTTGCTATATCGCAACCCTTTCGCATCTGATTACTCCTTCTCATTCAGATTTATTTCCCTTCGTCAATCTTCGTCTCACTTCATTCGTCGCTCAATTTAAATGCATTTTGCAATAAGGCGCAAAAAGTCATCACACGCAGTCCAATCGAGAGATAAACCAACTTTCTTAGGCCATGAACAATATCACCCTGTAGATAGTTTCCTAGATATCTTGAAAAATTATATCACCATAATAATTAGGCCCATTGATAGTCCCATTTTGTACCATCCCAGTAAACACATTTGTACTATTTACATACATATGCCGTTAATTTCATATAACGGATGTTCAATAACTTAATTCCCTCAAATTGATGTCAATTTACTGTGAATTGATGTAGATAAAAAACTTATATGATCTTATTTTACTTGAATTTAGAGCAATGTTCCATATAACAGTGATATCACTCTTACATAACATAATAATTATATTATATAATTCAATGTTGATAATCGAAATGATTATCTTCCTTATGAGTGTTAATTTGCTATTTAGGTGAATATTTCACGAAGTTTTATCGCTCACTTCATTTTTCCAACACTCTTTTATTAGCTTCACCTGTTTCTATGTATATATCTATGTAACCGACTCTTTTGGATTCGATTTTGATCCACTTCAAACGGGATTGATTTGAAGTTTGGCAGGTTTGCATAATTCTGAAGGAAATGCATCACGAAATTTTTGGTAGACAAAAAAGCGAAATGGCGGCTCCAAAATTTTGGACGAGTTTTGTAAATGTGATTCGATTCTATCCAAAATTGGTATCTTGTGGTTTTCGGGTTCGGAGATTATGATGCTTTTAGCAAAATTGGAAAATTCAATATGGCGAATACAATATGGCAGACGGGTTTTGTAATTATTATCCGATTATATTAAAAATTGGTATATGGAGGCTTTCAGGGTCGGAGATTATGAATCTATCGTCAAAATTGGGTACTAACAAAAAATATAAAAACACTGAGATACACTGTTTTGTAGTCAGCCGAACTAAAAAATATAAAATGAATAGTAGTTCAGAAAATTAAAGAATCACGCTTTCATAGATAGACCTACTAAAAAGACGAAGAAAATGAAATAATAGCAGTGTCTCACACTATAAGTACTCGTATGGATAGTTGAATCCAGAGAAACTAGTGATTTTGACCAACTTCAAAACGTCGACCAAAATTGAAACTTTGCACAGTCATGAAGTACCGATGATGATAGCATGATTCAATAGTTCTGTTTGATTATTCTGATCAGGATCTTCAGGATTTTCGATTTTTCTCGAATAAAATGGTGAATGCTCTTCCGCCCCCAAAATTTCAAATGTTCCTTCACCAAAACTTATAATCTACGTGTTTATTCATTCTATCAATGTTCAATATATTCAGGGATGCAGCAGTATCTCGCACCAAGTACTCGTATAATAAACTGCTCAACACATGAAACAAATTTGATTCATCATAACTTTCGATTTCCTCGACCGATTTTCAATTATTTTTCAGTTTCTGAAAGCTCGATTTATTGACTATCGAACCTATGGATATGACTATTCCATCTTCTCCGGATGAGATTCTACAGGATGATAATCAAAGCTGTGCATTTTTCCAAAAAATTCAAACGCCTCCCGTTTCTATTGCAAGATCAAACCACTGTAATTGTTAGAAAAACCGGATTTTCAGAGCGTCGTTCTCACTTTGTGATAGATTCTTAGGAGATAATTTCAAGGCAAATGAGATAGACTGAAGAAATATACAGGATGTCGTCTACTGCAATCTACTGCAATTGTGATGAAATCCGTCAGTTGCATGGTATGTCTTGGCAGCAACTTTTTTTATTTAGACGATATCCTGTATATTCCTTCAGTTTATCTCATTTGCCTTGAAATTATCTTCTAAAAATCTATCACAAAGTGAGAAGGACGCTCTGAAAATCCTGTTTCTCTAACAATTCCAATTCCTTGGGTATTTATCAACATATAATCTCCAAAAATTCAAAAAAAATTCCAATACCTATCTCCTGTCCCTATCCTCCCTAGGAACGCGCGATGTTCTTTGAACATTATAGGGATTCCCTTTCGTGCGCTCCAATCGATAAAAAAAAAAAAAAAACAACGCACTCTTGCTATTTTATCTTCAACTTCTTTCTAGTTTGGCTATCCATAAAAGCGTGTCCCTTTAGTTTTTTAAACTACTATTTATTTCAGAATGAAATTTCTGTCACCCTGCAAACCGTATTTTCAAATGTTAATGCCCGAAATTTTGGGGCGTATCATGAATTTTCGCTGGAAATTAAATAGCTGTCGGAAATCCGATAAAACCTTCGTATATAGGCGGATCGTTAAGTTGTCACTCGTTAATTGAGTTGCTTGTGTCGCAAATGACGTGATGTATGCAAATCGGGATAGCGTCATTCGCCCCTATATTTCGGTGCCGTGTTCTCTCCTCTTTCCTTTATATGCCTTCGTTTCGTATTGTATAGGTACTTAGATATATAGGAAGGCTCTTATATGCTTATATTATACAGTCGCAGATTTTCAAATTTGAATTAATCCCAACACGGTTCTTCCATTTCCACATGAAGTTGTCGTATATTTCTGTCTCTGGAACGAATGGTGGTGCTACATCCCGATTTTTCTATTGGAGTGAGGTTAATTTTGAAATATCTACTCATCATTTTGTGTTCATGAATAGTTATCTGAAGCTTTTCTGTATTTCACATGCTCTTGTTCTTGTTTGCTACATTTCTTCCCAGGAAACTAAGAACTCACGGCGCAGGCAGGTCAATGCTGTCAATGGAGACCTTGCTGAAATCACAGCCTGGGGAACCAACAACCTAGTTGAATTCAACGCCACCAAAACTCAAGCCTGTATTTTCTCTAAAAAGGCGGAACTCAGTATGCCCGATATTGTAATGTCTGGCACCACCATCCCCACCAAGCCCACCATATCTATGCTCGGTATTTCCATCAGCAATACCCTTTCATGGGATAATCATGTCAGATCCATCGCAAAAGCTGCTTCGAAAAAACTCTTGTTCCGTGCGAAAAGCTACTTTATACCTCAACAACTTCTCATGATCTACAAAGCGCAGATACGGCCTGTTCTGGAATACTGTTCCCACATATGGGGTTCAGCACCGAAACATACGCTGATGCTCTTAGATTTCATCCAGAGAAGAGCCATTCGCCTGGTGGGTGACGCCACACTCACTCACTCTTTGACATCATTGGCACACCGTAGAAAGGTCGGCGACCTTTCACTTTTCTATCGATACTTCCACGGGAAATGTTCTCGGAAATCTCTGCTATTATTATATAATAAATATTATAATATTGAGGGCGTCTGTACAGAGATATTTGAAGGAATGTACCATCAGGGTCATTTCATGCCAGAATATGTACTACTAAAGGAACGTTTAAATTCATATCCCATCAGGGACATGCCAAAACATACGCTGATGCTCTTAGATTCCATCCAGAGAAGAGCCATTCGCCTGGTGGGTGACGCCACACTCACTCACTCTTTGGCATCATTAGAACACCGTAGAAAGGTCGGCGACCTTTCACTTTTCTATCGATACTTCCACAGGAAATGTTCTTCGGAAATCTCTGCTATCATCCCTTCACTAGCAATACCAATCAGACGAACTAGACAAGCCCAGTCAGCACATCTTTTCGTTGTCAACCTCGAAAGATGTCGAACAGCACTTTATCAAGACTCCTTCATCCATAGAACGGCTAGGCTCTGGAATTCACTGCCTGTGGAAGAGTGTTCCCAACAACATATAATCTCCAAAAGTTCAAAAAAAAAATCCAATACCTACCTCCTGTCCCTATCCTCCCTAGGAACGCACGATGTTCTTTGAACATTATAGGGATACCCTCTCGTGCGCTCCAAGCGATAAAAAAAAAATGTACCTCGTGGCAGTTCTAAGGGATGCTATTTCTATGACATATGAAATGATGTACCGTGGACGTCCTTGCTCGGACATTGCATGGGATGTACGGGATGGGACGTCCCAAGGACACTTATTATTGGTCCGGGACATTCGGACTTGAATTGTACCAAATAGGGACGTCCCTAGGACGTTGTGTGCTATTAGGGATTATCTTCCTAGGGAATAATACGATACTTCTGGCCCCTCTTTTGTTACCAGAGAAACTTTCTACTCTCGCCGGCGTAAAAATTCATTTTGTCGCTCGCTACGCCACTGCATTAGCCTAGGTACACACGAACGAAGAGTTGCGGCGGCGTTGCCAACACGTTTATTTGCTTCGCGAATTTAACGCTTCCGTAGAGGGCGCTTGGCTCAGTTCATTCCTTAATGGAATCATCTCGATGGAATGTTTGTTTTTCCACGGTAAACTGAGTGTTATGGGCCTAAACCAGCGTCCTCCGGACTCGGTCTAGATACTCCGTGTTCCACTTCCTTGCTCGAGTGTTCTGTACACAGAGGAGGGGGCTCTTCAAGTCGACAGATTTGATTAGCTTCCTTTTCGTTATTGATATAATTAATTTGTGAATCAGTTGTGCCAGAGGAAAACTCAGATTGTGTATGATATGATTTTTTTCTACTAGCTTGCGGAAATGTCCACTTTTTCACTGTCATTTTAGTATTTGAGAGTCATTTTTCCGCACTTGTGCGGAACAATTTATTTGTTTTACTAGGCAGGAAAGTAGCGGTTAATCTACATTTACTGCCGTGTGAAACATAATTTTTTTCTCTAAATGTTATCAAACCAATGTTGTGCAATTTTTTCATTGAAAATCCATTATTTTGCGTTCAGTCATAATATCAGTGTCAATTTTGATTACCAATTTTATTGAAATTTCTTGAAACGTTGCATCGCAAAAAACTTTTCCTGATGTCTAGGCAGAGAAAGTACGCCTTTTTCTAACTATAGTTACGTACGATCTGTTTTCTAATTTTGATGAAAAATAGTTCTACATGAGTTCTATGGATTGTGTACAACATATCAGTAGGCAAGATCACTTCGCCAGTCATTTATATCCATCAAACAATGATATGACCACAAACAGCGACGAAGTTCACGAAGTTGACTCGTTTGATATCTTCTTCAGTGGAAAATGACTAATTCAAGTCCAGATTTCTGTTGAAAAAATATTTCATCACCAGTGATATTGTACGGCCACTATAGAAAGTAGAGAAGAACACACGAGATACAGCCTCAGTAAGTAGCTCGTTACGCACAGTAAGCACATCGCACAGTTTTCGTTTATTCCGCCAGTCATGATCGCGTAATCGCTGTCAACAGCGGATGACATAACTGTCAAGAATTATAATTCAGACTGTTTGTCTAAACTTTTTTGATGTACTATATGCTCGACTATATGGCAGTAGGTAAAGTATAGTACGTTGTGCGTGTCGTAAAGCAATTACGCACTCATGGAATTACTTTTCCATTACGTATATATATACTATTATTCATTTTTTTTTTTCAATCCCATGTTTTATAATATAGCATGAAGTGTTTTTCCAATAGGTATTGACTAAATACTAAAAATTTTTCTCATCGCTTCTGTGTTAAGTGTTATTTGTCGAATGAATTGTCTTTTGTAAATGTCATTCATAATAAATTTGCAAAACGGAGGTTCCAAAAAGTTGTTTTTGCTCTCAACAATGTTGTTCAGATAAGTATTAACAATTCAACAATTTTTGACCTGATAGAAATACAATAAAATTTTGACAGTGGCGCCGATTTCATTCAAATTCGACATTTGACATCTTCATAGCCAATCCCATAATACGAAATGTATCATCCTTGAAACTATTTCCAATTTGTATGATATCTCAATCCAGCCATCCTTCTCAAAGTGCACCAATTTCGATCAATCAATAAGAACACAAGTTTGGTGTTTCTGTTGTTTTTCTAGTCTGTTTTAGGTATTTTACATTTCAAGAAATTTGAATGGATAATAGTAGATTGTTTTATTAGGATCAAAAGTGACACTTTGTTTGACAAGCGAATTTTGCATTTGCGAGGCGGAGCGTTTAGCGAAGCCGAGCGAAAACAAAATTTGCGAGTCGAACAAAGACACTTTTGATCCGAATGAAACATGCTATTTTTTCTGCAACCGAAACAATTAACTCAAATAAACATGTGAAGTAACCACCAATGCCGTGCCATATGTATGCAATGCAACAAATATTGACAAATAATCCATGTGGTGAGAATATTCTACCTGCACTAACAGCAGGTTAGGTTTTCTAGGATGTTCGAATTGTAGTTTCAATATAAATACAACCACAGATTGATATATTTGTGTATGGACCAGGTGTTCTATATAATGTCAAATACCGCGCTAGTGCCAGCTATAGGAACTAGACGTGGAAAATGTTAGGTTAGTGAGCATATCAACAATGATAATAGTGATTATTTATTCCTCTCCATACTACACGGTGTTTGACTTGCGATAATCAAATGAAGCTAAACAATATCGTTGTTTGAGACAAAAAAACTATTGCTTGCCGTGATTATTCAAAAACAAGTTATCCATCCCGAGAATAACGAATGAAATACAGATCAAGCAAGTATTTGAATCTTGAAGGTTTCCCTGATCAAAACAAAAATACTCAACTGAGATGTTTATAATTTCAATACTAAACTATGATAAGGTTTATTTATATCTCTAGCATGCGTATGAAATGCCAAATCTGCTGAAATCGGAAACAAATCAGGTATGCGTCTCAACCCAAATAACCAACCATCACAATGTTGTTTATTCTTGATGACGTCCAGTAGATCCTTTTTAGTTCCTAGGAGCTTAAGTTCAATTTTAGCTCCTAGGAACTAAAATTCAACTTTAGCTCCTAGGAACTAAATATGTTGCCTAGCAACATACCTATTTTTGTGTCAGTAATAGAAACGTCAATTTAAGAGCTAATTTTGGTATCAAAATGGACGACTTTTGTGTCGGTTGCAGAAAAAACAAATTGTCAGGTTTAGATAAGGTGAAAAAAAGCTGAACTGTCTCAATTTATTCAAATTTGGTTGGAGGTACTTACATTGTATTATCAAGATAATATTAATATAAAGAAATAACATCTAAGTATGGTATACATCTGTAGTATATAAACAGAAACAATATCGTGCGAAATAAACATGGATAAACCCACTAAAACCGAAGTTGCGTATGGGTATTTGTTTCATTATAAATGAATAATGAATTGATTATACAGGGTGGCATTGAAATAAGTGCGAATATTTCAAACAGTGAGAAAGCTCGACGTGGTCTATCGAATGGCACTAATAAAAAAATTTAGGGATCAAAATAAAATTTGAGGTTAGACCCCTTTTTCCACCCAAAGTTCTACACTGTGGCAAATCTGACGTCACCTCTGTTCAAATTTCCATGCGGTAGGCACAATCACGCAGAGTTCAATCATTTAAATTGTTTTAATGTGGCCTACTTGATTTTTTTCTCGAATTTTGTTCAATTTTTGGGATAAAATTTCTCGTTGATTGTTAGAATTGGAAAAAATCTGATATCATGGGAATATTTCTTAGACTCCTACCTTGTATATATAAATATATATGTATATAGTGTAAATGTGCAGAGTACAATGATGATAATAACAACAATAACAGTAACAGTGATAAGTTTGAGTTGCAGTGAAAATAAATATGTGAAACTATAATTAGTTATATGTAATCAGAAGTGACACTTTGATTGACAAGTCAAATTTGCTTTTGCGGGATGTTAGCAAAGCGAGTCAGATTCTGATCAAACAACTTCGAATTTTTTAATCTGCTCAATTAAAAGATCCATGTGTTTGTGGGTATCAAATTGTATAACAATTTTGTCTTTGTCTTTTTTCTACTAGGACACCCGGTACATTATTAATGAACGAATCCAATCAATACTCAGTATCATTTGTTTTTCGTAACGGTCATGCATATAATACCTATTTAAAACAATTCCGATATTTCGAATAATGGACTTCTATCCTGGGTGTAGTCGATTGAAGCCTGATCCCAATTTATCCCGATTGCTAACTATATCCTCACCTGAATCCCAATAAACGAGTATAGATCCCTACACCTTTGTCTCGCACCAGACTGAACCCTTCTCGACTCATCAACCTGCCGATTGAATAGTTTTCATCCGAAAATAAATCAAAACTCCCCGATATCCGCGCCCTTACAATGATTGTCTCTTAAGGGGATTCCTCTCTCTCAATCATAAACGTCCTATAAGATATAAGAGAAACTTTTATTTTCTAAATACACCTATATGCTTGTTCTTCAAAACATTTTTCAGATACGGTGTCACTGACTTTCGATTGAATTTTTCTCGCATAGGTTTGTTATAGAGAAATTTTAAACGCAGTGATATTTTCGAACTGATTAGTTATTTATTATTGAAAAATCTAGAGAAATGAATATGCTTTTCACGAAAAGTTTCGGTATTTTAAAATTTCAGCAAGGGCTGCTCATCTCAGATATACAGGGTGTCCCGAAACTCAACGTTATCCTTTGGAGGGTTGATAGTCCAGCTCATAGCTGACCAGAATATCACAATATGACACTAGTAAAATATTGATAGTTTTGGAAATATTGGCACCTTTATGAATTTCGTGAAAATTGGTATCGTCAGCAAAACTGAAGAGAGGGTTGGTAGTCATGTGCAATTCCGCAGCTGTGCATAATAATCATATTTGAAGTTATGCAGAAATTTATTTATTGATACCTTGAAGAGATTTTATCAAAATTTTCGGCCCTCTTAACGTGCCCGATTTTACCCTGATAATATACTATTCGAAGTATGGAGAGGATAAATGAGCGCGAACTAGCCTTTCATTGGGGCGTAATTAAAACCCTTGTTGATTGGAGCAGACTGCCGGTTTATTTATCTTGTCATGGCAGCAAGACAACCTCCGATTATGAGTCTGGGGATGATTAATTATGGAACCCCTCTCGATTTATCGTTGCGTCATTTTTTGCTGGTGACTGCCTATACCAAAAGAAAATGATGTTTTTGAAATAATAATAACGAATACGCGTTGCTGTAGCGTCCAAAGCTTTATGATGACAAGTGGCAACTGAGAAAGTGAAATGCTTCGAGTCGAGGAATGGATTGTAATGAATCGTTTCTAATGCCCGAGTACTACCCAAACCAAAAGAGAACCACACGAAATTAAAGAGAAGTAAGTAGATACCAACTTCCTTATTTTGAAATCTATCTTCAATATCGTATATTTGAATTTTTCATCGGATACCAGAATGCGATTGATCAACAAACTCAGTCAGCACATCCTTTTTGTCGTCAAACTAGAGGTGTGTCGAACAAATGTCTACCAAAACTCGGCAAATCTTTGGAAGTATTTCCAGGATTTCAAAACCTCCAAGAATCAAAATAATCCAATTCCTATACCATTTTTCCCTATAAGTACACACACAAATTCTTTCTCGACTAAAAAAATATGTTTCTTTATACAGGATGTCTGGAAAGGCTGATATAGGGCTAGAGAAAATCGCATTTTAATAACATACATCCCAACCGTTTCAAAGTTGATAAAAACTCTATTTATTCAATAACACCATGGTAGTTGCAGTCATTGTCAAAATTGACATAAAATCATTTTGACAGTGTTTAATATTCTGGTAACACCATGGATGAGTTTAGTAATGATGAACATTCCTTATGTGTGAACTTGCAGAAACTTTTATAACTCTGTAACGAAGTGCAATAGATTTTTTTTTCATATGAAGTACAGCTTGACCATTTCAGCTTGGCCTCTGAGATTTGGATGCGCAGTAGACTAGTCGGCGGAAGCTCATTATTGTCGAGGAACTGGTTCAGTGAACATCGGTTAGAACAATACAGTACGATTGTACTTCACAAAAAAAGGTGAATTGGATCTTTGTCGCACACTAAGCATCTCTGTTTATCGTTTGTGCATCTCAGAGGCCAAGCTAAATTGGTCAAGCTGGACTAACATTATTCTGGCTATAACTATATCAGCCCTATCATAAACGACATGACCTTTCCGGACATCCGGTATATACTCAAGTCATTCTGCATCATGGACATGTTTATTTTTCAGTGAGTCAAATATTTTCATCAAACAACATATTTTCATTCAGTCGATTTCGATATAATATTGAATAGATAACCATTTCCAATAAATGTTAGTGATATTATATCTTCTCAGAATTAGATATCTTGGGTTTTTTAGGTACTTGACAGATATAATTCAATAATCTGTGGTGCATGTTAGCCAGGACAATATTTGTTTTTTGTTGGATATTTGAACAAATTATGTTCTAGTGAGTCATAAGTAATATACAGGGTGATCCACAGTGGATGGCCTATTAGTAGTATCTGGAGAACGAAAAGACAGAACATTCAATTATCAAAGCATCCCAATTTTCAGAATGTTCTGTCTTTTCGTTCTCCAGATACTTCTGATAGGCCATCCACCGTGGATCACCCTGTACATATCGCTTGCAATCTATTCTACTCATCGCATCGTTTTTGCAGTCACTTTTCAACGAGCAAACAGTGAATAGGTAGATTTTTCTTGTTTCCATCATTTGAACATAATGTTTTTACAGGAAGATTCTATCTTAATTTTATTTTCTGACGAAGCTGGTTGAAAAAAAAATAGTTATTTGTGTATTTAGAGCGCAAAGTGATAGATTGCCGCTCGACAAAGAAAGTTACCGCGCGATGCGGAGCGGAGCGCGGTAATCTTTGGAGAGCGGCAATAACACTTTGTGCTCGAAATACACACAAGATTTTTTCTACTATATAGTACTAACGCAGCTTTTGGAAATAACTACCCTGAAAGTATGAGCGATTAAAATAGTTGAGAAAGTTCTTATCCATATTATCCCATATGTCCAAAGGAAACAAAAAAAGAAAAATTGAAATAACTGACAAGCCAGAAAAAAAATGTCGGGCCTACCGAGAATTCAAACTGGATCACCAGCGTTGCAACCTGAGCTTCAGACCCCTGAGCCATAGTACGATAATAAGCTCTGCGATCAAATTGAACATTACTCATTGATGCAATAAAATAAAGATACACTGTCTTTCTGATGACAACAAAGAGTTTAAATATAAAGTATAATTCATCGTTTTCAACAGATATGCTTCATCGGGAGCTTCTGGTAGAAATTTGTTGGTATATATCTTCGGCGGTGAATGTTTTGGATTTTTCTCGCTTTATATCCAATAGATTGTTTCTTGAGAAATGCGATAAGTTTCAGATACTTATTGATTCCGATATTATCTTTAACATTCAAGCATGTATACGTACCATCGAATATATGTATAGACCAATGAGTTGATGACTTCAAACTTCAAAGTCTTTGACTTTTTACCAAAATAAGCCAGTAAAAAGTTTTCTGAATACATATTCACCATCTCGGAGTGGCACCAATTTATAAATGTATCATATTGTAATTCATATTTCGTCCTTGATTTCTCCGGTAAGAGATTCAAACTCTTGCGCTTTCTGCTATATCATCATCAGGAAGGAGGTATGTTTGATGATTCACTGTCACTATTTTCCATCATGAAAGAATTGGGGGTTTTCAGGAATAAATAAGTATGGGTTACAGAGATGTGCGAGCGTTTTTTCAATATTTCCGCGCACGAGCGCAAATGCTGTCAAAGAATGACATTTCTGGGAAAACGTCAACTTTGTGCTGGAATTTGAAAGCGTCCAAGGCTACTTTGTTGAGCGTTTGTAGAAAAACAACATTCTTCGACATTGATGGGCAAAATATTAAATTGCACCCTTCATTGGAGTCAACAAATTTCGAACTACTGTTATACACAGTTGCCCCTCGGAACAGGGAGACGTAATAATCCTACGTGGTCGTAAAATTAGCATTTATCGCACTCGCAAAGTGGCCACAAGTCTCGTCAATTTTCGCAAACTTTCCCGGAGATGGATCTGCAGAAGACGATGCAATTTTCCCTGATGTGTTTGTCTGCCTGCCGCGTCCCGAACTTAATCAAGTAATGTGCCCTTCTGGAACGACGTTGCCTTTGCGGAGATGTAGGTGAGCATGTACAGGGTGTCGCGAAATTGACGTGACGACAAGTTTTATCAACAATAATATATATTTTTTTATGTTCTGGTTCCCACGAAAAGGGATATTCTGTAATGTTCAGAGAACATCGTGAGAACCAAGAAAAATGAGATAGGAATTGGTGTTCTTCTCAAATTTCTGGAGGTTATATGCCTCGGGGAAAACATCCCTTGGCAATGTGTTCCAGAGCCTCACTGTTCGTTGGATGAACGATTCTTTGGATAAAGATATTCTGCAGGTCTCCAAAGTGACCATGAAGGGGTGCGAAGCCTCAACTCGACGGGTTAATCTCGCGGGGACTGCCAAGGAAGGAACAATTGTTGATATTTCAACAATACTTGTTAGTGACTGAGGTTTATTACTAAAATTCCAGGAACACCAAAAACATTGATTCGTTTTCAATCATAACATCTGATATTACATGACCACATAGTTTCAGAAGAAAAATGATCGCATATTATTTCCATCAAGTTGATAAGAACTATAGAAACTATAGCTTTTTATAATTGGTTGAAAATAAATTATGAATTTTTCGATGATATTTTTTTAATTCGGGAAAAGCCATCATTAAATTTCATTGTTGTCTTACCCTGTATCTCATAAACAGTTATATGCAAAATCTGATTAGGCCATTTTAAGACTCACAAAATTGTGGGACAGGAACATATGAAAACCGTATATGAGGTTCTATATTTAATAATAACAATAACCTAATATGGCATGCTGTGTCTCCACCAAAATTGGGTACAATGTACATTGATGAACAAAAAAAAAAGAATTTGTATTTTGGATGAATCTTTTTGTCGATTGATTTTTATGCAAAATAGTGAGGATCTAATATCACAAAGAATAATCATTGATGTATCTGATGCTTTTGACACGTGGGTTATAGTTTTCTCATACCCCAGGCTGTTCATGTTGTTTTCGAGGGACACCCTGTAAATGGAGGAAGTGGAGTTGTTATGCAGATTCCGTCGCATCTGTATTCTGAGGACAGTGGCTCGATTAACACCCGGTGATGATATTAGAGGTGATTCGGTATCAAGAAAGGGTCAAATTATAAAGGGGAAAGCAAAATGATATAACAACGTTGCGGGAGAATAGGACATTCACTGTAAGCAGAGTGGTATTCTGTCAGAATATTTTAGGTGCCATAATTGGTATTGTGACCAGAAATTACACAAAGCTGAATACAGGGTGTCCAGAAAGATTATGTCGTAAATGATAGGGCTGATAGAGTGAGCCAAATTATTGTGAGTACTTCATTTGAAAAAATGTCTATCTCAATTCGTTACGGAGTTATTGGTAGAGATGTGATAATTCTTTTCAACACCGTGGTGTATAGGTTAGTTTTTTTCACTAGTGGCAGACATTTTCCTAATAAAATAGTTTTCCTTGCCTAAAATCTCCAATTTCAAAATATAACATGAAGTTGTAGTCATGTTGTAGCCATCTTGTGGCAAAGCTCTAAGGTAGGATACAGATATCGCGACACACACTGTATGAAAAGAAGCTCAATTGAACATCATCGACAATGAACATCCATAACTTTCTGGCAGTGCTCACAGGGAAACCACAAAAGTTGCATGAATCCATTTTATGTGGACCAGCGAAACCTGATACACTATCAGAGATGTATATACTATCAATAGTTTAAATTTTTGATCGCAAAAGAAATTCTGACATTTCTGACTGAGTCGCACCATCAACTTTCGATTCCTATTCCACTTCTCTGTGCTAGAACCGCACTATTTTGAAGAACCGAGTCTGTGCCACTTGTACTTGCTCTGCTATGTGGAAAACGTTGTAAAACATCATTAGATTTTTTTTTATTGAATTCTGTGAGATATTTTTTTTAACCTAGAAGCTTCATGTAGCTTGTATCCACACAAAATGGTGTATCAATATTTTGAGTTAAACAACCAAAATCCGATGCTCAACCATCCAGTTCGATGAGGGCTCGTTCGCACGCAGAATGATACACACACGCGTCAAAATCTTGACAGACGCACCCTCGTGAATTCCCCCAACCCACCCCCTCCCGTGTCTTGAATAGATCTTTAATAGTTTGTGCTGACTGGAAATGGGGGTCGCAAAATCACATGTTTGTGCTGGCTGCCAAACACCGAGATCCTTTAGCGACTAGTGTAAACACATTAGTCGACTATGCTTACGCCCTGGAAATTAATTTGCATGTCTTTAGGGCAGGATTGCCTTCTCGGCAGATGCTAAGCAAGATAGAGAATATGCGGCGCATATTAGTTCCATATACATATTATGTTAGCATTGTAACATTCTGCACTCAATGGCAAAAAAAACCGGACAGCAAAACAAATTTTCCGAATTGATCGCCCTGTACCTTTGTTAATTCTTGTCCGATCTCGGTGAAAGCCCGACGAAATCGTGAATTTCGATTTCAGAATGTTACTCTGAAAAATGGTTTCCAAACTACGAGCGAAGGTGAGTGATGAAACTTAGCTTCATCACACATAATGTGTCATCTGTAAGAGAGAAAAAAGTTATTTGTAACTAAGTCATAGTGAGCTATGACCTACATTTGAAAAACTCAAGTTGGTGCTGATATCTCAAATTCTAGAAGAGTTGGTATAAATTTCATATTTTTTTCGAAATCACTTTGAAAAACTGCCATGGAAATGTGAAATTCCTATTTGAATATTTTCATAAATGAAGAAGTTACGGAGGAGACATGAAAATGATCGAAATCTGTTTTTTTGCGTATAAAACAAAAACGAATAGATTTTATCAAAATATTTTCTCACATTATAGTTGGCTTTGACAAACTCCACATTTGGTGTCATTTAACCGACCTCGTATCTCTCACCGTTAAAAAGATACCCATGGTGAGCATGGTAAGTGGGACACACTCTATATCATTCTTATTGAAAATCTGATCGGTTTTACCATGCGACTACCTGGCCTAATCAATAATATTATACAGGGTGATTCACGGTGGATGGCACAACACACGTTTGTGAGGAACGCAACTCAGGATTATTCTGAAAAGTTGGTGCCTTGGATAATTTGTTGTGTTCTATCGGCCTGAAATATTCTCAGCGTTGCGACATTGCCGCTTATATTGAAAAGTAGCAACAACTTTGATTTTTCCAATGGAACACCCTGTATATCATTCCATTTTCTGATTCTCCCTGAAGAGCTGATTCCATCGATCGATCACACTTGGGGTCTAGCGGGAATGAAAACAAAGATACTCCCTGTATATTGATTGAGTTAGTACGTCATGTTTTCCATGCAAATTCACTATAGTGAATTGCGCTACGAATTTCAAGACAGTACCTTCCAATGAGTTCGAAATATTGAAGAAAATCTGGAAATAAAATTGTTTTTTCTGTGACGGGAAAAAAGTTTGGCATTACATCTCTGTTGGTAGGTTATAAAATGACACTTTTCATAAATCACTTTTTTCCCGGATACATATCACATATATATACACTGTTAATGGCTTTTGTTGTGCTATAGTTCCGAAAAATGAGTCAATAATACCGTCTCCGAGAAAGAACTGCAAGTCCTTTTATCTTCCATTCGACTTCGCAGTTACGAATATTACTAAACAACCACTAAATTCGCAATTTTTTGAAACCAAATCACAGAGTTAGACTGACAGAAGTGACATCAGATATTTGTAGGTACTTCAAAAGAATGATAAAGATGCCTACAACGCAGGCGTCCCTACTGTGAAAAACTTAAAATTTAACGTCGATAATTGTCAGATTTCAAAATAATGTAATATCTTCTCAATATTGATTCGTCTGTCACAGAAAAAAATAGTATATTATACACGGGGAAAATATTAGATTTTAGCTCACAACCTGGAGCTAAAATCTTCTACATTTTTCCCTTGTATAATAAATAACTATTTTTATCGCCCTCTCACAGCTCAAGGGTGCATTTTCGTATAGAGGTAAGTTTATTTCAATCGGCCTACATTGGTCTCTAGTACATCATCTAGAATTCATCGTACGTTGTTCTGGAACACCTTGTTGAAACATTCCTTTCAAATATTAGAATCGATTTCAAGTAATCCCGAGTATCGTAAAAGTTGTTAGGGACAGCTGTTATTGACCCCATTTCTCCAAAAATATATTTTCCGTTTCCCTCATACAGCGAAAATCACCGTCATAGCTCACCGGAATTCGCCATTTCAATAGAAAAAAATCGACAGGCATCTCCATAATCTCTCAGTAGATAGATACATTACTCTTGCAAGACTGGATTAGAAAAGGGCGAAGGGCTCCCCGTTATGTGGCGGAAAGGAACGCCCTCACACAGGGAATAATAATAAGTGAGTATTGAGTGAGATTTCTCTGGGAAATAGAATGGAGCTTGATTGAATCGGAGAATGGAAAGCGACGACTTTCCGCATGTTAGCTCATCGGGGAAAGCCTTATAGGCATGAATATAGGCGATTCGCGTACATGACCCGAATTCCCGAAGATTACGAATTATACCGGGTGTCGGGACATTTTGGGAAGGCGAAGTCTACCATAAAACGTTGGTGAGACGAAATGTACAGGGTGTTTCATAATTGAAAGCTGATCCTAAAGAGCGATGATCCTTGGATGATTTCAAGGAGAGAAGTTCATATCAACATATGTCCTGAACCTCTTAGTTTTTGAGTTACAGGGTGTTGAAATCAGAAGCGTACAGCGTTTTTTCAAACAAAACATTTAATATCAGGTCTACGAGGACATCACTGGTAAAAGTAAAAGTTTGATTTTCGTCCCAGAACAAAATGTATTTCCACTTATAGAGGGTGTCTACTGAATTACCAAAAACAATGTCCAAGAACTGAAGGAACAAAATTCTTTGGTTTTTATTTTTTTACGTGAAAACGGTACGTTGTATGAAAGTAAGTCTAAGAACCAAATGTGCTCCAAAATGAATGAGAATTGGAAAAAAAATCTGGTACTCAGAAAAAACAGTGGCGTACTATTTTTTTCTTCTTCGAAAATTGTCAGTTCAAACCCCGTACGGACGCCACTGGTGAGAATTTTCAAATATCTTTCACGTAAAAAAATGCTCCTTGATAATGAAAAGGTGTATACAAAATATCATACAGATATATAAGAGTGATAAAAAATTATGATGAAAAACTCATTTTTTTCTTGAAATTTCATCACCCTGTAGCTCAATAACTAAGAGGTTCAGGACATATGTTGATTGAACTTTTCTCTTTGAAATCATCTAAGGATTATCGCCCTTGAGGATCAGCATTCAATTATGAAACACCCTGTATATACAGAGTGATTCACATAAGAACCGACATAGAGCAGGGGCATGTAAGGGGTCCCAAAATATTTAACGCAACTTACCTCTTTACCAAGTTGCTTTCCTAAGTGAAGTTATAAATTTTGAAAAAAATTAATATAACCGTAATTCTTGAACTCAATAAGCAACCAAATTTGGTACACTTGGTGGATGTGTTCAGGGCGTTACTTGACAGTACCTAGCGTTCGATTGAAATTTGTAAAGGGGGTATACCGGGTGGCGCTTGACGCACTAATATTCAACAGAATTTTGTTAACCCTTGATGGATTTTAAAGATCGTTGCTTTTGTTTTGTGGGCAATTCAATTATAAAACTCTTCTCACTCTAAAAATTTTTCGAAAAACCTCATCATTTTCATCAAAAACTGGAATAACTGAAAACGCGCGCTCTAGGTGTGTTATTTAAAATCATCGAAAATTCAAAAGTTGGCTATAGAAATAAACGTCAAACAAGAAAGTAGGTCATTTATGATGTGATCAGTAGAAAATGGTAGGCAAATTATTATTTAGATACGTATGTGAAAAACTGTTACGTATCTAAATAATAATTTGCCAATTTCTACTGATCACATTAAATGACCTACTTTCTTGTTTGACGTTTATTTTCATAGCCAACTTTTGAATTTTCGATGATTTTAAATAACACACCTAGAGCGCACGTTTTCAGTCATTCGAGTTTTTGATGAAAATGATGAGGTTTTTCGAAAAATTACTAGAGTAAGAAAAGTTTTAGAATTGAATTTTCCACAAAACAAAGCAAAGATTTTCAAAAACCATCAAGGGTTAACAAAATTCTGTTGAATATTCATGGTGCGCCACCCGGTATACCCCTTTTACAAATTTCAATTAAACTCTAGTTACTGTCAAGTAACGCCCTAAATACATCCACAAAGTGTACCAAATTTGGTTGCATTAAGTTCGAGAATAACGGAGATATTGATTTTTTTCAAAATGTATAACTTCACTTTCAAAGCCTATAACTCATTAGGGAAGCAACTTGGAATGGAGGTAGGTTGCGTTAAATTGCAATATTTTGGGACCCCCTACATGCCCCTGCTCTTTGTCGGTTGTTATGCGAATCACCCTGTTTATTTTTCTCAATTGATTCGGCCGTTACTTGTAGGAAATCCATGATAAATGTAAGATACCACAAAATTCTTAAACACACAACATGTTTCGAAAACTCAGTAGTCAGGTGATATGCTGGTACAATGAACTAAACCAACCTTGGCTTGCTCAACTTTTATATATCCTACTTTCCCAACTTGAAGGATTAGTTACCTGTGGACAGGTTCGATAATCCTCCATTTTCCAATTTTTTCAATATCTCTATTAAAATAGGGTGTACCGGATTAACTTGAACGGTTTGATAGCAAATACATATAATTACCTACTTAGAACTGTTGAATTTGTTTTCTTAGTAGGTGATACTATGTATTTGCTATCAACCCTTTCAAGTTCATCCGGTACACCGTATTTTAATGGTGATATGGTGCCTAGTTTCCGAAAATGGAGGTTTATCGAACTAATCCTTCAAGTTGGGAGCGTAGGATATATAAAAGTTGAGCAAGCCAAGGTTGGTTTAGCCTACAGCCTCTAATAGGTCGCAGAAGCAACATGGCTCTTGAGTTGAAGCTGCGCCTAATAAGAACCATTCTACTTCCAATAATTTTGTATGCATCAAGTGCATGGGGCCAATGCGCAGAAACATACAAAAAGCGAATACATGCATTTCTAAATGTCTCAATAAGAATGGCAGTAAACACCCCATGGCATATGGCATATCCCAAATAGATTTATCTATAGGGACCTGATAACCCCAGACTACATAGACAACTACATAAGACAAATAGCGGAGACTACATTCGGAAGAACGGAAACCCACAAAACCCCGCTACTGCACGACCTGACTAATAGACAACTAAATCAAGACCCGCGCTTCGGAAGAATAAAGTACAGGCACCCAATTCACCAAATATAAGATGAACGAACGAAATTAAATCAATATCAATAAAAGTTGCATAATAATCATCAGATAATTAAACAGAAGAGTCTCTCCTTTGATACCCTATAAAAAAGTAAACCAATAATAATAATACATAAACTCAAATTTGCTTCCCATTAGGGTAGGGAACCACCTCGCAAAAGTCAGGCTAGGAAACACACATTAGACAAAAAGCTTTAAAAGACGGAAGACTGAAACCAAGTAAGGGGTTTTATAAAACATATGCAGATTGCCAAATGCATAAGGTTGAAGTCCACTCGTTAGTGAGTGGGGGTGGATGGACATGGGGATGAGGAACTATCATATAACGTAAGCTAGTTATATGGCGGCACTTGATCCTGGGCATTCCACCTTTCGGGGGGGCGTGGTGGTTGGTTTAGTGCATTGTACCAGTATATCACCTGACGAAGCTACTGTGTTAGCGAAACATGTTGTGTGTTTGAGAATTTTGTGGAAATCTTATCGTTTGTGAAGTGTTTACATTCCAAATGTATATGTTCATTTCATTTCAACTTCAACTGCTTGGTGGTGATAAGAATGAGTGACAGTGGTCCGACCAGCCCTAAAAACACTAAAGGTGGATTCATGCAACATCAACTAAATTATAATGAATTTAAGATTTAAACGAATTTTAAATTAAAAATATATGGGTGTTCATGCAATAACCTTTCATCAGCTGTTTATTCTTTTTCCAGCACGGCTAGTTATTATTTGGCGCATGCGTTGTCGTGAATTATTGAAGAAATTAATTTCTTAGTTGAAGGTTGGCCATCTTCCTTAGTTTTAATTTTTTAGTTTCTTGCATGAGCACCTACATTACATTTCATAGTTTTATATTATTGGTGATTTCCATCAGGTGATAGTCGGTGTACTAATTAGTCAGGAATATTGAGGTCCAGTGCTGTCGGGTTCAGGGCCGCATCCAGTTGGCCGGGCGCCTCTGTCGTGGCCGCGCAGAATTTGAATTGGCCCACGTGACATATCGCAGCCAAGAGCGGCACTATGGTCTTGATGATTTCGCATACTTTGTCCACCGCTGAGGTTATTTTTGACGCATGCGCTCCCATGGCATTTCCGACTCTGCTGGCGACTTCGCCGAATTTCAGCAGCTGACGTCGCTGAAAACACAAAAAATGTTGATTTATCAATCAATCAATCAATCAATAATATAATTTTTCTGCAACCGACACAAAAGTCGTCCATTTTGATACCATAATTAGATTTTGAATTGACGTTTCTATTACTGAGACAAAAATAGGTATGTTGCTAAGCAAAATATTTAGTTCCTAGGAGCTGGAGTTGAACTTTAGTTCCTAGGAGCTAAAGTTGAACTCTAGTTCCTAGGAGCTAAAGTTGAACTTTAGCTCCTAGGAACTAAAATGGATGTACTAGACGTCATCAAGAATAAACAATATTAATATGGTTGGTTATTTGAGTTGGGACGCATACCTGATTTGTTTCCGATTTCGGCAGATTTGGCATTTCATACCCATGCTGGAGATATAAATACACCTTATTATAGTTAAGTATAGGAATTATGAACATCTCAGCTGAGTATTTTTGTCTTGATCAGAGAAGCCTTCAAGTTTCACATACTTGCTTGATCTGTATTTCATTCGTTATTCTCGGGATGGATAACTTGTTTTTGAATAATCACGGCAAGCAATAGTTTTTTGTCTCAAACAACGATACCTCTATTTGATTATCAAGTCAAACACAGTGTAGTATGGAAAGGAATTAATAATCACTATTATTATTATTGATATGATCAATAACCTAACATTTTCCACGTCTTGTTCTTATACCTGGCACTGGCGCGGTATTTGCCATTAGAGCACCTGGTCCATAAACAAATATTTCACTGTGTGGTTGCATTTATATTGAAACTGCAATTCGAACGAGCTTGAAAATTGAATAAACCTGCTGTTAATGCAGGTAGAATATTCTCACCACACGGATTTTGCATTGATTTTGATTTGTTGCTTTGCATACATATGGCACGGCATTGGTGTGTACTTCACATACTTATTTGAGTTCATTGTTTAGCAGAAAAAATAGCATGTTTCATTCGGATCGAAAGTGAACGCTCCGCCTCGCAAATGCAAAATTCGCTTGTCAAACAAAGTGCCACTTTTGATCCTAATAAAACAATTCCAAATGACATTAAAAGTGGCTTTTAAATGACACTCAACAGGCAGAAAAACGGTACTTTTTCTGCCTAGGCAGAAAAGCAGATTTAATGCCTTGGCTAGGCTTCCTAGCCTCGGCCAAGTTAAACAAATAACTATTATTCTGAATCTCCTAAGATTCTCAAGAAATTCATAGACACTAATTCAGACCTTAGAAAGGATTCGATGTCAGATTAGGTAGAGAACTTCCCTACTAGATTTCCAATAAAGTAGGCTCATACAGGTTAAAGCAATATTTTTTCCTGATTGCCATAAAAATCTCAAAGAATTCATAGACAGTACTTCAAACCCATAAGGAAACATATCGATGTCAGATTTATCAGAAAACTCGAAATAGAACGTGGTTATACAGGGTGTATCTAAATGACACCAAAAACATTCAAGAGGTGATTCCTTGTGATATTGTAGGAAATAAAGTACATATGAACATTGGTCCTAACTTGCTTCGTTTTCGACATACAGGGTAGTAATATTTCCATGAAAAATCTTTTTTCTTTTCATTTCTCAATTGTCTTTTCATCTATATCAATAAAATGTTGTGGTTTTGTTAATAGTTATATGGAGGTTCTTCTAGTGCAATTAGATTCTTAATAATATATTCAGTGGCGTCACAGTGGGTAAATTTATCGATATTCATGGTGAATTCCAATGTACACGACCGGTTTTTCTGAGTTTCATAATTCTATCAGATTGAACTATTGAAATAACAACTTTTTTATCCTTTGTGCGATTTTTGTATCTTGCTTAGTTTTTGAGGAAACAATAAAAATTCGATTTGACTCCAAATTTTAATGTAGGTGCTTTCAAGACTCAATAACTCCAATAAGAATCATTCTGAAATTTTGGGGCTTTCTCAGTCTCCATCCATACTGAATTTTGGCACCATGAAAGCTCATACAGAAGGGTTATAAATAAAAATAATTGATACTTCCAACTTCAACATCCTGTATCTCAAAAACGAAGCAAGTTAGAACACATGCTTATATGAACTCGATTTGCTAGAATGTCACAAGAAAATACCCCTTGAATTTTTTTGGTGTTATTTAGATACACCCTGTATACTATTTCATGCAATTCAGGAGTGGATAAACTAAAATCAAAATGAACAGGAAGAAGTCTACTTTGCTGATGGATGGTTGACATATCGAAACATGATGTGTCCTTTGAAAGCATGGGTTTGAGATAAAATGCCAGTATTAACTTTCAACCCTATATAGGGATTAATAGTGCCTCTTTGGTCCTTCAAATGAGGAATTGAAAGTAACATAATGAGTATAGTTTTGTACCTACTGTGCAAATTGTCAGTCACTGACCAGACTCGATTTTTCCACTGTGAAATGTTATACTGTGTGATCATGAAAAATATCAATTTATATTTATATCTACAAATCAGCCAAGGAGTCACCTCCTAATGCACCTCCTTATGTTATGTTAGATTTTATTACTCACCATGAATCCAGGTTCATCTTCTTCTGCACCAACTTTAGATTTTGGATCTGATGCAGGCCAATGGGTCACTATCGCATCACTGTGAAAATTATTTTGCACAGATTTTGATTCTGTATTCAGAATTATGAGACAGAAGCTCATAGCAAAAATTAAAGGAACCAAGAATTTTTTGATCAACATGTTTGGTTGATTGAGATAAAACGTGAAATAAAGTGAAATTATACCTACTAGAAATGATCCGGATATGCATTTCCTTCCAAGAAATTTTATCAGGTATAAGTGGTTGTCTGCAAATCTTTGTTTTGAACAAGATTGTGGTTTTATGTGATTTGAACTTCCTTTTGATATGAGTCGCTGAAAATTATTTCCGCTACTACGAATATTGTAGAAAAACTTGGTGTTTTTTTTAACCATGCCAAATACAGTGTTTTCCACATATTTTAGTAACTTTGCGGTATATAAATACTGTATGGTATATGTATAGGTACTATGAAATTTCCAAAACATCTTATGCAAAAAATGGAACTGAAATATCAACTTCGTTGAATTCCAGAACAAGAGTTGAATATTTTTATACCTAGAAAGTTATATTTCCACCAGTTAATAGTATTTTTTAATGTATTCAATGGCAATATCTCACATATTGGTAAATTCATTTTATCAGCCGGTTTTCCTGAAAATAACATCAACTTTCCATGAGATTAATGAGTGTGACAGAGAAAGAAGATTCGATATGGCGCAGTCACACCCATTGAGCTTATGGAAACTTCGAACGTGAATATCTTAGTCTTAGTAATCGTTCGAAATAACCCAGTCAAACCCGGTATTGTTGAATTTGTTATAATAATCTCTAACCGATTATGAAATGAAATACAGGGCGTTCCATTGGAAAATCGAAAGTTGATATCATTTCCAAGAAAAACGGAAGATGAAAGAAATTTTCTGAAATGTAAGAAAGTGTCCTCTAGTAAGAATATTCGATTTTCCGAATTTCAGAAATTTAGCTAAAAAACCAAATGAGGTAAGGGGGGTATACCATGAGTCAGTGTTGATTCATTGCGTTTTTTTATAGATATGGATATTTCTCTTGGGGTTTGCACAAGTTTATTAAGATCAAGTAATAAACTGATTATAATTACAAACTGACATTATCTCTCTCGAAAATTTTGCTATGAAATTTCCGATTTCTAGTATACACTTTTCTCTGTGATCAACCAAAAATTGTTGTGTAGATTAATATAAAAAAAAAACACTTTAATTCATCAATTTCATATTAATCATCACATATAAAGAAATGAACATGTAAACATTATTCGGAATCGATGAGAATCAGTATAATATACGGAATGTTTTTGGCAAAGGCAATTTAAAACTTGTATCTATACTCTTGAAACTCAGAACCATCATCGTCAGTATCCTCGACCATATTCCTCCCATCAACAGTCCCCAATTCCTTGGGATTCGTCTCAACTTCCTCTGCATCCCGATTCAAATCATCCTGTTCTGATCCTGCATCGATATCGTTGCTCCTCCCATCGATATCGTTGCTTTCTCCATCGAACGATGATTCCATATCGGTGTCGTTGGGAACGATTGGGGCTCCTCCCAGGTCTTGGTCAGTGGGGGGAATGAATGGGGGGACTAGGGGGGAAGATGGTCGGTCGCTTCGGTTCAAATCTGCTTGTTCGGTGTCATCTGTGTCGTTGTTGATTCCGTTGGGGTTTGGCGGGTCGAATTTTGGGACCTGATGAAAAGATTCATTGAGTTTATTGTCGATTTGTGCTAATATTCGAAATGGTTAGCCACAACCGGATTTGGAAATTTCAGGAATATACAGGGCGATTCAGTATTTTTGTACCGAAACTTGCTGAGATGATTATTTGATGGTTCTTAATTAGGAATGAAAATAAATTCCTTCTGAAATAGGTACTCACCAAATATATTTTGAATTGACTTGACATGAATGTCTCTGTTTGATTATCTAGTACCCTTGATAATAATAAAAATAATCAAAGTTAGTATCATTCTTTGAAAATTCCCGGTGTTTCTGGCCTACCAGAAAGCAAGCGCTCTGGTTCGACAGATTACCCATTTTCAGATAGACTCAGTATAGTGTATACCATGAAAAATCGTTATAACGTTCATAGCATCTTTGGTATTAAAGTAAAAGTAATGACCATCATAATGAATTTGTGCATTTTATGAAATCAATATATGAAATATAGAACCAGCAATTGATGATTCTATCGCAAACGCAATACCATTACTACCTTTTTTTTTGGCTGAAAGAATAACTGCAAATGTTAGTCTCCTATATGTCCACGTAAGCAATTTTGCACAGTATGTCACCCTATTTTACAATTTTGTATATTTAACAACGTTGTAACCAACCTCACCAAAGATTATTCCTGATGATGGAAATAAACATTTCCGAAAGCTTGGATACACTTTAAAGAGTATTCCTTTACACTGCTGCTAATATACAGAGTGGGCCTTTGAAAACGAAACAGAGGCTCTGTAGGTCGCCAAAACCGGATTATCAAAAAAAACTGAAACAGGTCAACTACATTTTCGAGGGGGACATCTTTCTAAAATACTTTCAGCCCTGCGGCGTTGCCGCTTCTGAAGAAAAGAAGCAACAACTTTGTTATTTCAAATGGAACACCTTGTATTTTATTGCATTTTTAGATTCTTCCCGAAGAGCTGATTCCATCAATGCATCACACTTAGGGTCTAGCTGTAATGTTTTCAGGGATATAAAGTGTTCAAAATCGAGATTTTTCAACTTTAACATTTTTTTGTGTCGAAACTATTCATTATTGGTCAAAACGGCTCTCATGTCCCGATCTCAACTTGTGATTTACTATCTACTGACATTTATTTGAAACCAATACAGTGTGGTTCAAGATTCAGAATTCTGATCACCTTGTATCTGTTCCAATTAAATGTCAGTAGATAGTAAATCACAAGTTGAGATAGGGACATGAGAGCCGTTTCGACCAATAATGAATAGTTTCGACACAAAAAAATGTCAAAGTTGAAAAATCTCGATTTTGAACACTTTATATCCCTGAAACCATTACAGCTAGACCCCAAGTGTGATGCATTGATGAAATCAGCTCTTCGGGGAGAATCTAAAAATGCAATGAAATACAAGGTGTTCCATTTGAAATAACAAAGTTGTTGCTTCTTTTCGTTAGCAGCGGCAACGCCGCAGGGCTGAAAATATTGTAGGACGATGTCCCCCTCGAAAACGTAGTTGACGTGTTTCAGATTCTTTTCATAATCCGGTTTTGGCGACCTACAGAGCCTCTGTTTCGTTTTCAAAGGCCCACTCTGTATCTGAGAATATTCCTTTTCAATGAAAATTTCATCGCTTGGTTAGGAAGAGATTAGGAAGCACCCTGTAGATTATTTCGATCTTGAAGTATGCTTACCTACCTGAGGAACGCTTGGTCTGCTCAACGGGAATTGTGGAGACCGAGGAAACCCTGGTGATTGTGGAAATGTCGGGACTTGTGGAATCCTCGGGGCTTGTGGAAACCATGGAGCTCGAGGAAACGCTGGTGCTTGAGGAAACGCTGGTGCTTGTGGAAACGCTGATGCTTGTGGAAATCGTCTCCAGCCTCCTTGAGGATTGTTGTTCGCGAAAGTGGGATAGAAACTGGGGGGAAATTGTTGTTGGGTGAAGAAACGTCTGGATGATTGCTGGGGATCGTAGGATGATCCTACGGGGTAGGAGGGTTGGTAGGGTTGGTTGGGGGGTTGAATCGCATTGAGAACCCCACAAGCTCCTTGTGCCACTGGTAGGGCTTTGTCTCGGAAATTTCTCAATTTAGTTCCCTGAAAAATAAAATATTCACTTAGCTGAATTTGAGAAGCTTCTAGGTGATGTTACTTGAGCTTTCATCAGAGAAGATGGAAACAGTTCCTTCTTATTGAGCTTCGTGTTTTAGACAGAATAATCAGTTCAAAGATATTCTCAACAGGTAATCAGAGCTTCAATGTTTCTATAACGTTAATTTAATAATTTGGGTACTTACAATATCATCCCAGTTTATATCTGGTGCACTTTCACAGTACACTATTAGGAAACACAGCAGCAATCCCAATATGGAATATCTCATTTTCGCTAACTATGTCTGTCAAAGATAAATCATGAAACTGAACAATGCTGCCATGAAAAATACTACTTTATATTGAAATTATCTGCTTCGACGAATAGTCAGGATGCTAGTGGTCAGATCAAAACCATTGTCGTTTATTCCCAATCAAAATTCCCGATGTTTCATCATTTTTCTACATGGTTGTTATCTTTGTATTTCTTATGGTTTCCTTTATTCCTTGAACATGAAAATACAATTTGAAGTCAGATAACCAATTTCAATACATATACCCTCTGCCTCATAATATAGCAATCGATAGTACTCTCCATACTGCGTTCTCTTGTGGAATTGTTGAATTGAATTGAACGCCACCGAAACTCGAGCTTGTATTTGTATATGCCTGATATAACAATGTCTGATACTGCCATTTCCACCATGATCACTATATCGATTCTTGGTATTTCCATCAGCAATATCCTTTCACGGGAAAATCATGCCCGATCCATCGCGAAAGCTGCGCTTCACCAAAACCCAGATACGGCTAATTCTAGAAAACTGTTCTCACATATGGGGTTCAGCACCCAAACATACGCTGATGCTCTCAGATTCCATCCAGAAAAGAGCCATCCGTCTGGTGGGTGAAGCCACACCATAGAAAAGGCAGAGAACTTTCACTTTTTTATACAGGGTGAGTCAGAAGTGTGTACCGAGCTTTCTGGAAGTGATTGTAACGTACATTGTGAAATGAATATATAGTTTAAAGTATAAACGGAGATTCCAAAATGTAGGTGTATTGAGATTGATACATCCTTTCAAAGTTTTGAAAAAATTTTAATAATTTACCCGCATAACTTCTAAACGGTAATATTAGCCACCAGATTGAAATTCTATATTCTTTGCATAAACGTATGTTAATAAAATACATTTTTCTGATACTTTTATACATTTCTGGTGTTTTTAGAGGGTGGGTCATGATTTTTCGAAGACATCTTATTTCCTTGTCTTCTTTTTGGTGAAAAAAATAGAAGCATTTGATAGAGCGAAACAATGACATGGAATCGGTACTCTTATCAAAATACAAAAATTGTGAATGTTTTCGACATATACAAGTTTTTCAGCAGATTAATTTTATACTTCGGTAACAATATTTAAGGAGGCCATGACATGAACATTGTTATTGCTGATATCCTCGTTTAGTTTTTTTGCTTAGTTACTGCGATTTTCAACTGAGAATCTGAGAAATTTGCAAATTATTCGTTATGCCGAAATGTTTCTCGCTGGACGCGTTCCAAATTCTAGAACAATTTTGAGAATTGTGCAAAGATTGCGTGAAGTAAAATGTTTTGAAATGAAATATGGAGATGGTGTCTGGCCAAGAAGTTCAAGGCCTACAGTTTTTGTATTCAAGGATTTAAAAAAAACTGCGGGAATAAACTACCCCTCTAAATGGGTGGATCGAGATAATTCCACTGATGGCATCTATAAATCTATATGAGATATCCAAATATGTAATTTGATGAAAAAATACGAACCAGAAATGCTCGGTTCGCAAGGATTTTTTAAAAACTGCAAGAATAAACAATCCCTCTGTAGGGGTGGATCGGAATTATTTTACTAGTGGCATCTATATATTCATATAGAATATTCGAATATGCAATGTGAAGGAAAAATTCGAACCAGAAATGCTTGGTCAGCATACTTAATAATTTTGGTCAGCAAATTATATTTGTCCTAAAGAAACTCACTTTTTCCTGATCAGTTTTATTTCAAGTTGGTAGGTATTCGAAAATAAATTGTGCCACCCCGATGATATCCCTCAGCATTGGACTCAAAAACGCCGATTTTTCTTCTGCCCACCATAGCTTCTTAGCGAACCCGGTTTTGTCGAAATCACTCGGAATCCTCGTGAAAAATGTATTTCCTGCGATGAGATTCTTGTAGGGCTTGTCCCATTTGGAATCCGATTTCGGTTTGGATTGACTGTAGATGGTCCATATTCCTAGAAAGATTGCTATCGCTATCGGGATCACCGTCCACTTCATAAAAACTGGTGCCACTTCGGGAATTTTGATTTTTCGGTGACGTTTTCGGATGTCACTTTGACGAGCGATAGTTCTGAATTTTTCTTTTTATTTATCGCCACTCTACGCCGTATCTGCAAGGGTGGATGTAGATTGTTTTAATGTATACCATCATGCCTAACAGATAAACGAATAGTAACATGAGGATGATTGATACCATTATTGTAGAAATCACTAGGCATTTTGAGCGAGTAGAGTACTCATCTTAGGAAAAAGTTTGCTGCTGAGGAAAACTGCTGTCATATTGATCAATCAATTTTTTATACAGGGTGTATCTGAATAACACAAAAAAAATTCAAGGGGTGATACCTTGTGATAGGAAATAAAGTTCATATATTTTTTTATCGCTTGGAGCGCACGAAAGGGAATCCCTATAATGTTCAAAGAACATCGTGCGTTCCTAGGGAGGATAGGGACAGCAAGTAGGTATTGGAATTTTTTTTGAACTTTTGGAGATTATATGTTGTTGAGAATACTTCCACAGGCAATGAATTCCAGAGCCTAGCCGTTCTATGGATGAAGGCGTCTTGATAAAGTGCTGTTCGACATCTTTCGAGGTTGACAACGAAAGGATGTGCTGACTGGGCTTGTCTAGTTCGTCTGATTGGTATTGCTAGTGGATGATAGCAGAGATTTCCGAAGAACATTTCCCGTGGAAGTATCGATAGAAAAGTGAAAGGTCGCCTACCTTTCTACGGTGTTACAATGATGTCAAAGAGTGAGTGAGTGTGGCGTCACCCACCAGGCGAATGGCTCTTCTCTGGATGGAATCTAAGAGCATCAGCGTATGTTTTGGTGCTGAACCCCATATGTGGGAACAGTATTCTAGAACAGGCCGTATCTGCGCTTTGTAGATCATGAGAAGCTGTTGAGGTGTAAAGTAGCTTTTCGCACGGAACAAGAATCCGAGTTTTTGTGAAGCAGCTTTTGCGATGGATCTGACATGATTATCCCATGAAAGAGTGTTGCTGATGGAAATACCGAATGGTGGGAATGGTGGAGCCAGACATTACAATATCGGGCATACTGAGTTCCGCCTTTCTAGAGAAAATGCAGGCTTGAGTTTTGGTGGCGTTGAATTCAACTAGGTTGTTTGTTCCCCAGGCTGTGATTTCAGCAAGATCTTCATTGACAGCATTGACCTGCCTGCGCCGTGAGTTCCTAGTTTCCTGGGAAGAAACATGTCTCCTAACTTGCTTCGTTTTCGAGACACAGGGTATTAATATTTCCATGACAAATGTTTTTTCTTTTTTTTTTATCGCGTCGTTCGTGTCAACGGCAGTCGCGTGCGGGAAAGAATAACTTTCCGTACTTGTTAGGAAAATTACTATTACAGTTCTCAGTTATCAACACAACTGCTTATGTCATTCCATCATCCAGCATAATTATTATACCATTTTAATTGAGGTTGAATGCATTTTGATCAACATTTGGATGATTATACACACGAAATTTTTAAGTAAACATGTTGAGATTTCCATATATACTGATCAAACTTATGAAAATTGCGTGAAAAAGTTGGGAGTAGTAGTACCCCTAGTTCCACCTATTGCCTATATATATTCCCCTGATCAATATTTCGGAACATTTTCAACATTCCCTAATCGGGCATAAAAATAAGGTACATGTGGTACATGTACAAAATTTGGGTAATTCACTGAGGATTTCGAAAATATTCACACAACACCATCTCTCCGGTCTCCCCTTCAGATGGCTATAACCCACTAGGGAGCCATTTCTGGACCCATATTGATATATGAATATTTTTGCCATTTTTGTACCTAGAATCTGTGACTGAATTATTTCTGTGTAATTTCGGGACATTCAATATATAGATTTGTGAAAGTATTTTTCCAATATTAATTCAAATCATTATTACAAACATAATAGTCTCTATCCGATAAAGTTTTCTTAGTAAATCAATATGTTATTCCAATTGTATAAAAAAAGCATTCATTATTATAGGAAGGTTAGAGAGAAGAAAATACTTTGGAGAGCATACAGTTTTATAGTTATAAAAACATTTAATATTTGATCAAGAGATAAACCTCAAATCATATCTCGAACAATAGGATTCATATCTACTTAGCCAAGGATAAGGGGAAGTCCATATCTTTGCATGAAAAGAACAATAATCAAATATGTATAGGTGGTGACGGCTATAAAAGACGTTGCATATCAGATGCTATATATCAGACAGCAAAACAGATAATAATATAACAGTTTGTTGACCATTTTGAATACTCGCATCACCATACCAAAAATGAAACTGTCAGTTGTTTTTGTAATCGCCGTTATTCTCTTGTTAGCATTCACTGAACAAGTCGAGAGCAAGAAGTTTTGGAAGAGACTGGTAAGTTTTTCATTAATTTTTTGTTTCAAATCAAACAGACATTTGTTGTTTTCCGGTAATTGCTGAATGCAAATATGTTTTCATATACTTTTACCCAACTAGGAAAAAGTCAAAGTGAATTGCAATGGTCACAAAGAGAGAGAAACTCAAAATCATTACCACAATAGGTTCATAAAATGAAAGGAAATGGTAGATAACGAGACTTGCGATTTTATTCGTCTATGCGAATTATTGTATTGATTTCGGAAGGCTGTTGAAATTGTTTTTTCTTGATATCTACCATTTTCGTTCATTTTATGAACTATTGTGGTAATGACTGAGTTTTTCTCTCTCTTTGTGTTATACAGGGTGTCTGAAAAAGGTCTTAACGAAAACATACCACATATTCCCTAGACCAAAATAAGTCGATTTAAGTAAAATTACCTCAGTACAAAGTTGCATAGTTTGGGCTCCAGAGGGACTTGAAGTTACAATTTTTAAATCGTTTTTCCCATACAAATTTAAAACGGCATATGCGATTTTGCGGAAATTTGGTATATTGATAGAGTTTTATGTGGCAAAGAAATGCTGTTAAAATTTAGATAGGCGTAGAACTTGATTTTTTAAATAATTTCACCTTTAAAAATTCTACGCCAATGGCAGAAAAGGGGTTTGAGTATGAAATTTGGATTGAGTACTCATTTACTACAAAAAAGTATCCTTGATAACACTCGATTTGATCTCATGATTTTGACAAAGTTTGTATTTTAATAATTATTGTTTAAGTATGTTCTAAAATTACTAAAATGCAAATTTCGTCAAAACCATGAGAGCAATCAAGTCTTATCAAGAGTACCTTTTTTGAAGTAAATGAGTTGCGCAATCTAAATTTCATACTCAAACTCCTTTTCTTTCATTGGCGTGGAATTTTTTAAGGTGCAATTATTTAAAAAATCAAGTTCTACGCCTATGTATTATTATCGGACAAAATTTTAACACAATTTTTTTGCCACATGAAACTATCAATATACCAAAATTCAGCAAACTCGCATATGCCGTTTCAAATTTATATGGGAAAAACGATTTTAAAATTGTAACTTCAAGACCCTCTGGAGCCCAAACGATGCAACTTTGTACTGAGGTAATTTTACTTAAATAGACTTATTTTGGTCTAGGGAATATGTGGTATGTTTTTGTAAAGACCTTTTACAGACACCCTGTATATTTTTAATCAAAAACGAATTCGCACGATATTTGTGTGATTTAATCGATCTTGTAAATTTCTGTAACTTGGAATCTTGAATTTAGTTCCATTACTACACAGTTGGGGAATAATCATTTGAATTTAAATGTAATACATTATGGAATTTTAAAATGAATTAACAAAGTTGATACAGACAGTATTTAAAGTTGATTCAATTCAATGAGAAGTTGCAAATACTTTGTTTCACATTTCAAATCATTGATATTGAAAATATTTTGTGTAGGAAAAAGTTGGCAAAAATATCCGAAAAGCCGCAGAGAAAACACTACCGACTGTTGTTGGATACGCTGGAGTCATCAAAGGGGCTGGAAAGAAATGATACGTTCCACAAGAAAAACTCTTCAGGACAAATATTCCTATCTACTGATGAATGTTCTGACTTGAATGCATTTTTTGAACATGAAATTGAATAAATTTGTGGCTTTTGAATTTGATACCCATTTTATAAACTTTCATATCCTCAGATTCTTTTCCATTGATCATAAAATTCAAAATCACGGCGTGAATCTTATAGGGCGACATATTATTTTCCATGAATCGTTCATGAAGTATGAAATTGATCCTCCTCAGTAGTAGCAATATGAGAATTGCGATTTACAATAATACGTGATGTATTACCATAACCATGAACAAGTATTGAATATTCAATCACCAAACATTCATATACAATACTTTGTTTGACGTGATGTTGGTTTATCAAATATGGCTGCTACAAGGATGCTATGTATCATATACAGGGTATTTCATAATTGAATGCTGATCCTAAAGAGCGATAATCCTTGGATCATTTCATGAAAAATTCTTCATGTGAACATAGGTCCGTAACAGCTTCATTTCTGAGATACAGGATGTTGAAATTTAACAAAAAAATCAGTCATTCCCCAATATCTCTGAAACCCCTCTGGCTTTTTTCTTCATTACAAATATAGTATAGTTACCATAAAATTATAAAAATATTGCTTAGATCTTTAGGTTACCACAATTGTGAAATTATGACTAAGAGCAAAAATCGAATAGGGACAAGCAAATGAATGCATTTTATTTTCTAACTCAAAAACCGTTCGCCGGACGAAAAAAAGACAAGAGACCATTTGTATGAAAAGAAACTCGATAATTACAAAAATAATATTCATTTCTAAAAAAGACAGTGGCGTATTATTATTTTGATGAAAAATATGACAGGGTATGTTAACAGGGACGCCACTGATGGAAATTAAGGAATCCTTCAGTATGGAAAAAATGTATTTCTATTCATACTTGGCATGTACCAAAATTGAAGGAAGAAGCCAGAGCGGTATCAGAGATATTGGGGAATAACTGATTTTTTTGTTAAATTTCAACATCCTGTATCTCAGAAACGAAGCTGTTACGGACCTATGTTCACATGAAGAATTTCCCTTAAAATCATCCAAGGATTATCGCCCTTTAGGATCAGCATTCAATTATGAAACACCCTGTATAGCTAGAAAACCTGGAAATACCGAATGAAAAAAAAAAGACCGGACCAAAGTATAATAACCGGATGTGACATGTTTTTTTTTGATGTATCACCTTTTATATTTTCTGATAGAAACTTCGACCTCAAATATCTTCGTAATCGTTTGAAATAACCCAATCAAACCCGGTATCGTTGAATTCGTTATTATAAGCTCTAACCAAATATGGAATAAAATATAGGGTGTTTCATTTGAATCGAAAGTCAGTGTAATTTCCAGGTAAACCGGAAGATGAAAAAAAAATGTTTTTTTAATGTTCTGGTTCTCACGAAAAGGGATATCCTGTAATGTTCAGAGAACATCGTGAAAACCAAGGGAAAGAAGGTATGGGAATTGGTGTTCTTCTCAAATTTCTGAGGTTATATGCCTCGGGGAACACCTCCCTTGGCAATGTGTTTCAGAGCCTCGCCGTTCGTTGGATGAACGAGGCTTTGGAAAGGGATGTTCTGCAGGTCTCTAAAGTGACCACGAAGGGGTGCGAAGCCTCAACTCGACGGGTCAATCTCGCGGAGACTGCCAAGGAAGGAACAATTGTTGATATTTCAGAAGAGCATCGTCCATGAAAATATCTATAAAATAGAGACAGATCGTCAACTTTTCTACGGTGTCCCAGAGAAGTGAATGAGTTTGTGAGCAAGACATCACCCACGAGACGAATTGCCCTTTTTTGGACAGAATCCAACAGTTTCACAGGGTATGTTTGGGTGCTGCACACCTAATATGGGAACAATATTCCAGGACAGGTCGGATCTGTGCCTCATAGATCATAAGCAGCTGACTGGAAGTGAAATAGGTCCTGGTCCGAAAGAGAAAACCAAGTTTCTGGGATGCACTTTTAGCAATTGATCTCACGTGATCTTCCCAAGGGTTATTGCTGATAGTAATACCAAGCATCGAAATGGATGTCTGGAATTTTATTGAGGTGTCCCTCTTTCAAGTAGGTCACACTGTATAATCATTCCGAACGCATTTAGTGATTGTCCAAATTAGAGTTTTTTTATTCGATAAAAAATACTAGATCCCACTTCTGAATGCCCCGCTTCTGATCTTCGAAGTAGCCAGATACGGCGATACGTCGAGATTGTTAAGCCGTCCGTTCTCCATCCTAAATCATGTTCGGGAGTTGTTCCCGTTATCTGGGACTAATACCGCGGAACATCCTTCTCGAGCTCGTTATTGGCTTCTGTCTCTAATGGGCCTGTCCGGAATTTATGTATGAGCCGTAATAGGATTAGACGTATCGGAAGTAGCCGGAGGAGAATTCTACTTACATAGTGCAAAGTCACCTGAACAACATAATAGGAGTCACATCCACACAATGTTCATAAAATGAACAACAATGGTAGATTTCGGGAGAAAAACAACTAATTTCCTGGCTAATGCCACTCAGAACATTGAATTCCATCCTCCCGAAATCTATGCATCGACTCGTATAAACAAATATTATTACAAGTGATTCTTTCCTGAATGCCTATTGATTTCGATTTAGCCAGGCCACGCTAGACACCTACAGATTGGTTTCGAGCTCTGTGACTCTCATCAGTGCAGGGCAGTTTCCAGCCAGCAGTCCTAAGACCGCTGACTAAGCGTAGCCTAGCCAAACAAAACTCAGGTAGACATTACATTATATTCCCTCAGAGGCGTCTTTCATAGACAATATGAAAGCAACGCCATCTGAGTAGAAAAGAAGAAAAGAAACGTTCCTAAACTTACAAAACTTTCCGAGGGATAAGATGTTTGAATATCCATATCGAACTCTTATACATACATGGAGTTGTATATGAAGTTCATTGCAAGTGAAGGACCCAAAACTATAATCATATAGCTCATATATTGTTTTCCTATTTGTTTACATATACTACTACTATACCGGGTGTCAACGAATCTATTAGACGACTCATAACTTCTAGACCATTAGGTCCAAAAATGTTATAATATACAGGGTATTCCATTTAAAAATTCAGTACCAGAGCCATTTCCGGGGAAACCGGAAGTGACCGGAAAGTGAAAAATATGTGAAAACTCTCCTCTCCACATACCATTTAACTATACCAGACCTCATTTCGATACACCTAATGGTCTAGAAGTTATGACTTGTCTAATAGATTCGTTGACACCCGGAATATACAGGGTGTTTCTTGATTGAATGCTGATCCTAAAGGGTGATAATCCTTGGATGATTTTAAGAAAAATTCTTCATGTGAACATAGGTCCGTAACAGCTTCGTTTCTGAGATACAGGATGTTGAAATTTAACAAAAAAATCAGTTATTCCCCAATATCTCTGAAACCGCTCTGGCTTTTTTCTTCATTACAAATACTTAAAAATAGTTACCATAAAATTATAAAAATATTGCTCAGATCTTTTGGTTACCACAATTGTGAAATTATGACTAAGAGTAAAAATCGAATAGGGACAAGCAAATGAATGCATTTTGTTTTTTAACTCAAAAACCGTTCGCCGGACGAAAAAAAGACAAGAGACCATTTTTATAAGAAGATAGAGGATAATTACAAAAATAATATTAATTTGAAAAAAAGACAGTGGCGTATCATTATTTTGATGAAAAATATGACAGGGTATGTTAACAGGGACGCCACTGATGGAAATTAAGAAATCCTTCATTATGGAAAAAATGTATTTCTATTCATTCTCGGCATGTACCAAAATTGAAGAAAAAAGCCAGAGCGGTTCCAGAGATATTGGGGAATAACTGATTTTTTTGTTAAATTTCAACATCCTGTATCTCAGAAACGAAGCTGTTACGGACCTATGTTCACATGAAGAATTTTTCTTGAAATCATCCAAGGATTATTGCCCTTTAGGATCAGCATTCAATTATGAAACACCCTGCATATACATTTACATCACTGTTTTTGCGAATTTCCCAAAATACAGGCCTACTTTGAGGGCAGCACAACAAGTTCCGGTGTTAGTCCTCATTTTTTATACACCCAGCTGAGAGGATCCAACCCAACCTCAATTTAAGTCGGTTATTTGTATGAGTATAGTTATAGGAATTGTTATGGTTCAAAATTGAGAACGCTTACTTTGCATTTTTCCGTTTTCTTTGTTTATACGTCCATGGTTCATTCATTAAGGTTGGAGGAATTCAAGTGAAGTTAGCTTAGTCACATCAGAAAGTTGCTGTGTTTGTGTTCCCAAGATATTCGACTTCGTATACAGCCCTGTATTCATCAAAAACCTCGAGGATTACCACAAGATACACCTATCCCAAAGTCAGCAGAGCTAAACGTATAAGTACCCAATTTCGTTTAGAAAATGGCAAGCACCGCATAATAATGTGTCACTTTGCTAAGCATGGCGCCTCCATTGCACTGCAGTATCTGCAGCAATAATACTGCAGGTCTGTAACTCTTCAATATTCGACGCGTAATACTGTGTCAGCCCCCGGCGCATTCGCCGGAACAGATAATTTGGAAAGAAAATGGGAACTAACCAGTGGCGGTACATTGGTAGAGTTTTTGGTTGTCGACCGGCTTGGCCGACTGGTCATTGGTGTGAAGTGACTAATTGCAATGACAAATAAGACTTGATTCGACCGGTCGCTTGTACACAAAAACCGTTTGAACCGTCCGCAAATTTCACTGATCAATTGATGATATACCGAAAATAACACATTACCTGGAATGTTGAAGACCAGACATATTAGGAATCATCTATAAGTGTCATTGAATTTCTCGAGACAGATTTTCTTGTATAAAGAAATCATTTTGAACTGTGTATATCAGAAAAGATGCACTGAAAGGGAATCCCTATAATGTTCAAAGAACATCGTTAGTTCCTAGGGAGGATAGGGACAGGAGGTAGGTAGTAGTAGTAGGAATTTTATTTGAACTTTTGGAGATTAAATGTTGTTGGGAATACTTCCACAGGCAATGAATTCCAGAGCCTAGCCGTTCTATGGATGAAGGAGTCTTGATAAAGTGCTGTTCGACATCTTTCGAGGTTGACAACGAGAGGATGTGCTGACTGGGCTTGTCTAGTTCGTCTGATTGGTATTGCTAGTGAAGGGATGATAGCAGATATTTCCGAAGAACATTTCCCGTGGAAGTATCGATAGAAAAGTGAAAGGTCGCCGACCTTTCTACGGTGTTCCAATGATGTCAAAGAGTGAGTGAGTGTGGCGTCACCCACCAGGCGAATGGCTCTTCTCTGGCGTATGTTTTGGTGCTGAACCCCATATGTGGGAACAGTATTCTAGAAGTGAATCATTCAGTTATGTAATGATGTTTTGGTTGAAATATAAGTAGTTCGAGTCACTCAATTTTGAAGACTGTAGATGCCCCTTCCCATTCGAGCAATTTGATTGTTTTGAGGTTATGCTTCATATCCTTGAACAGCATCGACCATCAAAAAAGCCCGGGAGGAGTGGTCTCTGATCGGTCGGCCTTGGTCTTCAATAAAAAACGTGTAGCGAAACACACTCCGTTGCCATCTTTTTGATATGTCGTGTCGTGTAAAAACTATTCAGTCAGTATAGGGTTCACTTCGCTGTGTTTTGGAAATTTATTCATTCGGACGTTAAATGCCCACCTTTTTCGGTCTTCATTGGATATCGAGGCTTTTACTACCACAAAACTCGAAATAGAAAAGTGATCGGCTTTGTATTATGCCTAGCTGATTTTTCAGCCAAAATAATTGCAAGCTAAATTGAGAGTGCTCGTGGTTTGAAGAAGGATTCTTTTCGTTGGGAAGATATCCTCTGTGCCTGCATTGGCTTTCAGGTAGGTGGGAGCTTTACTTTAGACGATATTTCATTATTTTGCCTCAAATGACCTGTGCAGTTTTTCTGTATGTGTATATGTATTATGAGATTTTGTATTTGTGTTAACGTATTGTCTTGCTGAGCTTGAATTCTGATCATCTATAAGTTTGGCTAGATCTTCATTTTCGTCTTTTAGCTCAGGAATTATTTCTCAACATCATGAAACTAACGCCGTGTGGCCGGCAGGAACAAATAAAACGGACTATCCTAATCTGACTTCCGAGACCACCACGCCCCGATTTCCCCTGAATTAAAGAGTCTCGTTACAAACGTCACCATTTGAAGTTCGGTCAATGTGGTCATGAATCAAAAACTCTTCTTCTGAAGATGCTAACATAATTGAGAAAACAGTTGTTGTCTATGCTCTATGGAAAGGATAAAAAAGATCCAATGAAGGTGCCTCCATTCGCCCCCCTCAACAATCTTTACGGGATTATCGAGAAAATTGGAAGAAGCCATAAGTATATAGATTTAAACAAGCGGATTTTATGCAAAGTAACGACGTCTAGATGTCGCCAATAGCGTGGGATTTGCGAAAGTTATGTAGTAGCGGAGGCGAGCATTGAAAATTGCCGATTATAGGATGCTAAGAAGCATATAAATATGTTCGGAACGTCGCGAGATTGCCTTTCGAACGATAGTTACTTTGGTGAAAAAGACGCTGAAAAAAAATCCCATTCCGGATACACAGTTTCGTTGCTGCTTTATAATTTAAATTCATGTTTCAATGCTAATCGAAAACTTTATAACGCCGGATGCTGCGCTCTTGGGTGATTACTTTCTTATTGATGGAGAAATTCGAAAAGGATATACCTTTTCAAGATGCATTTTCCATTATAATAAGACTAGGGAATGGGCGTGTACACCTTCGTAGAACTTTTAACTCAAATCATGTTTATAATGATCCTTTTATACATAAATAATGATTGAAGACATAATTCGATCGAAAAATTAACTGGAATGTTTCATTTTTGGACATAAATAATAGTACCTTCTGAAAACGGACCCTCTTATGACGTAGAAACCTCATCTCGACATAGTTAAAAGAAAATACCAGAAGCCCGACTGAGACTGAGGCAACTGATATATCAATTCTTTCTACTGTGATCTCGCGCTAATTCACTCTATCAGAAATCATGTATCATTCATCTCTGTCTGGAATAGTCTTGTTTCAGTATTAGGGTTTTGACGTCACATCATCGCCTCGTTTTCAGAGGTCCGAAAAATCGGGGATTTCAATAATTTTTTATAAAACGTAGGGACCTCACAGTCAGAAACGGTTTGCGGTGGTGAGCTAGTTTGGGTAAGTTCTATCGAATTATGAAATACAATTTTTTTGTGATATAAGCCCATTATTATAACGAGCAGACCTGAAATGTATGAAAACATAATCAATTTCAGTATTCACCAAGTTATTTCCACTTGGATTATAATAATTTCTATACAGGGTAACGTTTTGAGAACTTTCCAGCCAACATTTTGAGATGAGACATTAATGGACTAATATACAGGGTGTTTCATAATTGAATGCTGATCCTAAAGGGCGATGATCCTTGGATGATTTTAAGGAGAGAAGTTCATATCACCATAATAATGTTCTGAACCTCTTAGTTTTTGAGCTACAGAGTGTTGAAATCAGATGCGTACAGCGTTTTTTAAAACAAAACATTCAATATCAGGTCTACTAGGACATCACTGGTAAAAGTAGAAGTTTGATTTTCGTCCCAAAACAAAATGTGTTTCCACTTATAGTGGGTGTCTACTGAATTATCAAAAACAATATCCAAGAAGTGAAGGAACAAAATTCTTTTGTTTTCATTTTTTTACGCGAAAACGGTACGTTGTATGAAAGTAAGTCTTGCACCACTGGCAATTGTTCCATGAGCTCCTCACAGCAGATCTTACATTCAAAATCCAGTAGCGCTGTCTGAGTTCATTTGTCACATATTCTTGTCCGTTATGCTGAGCTTTGAGATGATAGTAAAATATCAACAATTTCGTGTAGTAGTTTTTCGGGTCTAAAATTATCGGGAACTTAGTATCTTCAGCCAGATCATTTGAATTGATAATCCTACTTTTAACACGAAGAATGCCATCATTGTCCAAAATCGGTGATAGTTTGAAAATTCTACTTGTTGATTCAACTCTTACATTATTTTGAATATTTTGTATGTCCTCTGAGAAATTTTGCCATTGAACATATTTCGTCCACAGTTTCTCAGCTTCACTCATCTCAACAGGTAGAAGTTCTCCAGAATGTTGAATTCTTCTTTGCATAATATCAATGAATCTTAAAGCCCAGGCGGTTGAACGGAGTAACCTCAGCCAAGATGAAAATCTAAAAGCATCTGGTAATGACTCTCCCAAATTTGAAGCATTTTCCAACGTGAATCCAACAAATTTCTTTTTCATTTCTGATGATTCATCGAGTTCAACAATCACAGATTCTGGCCATTTATCTTTACTGAACATCAAGAAATCAGGTCCACTCAACCACCTACTACTTGAGTGCCATTCATTTACAGTATCATCTCGAGTAGCTTCATCAGCGACGTTTTCTTTTGTAGACACCCATTTCCAGAATTTTGTAACAGATTTTTCCTGTATTTCTGCCACCCTGTGAGCAACAAATGGTTGAAATACTGCAGGATCCCGTCCTATCCAATTGATGACCGTTTTAGAATCACTCCAAAAGTAACTCTCATCTATCTTGATGCTGTGATTTTCTCTGATGGTCGTAGATAGTCTGCATCCGAGAACTGCTGCCTGAAGTTCAAGTCGTGGAATTGATACTGGCTTCAATGGGGCTACTCTCGATTTTGACATGACAAAACATATGCGCACTGATTTTTCGGTCTCAATTCTCAAGTAAGCTACAGCCGCATACGCTTGAGAACTTGCATCACAAAACACGTGCAATTGTATACTTTTGATTTCAAAATTATTTGCGAGATAACAGCGAGGAATCGATAGATTAGAAATATTTCCAATTTGTCTAACCCATTTCCTCCACTTTTTCATCATTTCTTCATTGAGTTCATCATCCCAACCGATCTTAGAACGCCATATAGTCTGAAGCAGAATCCTTGCTTTCACAGTGAAATTGTTTAAAAATCCAAAAGGATCAAAAATAGTCATTACAATTCTGAGCACTTCTCGTTTTGTTACATGACTTTTTCCAGAAAAATGTCGTAGATCATGTTCACTCCATTTAATAGCAAAAGAAAAATTGTCATCATTAGGGTTCCAAAATAATCCCAATACTTTTTCTATGGGTAAACATGAATCTTTTCCGAAATCCATCTCTTTTGCGCCAAGATTTCTATATTCTTCAGGGATACTACGCAGTACTTCTTTGCTGTTGCTGGACCAGTTCCGAATTGTGAAGCCTCCTTTTCCATGAACTTCGATGACTGACGAGACTAACAGTTTGGCTTCTTCTATAGTGTCTACGCTGTCAAGGTAATCGTCAACGTAGTGATGTTCTCTTATAGCTCTCTCTGCCCCTGGGAAAGTATCTATAAATTCAGCTGCGTTTCTCCTCATCACAAAGGTTGCAGTGCATGGCGATGAAGAGGCACCGAATATCATGGCAACCATTTCAAATTCTTGCGGCTCGCTGCATCTCTCTCTACCCCTCCACAAGAATCGCTGAGCTGGTCTGTCTTGGGGTCTGATATGGATTTGATGGAACATTTCCATGATGTCTGCAGTGAAGGCTATACGTCTCTGTCTGAATTTGAAGATAACACCCAGTAAAGAGTTCAATAAGTCTGGACCTTTCAAGAGATAATCATTCAAGCTTTTTCCACAGGTTTTAGCTGCTGCGTCGAAAACAAACCGTATTTTTCCCGGCTTATTAGGATTCGATACAGCAAAATGTGGTAAATACCATATTTTTTCTTTTTTTGTACAAATCTTGTCTTTGGCCAATTTTTTGGCGTATCCCTTAGTCAAATATTCCGATATTTTCTTTTCATACTCTTCAGCAAACTGAGGATTCATATCCATTTTCTTCTCGATTGACTTGAGCCTCTTCATGGCCGTTGTTTTGCTGTCAGTTAAGCACAAATCTTCGTTTTTCCACAATAAACCAGATTCCCATCTTTTTGGATTGATTCTTCTTGTTGTACGGTCCAAAATTTCGAGCGCTTGGCGATCTTCTGAATTTTGTAAATTTTCATAATGTTTCACACCTAGATTTTCGATTTTGAAAGAATTTCTGACGAGTTCATCCAAATCATCACGTTCGTGTTTCACAAATAGAGAAAACTCTTCATCAGAACGCCCATTATAATTTGTACAGATGCTACCATGTATTACCCAGCCTAATTTCGATTTTGATAATACAGGTGCATTTTTACCGCCTTCGAAAACTTCTCTGGGTATAATCAAATTTATATGATCTTGGCCAATTAGAATCGATGGTTTAGCAGCATTAAATGATGGCAGGTTGATTTGTTTCAAATGATCCCATTTCTTCTTTAAATTTTTAACATCAACTGACTGTACAGGAAGAGACAAATTTTCAACTGTTCTCACATTGTTCATGACATATTCTTCATTTTCATTCTCGCCTCGTATTTTAATGGAAACTTTTCTGGAATCTTCTTCTTGACAGGTCATTGAATTCGTCCAACGAATTCTGAGTGGTTCAGTAGGTCCCACCGCTCCGATTTTTTCAGCCAACGTGGCATCCATCATGGTGACTGTGGAGGCTTCATCGAATAGGGCATAAGTTTTCAATTTTCCATTTGGACCACTCACTTCAACTGGTGCAATTCTCAATAGAACCTCATTTATTTCACAGCCGTTGACACAGTGATTTGTTTGTTCTGCTTCATTGCTGGTATTTTCTTTGTGTAACAAAGGGTTATGTTTGAAAATACAACCATTGATTCCACAATTTCCCTTTTGACGACATAGCTTTGTTTGATGTGAAGAAGTTAAACAGCTGAAACAAACTTTGTTTTGTCTAACCCAATCCCAACGGTTTTCAATATCCAGTTTTTTAAAGTCATTGCATTTTTCTACTTTATGGCCATCTTTTTTGCAGAATTTACATTTGTATACTATTTTTTCATTTTGCAGAGATGTAGTGCATACATATTTCTTCTTTCGTTCTTGTTCTTGGTCAGGGATATAGGCGTACATAGCAGCTTCACTGATTTCTTCTAACCATTGCGAGAATTCTAGAATATTGACTGGATTTTCTTTCTTATTGCATCTTTTTCTTTCAACGATTCTTTTACCCCATTCTATTTTCAATGTTGTAGTCAGCTTCTTGGTTAGATCATTTAGAAGTTGAGGATTACAAAGATATTCTTCACCTTTCAAACTGTTGATGGTGACTGCTACATTTTGTACTTTATTTGAGAAATCTAGAATGTTTTCTATTTTATCTTCTTTTAAGCTGGGAATCTTCAGAGCCGCGTCAATCAAATCTTGAATGATCGTCTCCGATCTACCGAATCTTTTTTCCAATGTCTCAATTATTTTGTCAACTTCTTGGGTGAAGCTTAGTAGGGCATTCACTGACTCTTTGGCTTTACCTTTCAAGCTTTTCTGCAGGCGGATAATATTTTCTGTATTAGAAAAACCACAAATTTTCGTTGACTCCTTGAATTGCGTGATGAAGGTCATCCACTCTCTGCAGAAATGTTTGGCCCAAAGGAGTTGTCACTGCTGTATACCCGGGCACCGATGGCCAAGTTCGAGTTGTGGATGTTAAAACGAACATGGGAATTTTCAAACGACCGGTGGCGAAACTCTGTATCCTAGATATTCAGAAAGAAAATTAAGTAATGAATCTATGAGTTCATTACTGGGGGGAGTGTTATTGAATATCATATTGTATATATTTTTGGGTGCAAATCACCATGTATTTTCGTTAGACAGTTGTCAATAATAAAATAAAAGTCAAATAAAGTGTATTGTCTTGTCGCTGGAAATACTTATAAAAAAAGGGTAATAAAACCACCTTCAAACGGAAGTCAACTACAGACAAATACATAAGAAAGGAGGCTTCACAATTCGAAACTGGTCCAGCAACAGCAAAGAAGTACTGCGTAGTATCCCTGAAGAATATAGAAATCTTGGCGCAAAAGAGATGGATTTCGGAAAAGATTCATGTTTACCCATAGAAAAAGTATTGGGATTATTTTGGAACCCTAATGATGACAATTTTTCTTTTGCTATTAAATGGAGTGAACATGATCTACGACATTTTTCTGGAAAAAGTCATGTAACAAAACGAGAAGTGCTCAGAATTGTAATGACTATTTTTGATCCTTTTGGATTTTTAAACAATTTCACTGTGAAAGCAAGGATTCTGCTTCAGACTATATGGCGTTCTAAGATCGGTTGGGATGATGAACTCAATGAAGAAATGATGAAAAAGTGGAGGAAATGGGTTAGACAAATTGGAAATATTTCTAATCTATCGATTCCTCGCTGTTATCTCGCAAATAATTTTGAAATCAAAAGTATACAATTGCACGTGTTTTGTGATGCAAGTTCTCAAGCGTATGCGGCTGTAGCTTACTTGAGAATTGAGACCGAAAAATCAGTGCGCATATGTTTTGTCATGTCAAAATCGAGAGTAGCCCCATTGAAGCCAGTATCAATTCCACGACTTGAACTTCAGGCAGCAGTTCTCGGATGCAGACTATCTACGACCATCAGAGAAAATCACAGCATCAAGATAGATGAGAGTTACTTTTGGAGTGATTCTAAAACGGTCATCAATTGGATAGGACGGGATCCTGCAGTATTTCAACCATTTGTTGCTCACAGGGTGGCAGAAATACAGGAAAAATCTGTTACAAAATTCTGGAAATGGGTGTCTACAAAAGAAAACGTCGCTGATGAAGCTACTCGAGATGATACTGTAAATGAATGGCACTCAAGTAGTAGGTGGTTGAGTGGACCTGATTTCTTGATGTTCAGTAAAGATAAATGGCCAGAATCTGTGATTGTTGAACTCGATGAATCATCAGAAATGAAAAAGAAATTTGTTGGATTCACGTTGGAAAATGCTTCAAATTTGGGAGAGTCATTACCAGATGCTTTTAGATTTTCATCTTGGCTGAGGTTACTCCGTTCAACCGCCTGGGCTTTAAGATTCATTGATATTATGCAAAGAAGAATTCAACATTCTGGAGAACTTCTACCTGTTGAGATGAGTGAAGCTGAGAAACTGTGGACGAAATATGTTCAATGGCAAAATTTCTCAGAGGACATACAAAATATTCAAAATAATGTAAGAGTTGAATCAACAAGTAGAATTTTCAAACTATCACCGATTTTGGACAATGATGGCATTCTTCGTGTTAAAAGTAGGATTATCAATTCAAATGATCTGGCTGAAGATACTAAGTTCCCGATAATTTTAGACCCGAAAAACTACTACACGAAATTGTTGATATTTTACTATCATCTCAAAGCTCAGCATAACGGACAAGAATATGTGACAAATGAACTCAGACAGCGCTACTGGATTTTGAATGTAAGATCTGCTGTGAGGAGCTCATGGAACAATTGCCAGTGGTGCAAGAACAAGAGAGCAACTTATCAAATACCGGAAATGGGTCCATTACCAGCTTGTCGTTTAACATCATATGTAAGACCTTTCACTATAGTCGGAATGGATTATTTTGGCCCCATGAATGTTTCAATAGGACGCAGGAGAGAAAAGAGATACGGTGTTTTATTCACCTGTATGAGTGTCCGTGCTGTCCATCTAGAAATCGCTCACTCACTGAGTACAGATTCGGCAATTATGGCGATCCGAAGATTCATTGGCCGTAGGGGGTACCCCAAGAAAATCTATTCCGATAATGGAACGAATCTTCGAGGTGCACAAAAAGAACTCAAAGATGCTTTAAGCAAACTTGATCAAAGTCCGATTGTTTCGACATTAACTACAAAGGAAATTGAATGGCATTTCATACCACCATCAGCCCTCACATGGGAGGGAGCTGGGAACGATTGATTCGCTCTATCAAAACTTCACTGAATGTAATTCTGAAAGAAAAAGCACCACGAGAAGAGATTCTACAAACTCTATTCATAGAGGCGGAATACACAGTGAACTGTCGTCCTTTAGTTCATGTATCATTGGATCATGCTGATGATGAAGCATTAACACCCAACCACTTTTTGTTGGGTACTTCGAGTGGAGTACAGATTCCTGGAAGATTCGAGGAACATGACATGGTATCACGAAAACACTGGCGAATTTCTCAACTGCTGGCCGATCATTTTTGGCGCAGATGGACTCGTGAATACTTACCAGTCCTGAGCAAGAGAACCAAATGGTTCAACCCTTCTATTAGAAAAATAAAGCTTGGTGACATGGTTGTAGTTGTGGATTCTGAATTCTGCAGAAATGTTTGGCCCAAAGGAGTTGTCACTGCTGTATACCCGGGCACCGATGGCCAAGTTCGAGTTGTGGATGTTAAAACGAACATGGGAATTTTCAAACGACCGGTGGCGAAACTCTGTATCCTAGATATTCAGAAAGAAAATTAAGTAATGAATCTATGAGTTCATTACTGGGGGGAGTGTTATTGAATATCATATTGTATATATTTTTGGGTGCAAATCACCATGTATTTTCGTTAGACAGTTGTCAATAATAAAATAAAAGTCAAATAAAGTGTATTGTCTTGTCGCTGGAAATACTTATAAAAAAAGGGTAATAAAACCACCTTCAAACGGAAGTCAACTACAGACAAATACACCCTGTATTTTCCCCATACCTGACATCAACGGCCCAGTAAAAATGGTCCCATATGTGGGTCTTTGTATATCAGTACATTGCGGCCGGCAGCTGGTCCCAGTGCTGATGGGTACCCAGCAGGTCCCCGGCAAAAGGCCAGTACAACAAAATCGACACATTGAGTTTCCTATAGCAAGTCCAGCACATACATAAATGATGGGACTGTTTTTTTATCGCTTGGAGCGCACGAAAGGAAAGCCCTATAATGTTCAAAGAACATCGTGCGTTCCTAGGGAGGATAGGGACAGGATGTAGGTATTTAATTTTTTTTAGAACTTCTGGAGATTATATGTTTTTGGGAATACTTCCTCAGGCCTAGCCATTGTATGGATGGAAGAGTTTTGGAGAAGTGCTGCTCGACATCGTTCGAGGTTGACAACGAAAGGATGTGCTGACTGGTATTGCTAGTGAAAGGGATGATAGCAGAAATTTCCGAAAAACATTTCCCGTGGAAGTATCGATAGAAAAGTGAAAGGTCGCCGACCTTTCTACGGTGTTCCAATGATGTCAAAGAGTGAGAGAGTGTGGCGTCACCCACCAGGCGAATGGCTCTTCTCTGGATGGAATCCAAGAGCATCAGCTTGTGTTTTGGTGCTGAACCCCATATGTGGGAACAGTATTCTAGAACAGGCCGTATCTGCGCTTTGTAGATCATGAGAAGCTGTTGAGGTGTAAAGTAGCTTTTCGCACGGAGCAAAAATCCGAGTTTTTGTGAAGCTGCTTTTACGATGGATCTGACATGATTATTCCATGAAAGAGTGTTGCTGATGGAAATACCGAGCATAGATATGGTGAGCTTGATGGGTATGGTGGTGCCAGACATTACAATATCGGGCATACTGAGTTCCGCCTTTCTAGAGAAAATACAGGATTGAGTTTTGGTGGCGTTGAATTCAACTAGGCTGTTGTTTCCCCAGGCTGTGATTTCAGCAAGGTCTTCATTGACAGCATTGACCTGCCTGCGCCGTGAGTTCTTATTTTCTTGGGAAGAAATGGGAATTCTAGAAGAGAACGCAGTATGGAGGGTACTATCATCTGCAAAGCTGTGGATGGGGCAAGTTGTTACTCCCAACAGATCATTGATATGAAGGAGGAATAATGTTGGTGCCAAAATTGATCCTTGTGGATCGCCGGAATTGATGCCAATGGTATCAGACGATACACCGTCCACCACCACGTGAAACCATCTGCCTGAAAGAAAACTCGATAAGAGATGGCATAGCTGTGATGGTAGTTTGTGGAGGAGTCCTTCGTGCCAAACACGGTCGAATGCTTCCGATATGTCCAACGCGACAGCTAGAGATTCCCCGTGTTTTTCTGATGAAGCTTGCCATAAATGGGTGACGTAGGCAAGTAGATCTCCAGTAGATCTTCGGTGGCGAAAGCCGTATTGTCTATCATTGATGATTCCTGAGCTCTCCAGACATTTGATAAGCTCTATATTGATGGCTTTCTGCATCACTTTGGATAGCAGGGCAATGGGCCTGTAGTTGTTGGGCAGGTACTTTTTCCCTTTTTTGGGGATTGGTTGGACTCTAGCTGTCTTCCAGCATGATGGAAAAATACCCGACCTCTATACGAGACGGTGAAAAACTTGCAGAGAATCGGTGTTAATTCTGGTGCAAATTTTTTGAGGATAATGGGTGGAATTCCATCAGGACCGTTAGCTTTATTCGTTTTGAGACGTGATGGTCAATTACGGTGACTGAATATGACGAATAGAAGAACTTTCCATCTGGTTCAATTTGTCCATAATATTACGCTTAGCAGTGGATTACACATTTATATGAAGGCATGCCTAAGCCACCGCCACGACCAGCATAGAATGAATATCAGAAGATTCAATACACTCCATATACCTCAGCATCGATCTTCTATTTTTTTGGAAAAGTTTTACTTACCAATGCAATCCCTAATTCCATTATGCAATCTTCAAAATATCAAATCATGGAAACCATCCATATTTCTCAAAGTGATCCAATTGATTCTTATGAGAAAAAACAATAGTCCCAAAGTCTGTCGACCACGAAAAAAAACTTAAAAAATAGTTGTTAGATAATCAATAACATCACTATTCTCAGTCACTCGTATTCAATTCTTGAATGTATCTATGCTATTTAGTGAATCTAAGTGAGTTGTAATTTCCGCCTTCGGTCTCTGTTTATGTTCGGTGCATCCGTTTTTGAATATAAATATACATATGCATATGTATGAGACATGACATCGATGTATATGTGTATAATATATTCATATATTATATTATTTTCATTTTATATATTATATTTCATGACTTTTTTTGCACTTCTCTGTATATTGAAACAAAGATTTGCTGAGTGTATACATCCAAAACTAATAACCAGCTCTTTCAAGTATTAATATAACGGCCGAATAAATCATTACAAATTTTCCCGTACGATTACGACTAGCATGGATCGTAATTAAATCGCGATGCTGATTCGAGTAGGACGTTTCGGCCTTTATAGAGGAGTCAGTCGGTCGGAAAACTACCCCCTCCCCACCGCCACACGTCACTAGGATATGAATCGGCGGTCGGCTCCGGGAAATAATTATAGGCAACTTTGTCGGTCGACAACACACGACAAACGAGCTAGATCATCCGGAGATTTATAGAGAGCGCGAGTGTTCAGGACCAGGATGGGATCATACAGAGTGGAAACCTATGATGGAGATAAATCCGTATGTCCATAACAACATTATATTTTGAAAACTCCTCGGAAATGTCGATATTCAATTTTGAAAATTCCACAACAGTGGTTTTTATACAGTTAAATTGGTTTTTTATGACAAATTACCATAGCAACGTATGTATTCTAGTGTACATTTTTTTCTCGTGGGTGCCATCCAGCGTATGAAATCGGAATTATTTTTAGAACGTTTCAATGTTGAATATAATTCTCAAAAAACGTTCTTGAATAATTTCCAAGGGTTTCAACTTCGTTTTCCTTCTTCTCAATATTGAATCGTCGTGTTTCCTGTTACTGAAAAAATTTCCCCTTGAATAATAAATAACTAAAGACTGGTCAGAGAAGCTGTATGCATTATCCATTGGTCGCATGTTGTTATTCCATTTTTTTCTATTTTTTTCTATTCGTTTTTTCGTTACTGTACCGTTGGCCGAGGAAAGTGGATTAGCGACCGGAAGGGAGTCAAATTGTAAGCGGATTAGTAAACTAATGGCAAGGCCTGAAAAGAAATAATCGGGGTATATGGCTCCACCCCCACTAACACTAATTAGACGTTGGGTTTATAGCAGGGACAGCTTTTGACACGCTTTTTGACGCTCTCTCCTATCTGGAACTCCATCGTTTCCTATATACAAATACTTCACGAAACTATCTCAAATACTTACCTTCGAAAGTATTTCTTTTCAGCAATAACTTGGTATTTCTATCAGCAATAACCTTTCTAGGGAAAATCACGTGAGATCAATTGCTGAAAGTGCATCCCAAAAACTTGGTTTTCTGTTTCGGGCCAGGAGCTATTTCACTTCCAGTCAGCTGCTTATGATCTATAAAGGCACAGATACGACCTGTCCTGGAATACTGTTCCCATATTTGGAGTGCAGCACCCAAACATACCCTCAAACTGTTGGATTCTGCTCAAAAAAGGGCAATTCGTCTCGTGGGTGATGCTCACAAACTCACTCACTTCTCTGGAAGACTGTAGAAAAGTTGGCGATCTGGCTCTATTTTACAGATATTTTCATGGACGATGCTCTTCTGAAATATCAACAATTGTACCTTCCTTGGCAGTCCCCGCGAGATTAACGCGTCGAGTTGAGGGTTTGCACCCCTTCGTGGTCACTTTGGAGACCTGCAGAACATCTGTTTCCAAAGACTCGTTCATCCAACGAACAGCGATGCTCTGGAGCACATTGCCAAGGGAGGTGTTCCCCGAGGCATATAACTTCCAGAAATTCAAGAAGAACACCAATTCCTACCTTATTTTCCTTGGTTCTCACGATGTTCTCTGAATATTACAGGATATCCCATTTCGTGGGAACCAGAACATAAAAAAAAACATCGGGAACAGAACACACTGTACTATAATTTTCGTTTTTTGGAATCATTCCGGCTGTTAATATATGGAAAATAAACTGCATCTGCCTCTCATATCTCCATCCAATATCCTCTAGACACAGCAAATAAAGAAGCAAATGAAATCATAACATCCCAGGCACGCTTCAAAAACAGCTTGATTTGATTTTTGTCGCTCCATTGGCAAGCAGAAATGCTTATTCAGTATATCTTGTCTCTTATACGGCCAATAACTTATTTTATCCTGGCTCTTTGAAAGTCTAAACGAAACTCATATACGAAGTTTTATGAAATATAAAGACAACTCAATAACGTACACTTGTAGGATATACGTATATAAAGCTAAGTCATCGATGGTTTTTGCTGACAGAGCTGAATTCCTTTGATTTGTTTCTACAGGGTCTTCCATAATTATATCCTGTCGAATGTCATCTTCATCTGGGCGATCAAAAACATGATTTGGTCGAAAAATCGTTTCTGAGGGACATCCTGTTAATTAAGTATTGGAATTCCCATTTCTCATTATAAATCACACAAACAACAAAAATGGAGTGACTGGAATTATTATGAACATATAGAATCATTATGTTCATACATTTGAAACGATTATTTTTGATGATGTGGGTTTGTGACTTTTCATTCTGTATTCTATGATTGGAAAATTCGTATTGATAGGCAAACAGTGAATTATTAGAAGATTCGTCCTTTTTGTTCAAGATCCGTCGTTCAAAACTCATCGAAGTTTGCCATTTACAACATACCAAGGGGTCAAAAATAGTGTAAGATAATCAAAAAAGTTCAGGAGCTCCTGATGTATTCCTCAGGAATATTTACATTCTTATGCAAATCATCTTTCCAAATCTTCATTTGAATATCTCGAAATGGTCTTGGAATCTTCGAGCTAACATTTACAGGATGTGAAATATCGATGTTTTCCAATATCCTGTATTTTTTCACATTTCTATGGATTAAATAAAGTTCTATCAATATTCAAACCACCAATACGTTCGAATTCATTCCTGGAGATGATAAGTATATCCAGCTGCAGCATAAATTTCGGTTATACAACAAAATGAGCATTTTTCGAATAATGTGTTCATACTGTTCATATTGATGCTACTATAATCATGTGCTTGTGAAATTATGATTCCTTCATCATATTATGGACTTCCTCAGTGAACATCTCGGAACAATTTTGTGATTTTCTAGATAAATCAATTCCAGGCGATATCTATATCCCGCTGTAGTTGATAAGAAGTTCTCCTTTTTGAATTTTTTCGTCCTAGAATCACTTCCCGAAATAATTGCTCTTAATTAGGTGACTGTGATGAAATCGAATTATACCAATATGAATTTTAAATACATATTTAGAAAATGTTCTTCTCTTCCTACGTTAATCGTGCAGTGAATTTTATTAGAATTTTCAAACTGCTTCATACTAATTAAAGAGGAATCTCGATTTTTCATCATAGATTGGATTAGATTATGAAAGGACCTTCGGGCTTTCTTTCTCCATAGCACAATTTTTTCAGATCATGTGTCTGCCCTCAAAATCGTTTAGAGTTCTTTAGCTAACCCTGCCTTCTCTATGAGGCTCCATAGCCTAGCTTTCAGATCCCCTGTGTATCTTTGGGCTCTCGGTTTTTCCTCTTCCAGCGTAAGGAACCTTAGTCTTGACAAGCACTCACAGTGGCAAAGTATGTGTACTGCTGTTTCCTCCTCTTCCTGACAGAACCTGCATAGCAGTTCCTCAGCCAGGCCTATCGTACTTGTATGTTTGTTGAGCCTGCAATGCCCTGTGAGAAGACCCACTTGTATTCTAGTTGAGCTCTGTTTCTAGCTTAGTAGATGTTCTGTGAATATTGGCGATGGTTCTTCAATGACCTCATCTGCATGTCTTATTCCTGGCAAGTTGTTCCACCATTCTTGAGATTTGGTTTGCATCCATGATTTGATGCTTGTCTCCTGTATAGCCCTCGCAATACCACAGAAGGTTTCTGGGCCATTCAGAGCTTCAGTAGCTCCTGCTCGGGCTAGTGAATCTGCCTCTTCGTTGCCCTCGTGTGTTGGTACCCTTGCCAAAGTCAGTCTGTTCTGACTGCTCAGATCATTCAGGGTTATAAGGCAGTCTCAGACCAGTTTTGAGTTGACTTGAGTTGAGTTAACTTCTTTGATTGCCTGGCTATCCGAGTAGAATGTTTTTCCCTGTAAACTCTTTCCTTGGCCGTGGGCCCACCATGTACTCACGGCGTCGAGTGGGGGTAGCCTCAGGTAACTCCAGGTACCTCTGGTTAAAAACTTGAGGTCCCCACTCTTGTCATGGTAGCGGTACGTGTAAAAGGATGCGAAAGGACACCCATCAAACGGGAGGATTCCGGTCGACATGGGTAGCTGGACTTGCTCAGCAAAAACTGGAACTTTGGTGTACCTTGCGATCCTATCGCCAGTCATCATAGGTAAAATCGGGTCCTCTTCTGTAAACAAGGTAGAGGAACGTTTAGAAGTCCTCGAACGATCACTCATTCAACGGGACGAGAGGACTCTTGTCGACATGAGTAGCAATCAGGCCAAAACCTCATGCGACGGTGACCCATCAAACTCAACAAGAGGAATCTTGTTGACATGAATACCTGGGGTGATGAGGATAGCCCCATCAGGTCCTACATACGACCTGATGCCTCACCAATTGGGTTGGACTGCAGGGGGCAGATGTTTCCATAAACACCACCGGACTATGGTAGAGGAGGTAAAGAAGAATCCCACTATGGGTCAGGTGGGAGGAAATCATGCTGTCCTCAGCGGGTGAGCAGCGTTTCTGCTCGGGCACTGACACTGCAGAGCTAGTAGTCTGTTTTATCAGACGGCCTCACCATTGGTATAATGAAATGGTAGCAGGAGAACATGCCGTAACATAACGGAGATGGCTCTAGCGCGCTGATTTGGCGTATCCAAATCTTCCATTTCTCCCAGGGGTGTGCTGTCGGAATAAGTCGAGAGACAGGTGACCGGCAGTCACTAGGGCAGTCTTGTGAAAGGGGGTGGGACTTGGTCTCACCCGTTGCTACCCCGGCAACATTATTGATTGATTGTAAACTCTTGCCTTATCAGTTGTTTACGCAATCACCCAAGCTCAGTGAGATTCTTGGCTTGGCGCCATAAATACCGGCTCCTCACCCTTCCTCATTTTTGAAACCGTCCGTGTAGACAGCAATGCCTGCATTGATAGGAGGTCCTTCCTTCCATGCCTTTCGTTATACTTATTTCGAAAGTTTTTTCAAAGCTATGTTTTGGAATTATGCCATCTGGTGGCATTCCCATGATGGGGTCGATTTCCAACTCTTCATATAGCTTTCCATAGTTTTCACCGTGCATGTTGCTTATGGGTGCTGGATCCCTGGACAATCTACTCACGACTGCTCTGGCTTCGCCTTGAATGTATATTTGAAGCGGTGACAAGTTCAAGAGGACTTCTCAAGCGGATGTTTCCAAAACTCCCTGAATGTTGCACAGTCCTCGATGAAAATCTGGCTACTGAAGGTGGATGATAATAGGTAAATTCGATTATTGTGCTGGGTTCTGGAGGAGCTCCTCGAATGGGCGTTCAGATAGCCATACGTCTTACGCTCGAGTCTCGACCCATTCGGATGGCAATAAAATTACAATTTTTACGATCATTTCGACGATCTGACGTCCTACCAACTATAAACCTCCGAATATTTTCCGCCGAATCAAAATTCCCGTCCATAGTTCGGCATCGGGGCCAGTCGATTTACGGTTACTACGATCGAGAAGGAAAAAAATTGATGGCCGATACTCTGCTCTGCAGTAGTTGTTTGTCTGATCCTGGAGACTTCTCGACGGTCACGGAGGTTAATTTGGGAAAATTAATTAGCCAATTATTGGAGATATGGGAGATACAAGAAGGTTGCAGCGAAAGATGCAGGCAGGGCCGGAGTCAGTTCGAATTTACTAACCAAAGAGTTTTGTTACTGGAGAGTGTCTTCGAGAAAGAACTGCAAGTCCTTTTACGTTCCATTCGACTTCGCGGTTACGTAAATTACTTAACGATCACTAAATTCGCAATTTTCAAAATCAAATCACAGAATTAGACTGACAGATATTTGATCACTTACTTCAAAAGAATGATACAGGTGCCTGCAAACGCAGAACTATGCTAGCATCTTCAGGAGAAGATTGAAACTAATTGCTCTATCCTAGTGGGCTACTTGTACAGGGTGAGTCAGGAGGAGCGCACCAAACTCAAGGTGTGTATTGTACACGTGAAAATAATCTGACAAAAACCCATATGTTCTGATACGATTCTAATTCGTTTTCATTTTAAATTTGAATAGATTTGTGGCATTTCATAAGACTTCAGTTGTACAAACTCGATTTTTTTCATCTGTTTTGTTGTTCTGACATGTATTCGTGTCAGTGTAATCGGTTTGACTCGTTTATTTTCGAGTTTGTACAATTAAAGTCTTATAAAATGCCACACATCAATTCAAATGTAGAATGAAAATAAATGAGAATCGTGAAGAACATATGGGTTTTTAAAAATTATTTATAACTGTACAATACACACCTGGAGTTTGGTGCGTTCCTCCCGACTCACCCAGTATACTAGGTATATGTCCTTGTCCAACCGTGAATAGACAATAACCGCCAAGTTGATGTTATTCATGATCGTTGAGTTCACATGTCATATCACTAAACTATAGAGGCTAAATGGGATAGGTGCATTATCCTTATTCATTATACTCTAATACTATTCTCAAATATCTCTAAGCTTTCATAGGCATCTAATTTTCTAACGTTTTCAACTTGCTCAACTAATTTGAGGTTATTTATACAGTGTCATTCATAAAGTCGGCATCATATGAGAAAAACTTTTATTAATGACTTATTTTGAAATTCGAGTTGGACGTTAAGTTTTGCTTCAAAGAAGATGAAAAATTGGCCTACTCAATCGGGGTCACGTGACTCTCGCTACATGTCAAAAGTGACATTTTTTCAAATTAATCGCTGAAAGTAGGCTTATTTGTTCGAATATTGAAAAAGTTCATTTGAAAAAGTTGTTTCAATTCAAATTTCACATATGTGACTCGGATTTTATCTCTCTTTTACATTTTTTAGATTTAGATATTTTTTAAAAATTTTCGAAATTTCTGTAATATTAAAAAAATTGTAAATTCGATAAAACTACTTCATACCAGTAGTTTCATCATGCTACTAACTTTCAATTACTAATTATCACTAATTATCGACAAAAATATGATTTACTTCAGAAAATGATAATCTCCACTTCAAAATTCTGTTATGTTTGATGCAAACATAACATCAAAATTCTGTTATGTTTAAGTCAAGCTATTAGAAACGAAATTCATTCAAATTTATTTTTTCAGTACTGAAAAGATCAGTTTAAATGAATTTCGTTTCTAAATGCTTGACGATATATCAACTTTGCATCAAACATAACAGAATTTGTAAGCGGGTATTATCATTTTCTGAAGAAAATCATATTTCTGTCCATAATCAGTGATAATAAGTAATTGAAAGTAAGTAGCATGAAAAAGCTACTGGTATGAAGTTGTTTCGTGGAATTAACAATAACAGAAATTTTGAAAAATTAAAAAAAAATTCAAAATCTAAAAGTTGCAATAGAAAGATCAAATTCGAGAAGCATGTGAAAAAATTGGAATAGAAACAACTTTTTCGAGTAAACTTTTTCGATATTCGAACAAATAAGCCTACTTTCAGCGATTGATTTGAAAAAATGTCACTTTTGACATGTAGCGAAAGTCACGTGACTCCGATTGAGTAGGCCATTTTCCATCTTTTTTGAAGCAAAACTTAACGTCCAACTCGAATTCCAAAATAATTCATAATAAAAGTTTTTCCCATATTATATGATGCCGACTTTATGAATGACACTGTATGTGTGTTTTGACACACAACTCAACCTGGAGCGAAAATCCACTACTTTTTCCCTTGTATATAATAAATAAATATAAATTATGCTATTTGTCATCGGTCCTTGATAAAAATATGCAAAGTTTCAATTTGATAAGACGTTCTGGAGTGGATCGAAATCATCCGTCTCTCTGGATGTGACTATTCATACAAGTACTTGGTGTAAGACACTGTTATGCCTTTGGAAATAAAAAAATCATTGTAAAGCGAACATTTGAATATTTGGTGGAGAAACATTTTGAAATGTTGGTGGAGGAACTTCCTTCACCATTTTATTCGCAAAAAATCTCTCTCTCGAAAAACTGACATCACGATCTCGCAATTTTTTCATGTCAGTTTTTATCGTGAAATTACTGATCGGCAAATGTTTTTCGTTACCAAGAGAAATTTATCCGATGAAAAAGCTCTTGTGTTTTTACTGTTTAGAAAAGCTGAATTTTTCAGCATTCCAGATTTTTTGGAATTTTCTCTTCTCGTCTTTATGAAATAAAAATATGAATACTATTTCAATATACGTGTAGTTAGGACGAATAAGATGATATGCCCCAAAATGTCACTGCGTTTAAATAATTTTCCTATCAGAGAGCCTATAAAATAAAAATGCTTTAGCTTGTCAGTGAAAAATTGAAATCACTATTTCCATTTACAGATTTCAGTAGTGAATATAATATAATACCATACATTCCCGGCATATCTGAAAAAATAAATTGTATTGGTGATAAATTCCAAGTCGAAACTGGGTTCAAAACTGAAAATACAATGAGATCAATTCTTACTCAAACAAAACCGAAAAATGAAGAACAATCGTCAGAAAATTGTATTCACACTATACCTTGTGTACGTGGAGAGTTTTATACAGGTGGAACCAAAAGACCTCTTTCAGTAAGGACGAATAAGGACAATAAAAAGAAAAGACACAACGACAAATCGAAACTAGCTGAACATATCCTTACTGAAGATGGACAACATATGGCAGAGTGGAATAATATTAAAATCAATGGAAAAGAAGATAACAACCAGAAGATAAAAATCAAGGAATCTGCTTGCATTCTATTGAACGGAGACAATAGCATTGCTTCCTGTTCAGTGGATATAGATAGAACAAGGTACCTATTCACTACTGAAATTTGAAAATGAAAATGGTAAATTCAAGATTAATTAATGAAGACATCCTGTAATTCATTTGATTGCCAACGTCACCAATTGAGAACACTGAGAACTGAAAGGTAAAATACGAATTTGCAATACAAAAAACCCATTTTTCATGTTAGAAACGAGAGCAGATTCGTTCCCGAAACGTCCAAAGATAAGTAAAAATTTGATATTTTTTCTATATACCTTTATTTCTCTTCTCCAAACCTTTATCAACAAAAATTGTAACTGACAAGCTGGTGAATTTTTCTTTCAGGCTCTCTGATAATAAAATTCTTTGAACTTAGTGACATTTTGGGGAAAATCATCTGATTTGTCTTAACTACACGTATATTGAAATAGTTTTCATATTTTTATTTTATAGAGACGATTAACCTACAGACTAGGGGTGGGAAAAATTATCGATATATCGATAATTATCGATAATTATCGATAATAATTTGGAGAAAAATTATCGATTTATCAATATTATCGATATTATCGATATTATCGATATTATCGATATTATCGATATTATCGATATTATCGATATTATCGATATTATCGATAATTATCGATATTATCGATATCTTCGATATTATCGATATTATCGATATTATCGATATTAACGATATTATCGATATTATCGATATTATCGATATTATCGATATTATCGATATTATCGATATTATCGATATTATCGATATTATCGATATTATCGATATTATCGATATTATCGATATTATCGATATTATCGATATTATCGATATTATCGATATTATCGATATTATCGATATTTTCGATATTTTCGATATTTTCGATATTATCGATATTATCGAAATAATCAATAATGTCGATGATATCAAAATTATCGGAATTACCGATATAACCAATGATATAAAAATTATCAAAATGAATGAGCATCAGAAAAATAGGTATTTTTGTTTCTTATATGGAACACCCTGAATAAAACAGATACTTGTTGGTAAGAATTGAAGTAAGAATGAAGAATATAATAAGACACGCCACCCTGTACATCAGCCCTGTTCAAACAACATAGGACTCCAGCACAGCAACTTGCATGAAGCTATCTGACATCTGGCAACGTGGCAACCCTTATTAGTTGTGGTGGCAAACTTATTGGTTAGTTATGTGTTGAACGAGTAACAAGTATCAAGTAAGGTGGGTTATCTAATTATATGGAATATTTTTATTTCATCATTCGATTGCTCATTCCTTGAAAAATAACATAATGACAAAATGGCTTTGTTTATTACACCTACGTAGAAACCAGAAAGTAAATATAAAAAATTAGTTTTATAAAAATACCCTTGTCACGACTAGAAGTGGGAAAAATTATCGATATATCGATACTTATCGATAATAATTTGCAGAAAAATTATCGATAATATCGATAATATCGATAATATCGATAATATCGATAATATCGATAATATCGATCATATCGATAATATCGATAATATCGATAATATCGATCATATCGATAATATCGATAATATCGATAATATTGATAATATTGATAATATCGATAATATCGATAATAACGATGATATCGATAATATCGATAATATCGATAATATTGATAATATTGATAATTTTGATAATATTGATAATATCGATAATATCGATAATATCGATAATATCGATAATATCGATAATATCGATAATATCGATAATATCGATAATATCGATAATATCGATAAATCGATAATATCGATAGATTATGATTATCGATAATCGATATTTCAAAATCATTATCGCCCACCCCTACTACAGACAGTATGAATCTCTCAGGTTTTCGGCCGGTATATCTTGGGCAAGATTCTACGAAATCCGAGTGTGGTACGGTCCTGATTGTAGCGCAGGTCCTTGTATAGTCCTTGTACAATAGTTAGTTCCGCATCGCCAATTTTATCGTGCTCCAGGATTTCTCGCCGATGCGATATTAATTTTCGACAGGAGAATTATTATGTCCTGGCTTGGTGCTCTTCTTCTTCTTCTCCTCCTTTCTGGACCATGATTTCCGACTGGAAGTCATTCGATTAAGCGTAACTCTGAAATATGATCACCATTAATAGGAGTGTCGTCCTTAATATATTAGGACGCGGGTAATTTACTGGGGTAATTGCAGAAATTATTGATAATTTTGGATGAAAGTGTAGCGTTCCTTCGCCAAAATATGTTTTTTTCAATAAACAATGTTTTATAAAGATGTAGATGCTCGGGTATAATTCAGGTGAATGAATTGTAGTTTAAATAACTGAAAAAATACGCTTTTATACATAGCCGAACTAAGAAAAGTAGAAAATAATAGTTATTTAACCAACTAGTGTATTAATGAGTGTGATTATTGATCGAGATATTTTAACGTGCGAGCGAAGCGAGTGCGTTAATGTTCCAGATCATTAATCGCCTTTTAATGTACAAGTTGGTTACAAAATTTTTCCGTCGACTATGTTTCTCATTTCTCCAGCAATGAAGAAAACTTGGTTCGCGTATCCATCCATCCGGAAACTACTAAGAATCATCCAGTAGCCTTGTTACTGACATTAGTGCCATTTGACATTTGTCGAAATGATCAACATAGGAAATAAATTCCTTGTGTTAGAAAACAGGGATTAAAATCGTGTCAGAAACTTGGAAAGGCGAACCCGTTAACGGAAAATCGTCGATGAAATCCATATTTTCGATTTAAATGCAGATTCCGCTATAAATAGCATAAACAATGAATGCACGCGGTGTATGTTTGGTTGCCTATAAAAATCGTTCATTAATAGGGGTCATTAATGCACGATTTCATATACATTAAACTTAGTCGTTGATACGAGGTCGACGGAAAAATAATTCAAGTATTGCTACAAAAACAACATAGAAAATACTCAAAGGGAAGAAGGAAAGCTCAAAGTCATCTCCACTACTTCTTTACTGATGTAAATCAATCAAGGGGACATGTTTCGGACTTATAAAAGTCCATCTTCAGCCTTTTTTAGAAGAGAAAATATACATATTATAAAAACCAGAAGTTGACTCACATGGAGGTGAACATTATTTTTGAAAATTGGATGCCGATGTCTATCACCCTAATATCGTGGTTATGTTAATGAATAGAAGGTTGAGGAAAAACGGGTTTTCATTAATATGAAGGCCCCGTGCCCTAAGAACGCACACTTATAAAACTTATGAAACCAAAAACCCAGAAGGGAAACATTCCAATTTTCAAGAATAGTTTTTCATATTTCCAGAACAGCTAGAGGAAAACTGACCAAGGGGTCTAGAATTCGATATTTTGAAACGTCGATTAAAACCGCATTTCGATATATCTGACTGTCCGAGATACAGGAGAAAATTGACATTTGACCGATTTCAAAAATATGCCATCACATTAGAATTACAGCAAAGACTAAAAAATGACCTAGTCAAATAACACGTTTACAACTCTTAAAAGCCGATAGATCAGTGAAGAAGAGATGCCTTCTTTGTCTCCATCAAAATGGTGCGCAATTCGAACAATATTTGTGATCTAGTTGAAATGAAACCATTGAAGATTTATTGTTACTTTACTGAATTAATTATTTCGTGAAAAAATTTGATATCATTCTCACTCTGCTACTTTTTCATTCGATTTCTTATTTGTCATCACTTGAGTCTCAAATGACCACTGATTTGCAAAAAATCTTGCTTTCCATGGCTAACCCAGTTGAAGAAATGTCATCAAAACTTCATTTTCAAAGAGAAATAATGTATGTTGTATTAACATGTATTGACATCTATATTTTTGGGAATCCTTTTTTTCCGCTTTTCTGGATTCAAAGCCAAGCCAACTATGGTTCCTATTTGAAATAACAACGTTGGCTCTGATATCAGACACGCGATACGCGATATATTCATAATGAACAGAAATATTATTTTCCTCCGATTGGCAGCAAATATTAATTTTGCTGACACATATCGATCAGCAAAGTATTACTTTTCCTGCCTAGGCAGCAAAGTGGGTACTTTGCTGCCTAGGCAGCAAAGTGGTTACTTTGCTGATTGATATGTATCAGCAAAATTAAAAATCCATAAATCGTTTATAATTTCCTTCATATTCCATCCGAGACTTCTCCGGCAACAAATTCAACTCTATATTTTTTGCCACCTCCCTTATTAATGGAGGTGTAAGTATACTTCCAGGTCGCTATCACTGTCCATTATATAATAATTTAAATATTCCGATATTTTTTCGCACAACTGTCAGAAATTTCATGAATTGTCAAACCAACAACTGCGATTTCTATCAAATTTTATTCTAATTGAACACTATATACAGGAAGAATAAAGAGATTGTGGGAATTGTATTACTTCGCAAATACAATATTCTCCCATATCATTATGAACAATCGGAGAAAAAATTATATGTTCAACTCGGCAGCGAAGTAGATTGACTGCCTTAGCTGGATTCCTAGCCTCGCTACGCTCGGCTATGAATTCAGCCACGGCAGTCAATCTACTACTTTGCTGCCTAGTTAAACAAATAACTATTCTTTCAGCTACGATATATCAATGTTTATACTCCGCAACTAATCTCGCGAAATTTTCAGTTTATTGAGATTGATTCTATTTCAGTAAAAATTCTTCCATTTTGATGATAAATTCTATCTGGTATCAATGAAAATATAAATCGAATTATCCAGTCCCCTATACATATAAATCCATTACCTTGCGAAAAAAATTCCAAAAGTCAACAACTATATCCATAAACTTCCGAATAAAATAAATCACGCTGCCAGTGACGCTGTCAGTGATGTATATCTTTAAGTGATCTTTTGTAAAGCTACAAGGAGTTCGCAGCTAAACTTATCATTTATCAATATGCTGATACCGATCTTGAAAGTTCCTCAAAAAAGAAAAACAAAATCCACAGCTCCATTTATGGAGCGCACAGTGTCGTATCGTAGGGATTACAGTAAGGGGTAGAGCTCAGACTAAATAACGATAGACATAATCACTGATAAGTATCTGCCAGCAATACTGAACGCAAAACACTTCGTTAGAATAAAAATAAGTTTTTCCTCATCTCTTGAAGCGCACGTAAGGGAATCCCTATTTAGTTCGAGGAACAGAGAGAAGCATGTTTTTGAAGTTCTTGGGAATACCTCCCTTGGCAAATAATTCCAAAGCTTTGACGTAATATAGATGAAAGAGTTTTGGTAAATAGTTGTTCGAGATATTTCGAGGTTGATGACCAAATGATTTGCTGACTGGGCTTGTCGAGTATGTCTGACTGGTATTGCTAGTGCTGAGATTCCTGAAGAACATTTTCCGTGAAATTATCTATAGAAATGTGAATATTCCATTTCAAACTCGAAAATGTTGATTGAAACCCATTACTGTACAGAGTTTGGAAACAATTGTTTTCAAGTTTGTTACTTGTTAAAAGTTTGTTTTCGTCAAAAATCAACAAACATTCATCAGGAAGGAAAAAATTGAGTGTCCCTCAAAAGGGACGTTGTACACCTGATAACATAGCATGAAAATTGCATATGGAATGATATGAAACAATATTTCGGGTGTAAGTACTCGTGTATCACACTTGGAATAGATACCAGTACTGAAAAATACTATGTGATGACCAGTTCGCCCGTTCGTTGGGATATTTTCCATATCCGGATGATAGGAGACCAATAAAGGCAAAATCAGACATAGGTTTTTCTGCATATCTATAATATAGATTTGTCTCCTCTACCACAGTGGCTCTACTATTGTAGATAACAGATTCTTGATCGAATAACAGTTTGAAAATCTGAACTGACGTGACATGAGGAGACTTCTTTTCTACAGTTCTTATTGGGCTCGCAAATTTCAACTATTCTGAAGTTAGTGTCATCATATTTCTGTCAAACATATTCATGTTTTGATGTATGACAAATTAGTCTCGTTTTTTTGTGATTCTCTGGTGCAGGAATTGTGTAGGATTAAATAAAACTGCAAAGAATGAAGAATGATATTGATGTGATGAAAACCGCGTGACAACCACAAACAATCAAAATCTATTCTATCTTATTATCAATAAAAATCATCAAAGTCTAGAATAAATCGATTTTTGGATCTTTGGATTGAATCAATTGAATTAATGATACATATTGAATGATAATTTTGGTACGTGCGGGCTGTGGGGTATAGGTACATGGTAATTTCTACTATGACTAATCAATAATCATTCCCTAGAAATTGGTATCATCAAATATGGAAATGAAAAGTGAATTGAAACTTACATTTGTGGAAGAAGAAGTACCAATACCTATTCCCTATATTCCCTACTATTTTCTCCCAAAGTTTCTGTTTACAATAAAATTAATGTAAAATACCCTTTTTGTTCAACTGCATGGTGACACTAACAATTTCAATAAAATGCAACTATTGATAGTCATTATACAGGGCGTGAAAAAAACAATTCTGAACTGAGAAAACCCAATCGCGAATCTGCGATTAGAGGTCTAAAGATAACAAGTTTCCATCGTTCAAGTTTGAATCCCTCGATTGGGTATGAAAGTATTGGAAAGGAATATCCTCAGATATATTGTGCATATGAAAAAGTGGATATATAATATGAAGATATATACATTGAGAATTCGCATTCTCTATGTGATGAATAAATCAACTATTTATCGGTATATTCAACAGAAAACAACTACTTTATATATGCCACTACGAACATTGATTCAGTTTCTCCAATAATGAGAATCATGGATACAGTATCACCAGCTGGAAGGAAAAAATAGGGAGATTCACAAGTTGATGTGAAAGTTTTTAGCGTTATTATTTGAGGTATGTATTGAATACGAGGCCAAGTTTGAAATTCCGGCAACCGTGCCACTGGTCGGGTATTTTTCATATGCGACTCCGCTAATTTGAATACGTAACTCCATTTGGAGTTTCGGGAGTTGCGGAGGCATGCGGAGGAAAAAGATTGATTTCTTTTGATACTGGCTCTTTGTGTGCACCTCTTGTATCTGACATCCATATATTACTGTTGTGAGTGGATTAAGGGATATTGGAATTGGAATTTGAATGGTCCATCGGCTGACGAGAATATATTCCGACGACAGAGATGAATTAGGAGAGCTCGATATGGAAGGAGACAATCTCGTTTCAATGATGAAATATCACCATTGCTAGGGAAAACCTTCCACAGGGTGACCCAGAATATCGTTCGTATAGCCCTGAAGGTAATATTGCAGATAACAAATGAGAAAAAATGTTCCTATCAACATAGGTCCAAGGGCGCTATAGAGCACTACGAAATGCAATTATCCTTCTTATCATTATCAATGATCCTAGATTCACAAGATTCTGTACCAAACGGGTGAATAGATCTTACAAATCGTTTCGTGGTACGATAAACATGATTTAGTATACAGGGTATGTCATGACGAGCTTACACTATCTTTATATCAAGAATTAGTCGAGAGATGTCCATGAAAATGTGCATGTTCATATTTTAGAATACGCTCTTTTCATTCAGATTATTTTCGACAATGCAGTATTGCCGCTTCTTCTAGAAAGTAGTAGCAACTAGCAACATTGATATTTCAAATAGAATACCCTGTATTTCATCGCATTTTTAGATTCTTCCTGAAGAGCCGATTTTATCGATATTGCACACTTTGGGTCTATCGGAAATAATTACAGAGATATAGGGTGTTCATTATCGGTCAAAACGGCTCACAGTCCCTATCTCACAATTCACTATTCACTGATATTTAATCGAAACACATACAGGGTGGTTCAAGATTCAGGATTCTGATCACCCTGTATCTGTTCCGATTAAATATCAGTGAATAGTAAATCAAAAGTTGAAATGGAGACATGTAAGCCGTTTTGGCCGATAAAGAATAGTTTCGACACAAACAAAATGAATCCTAACCCCGAGTTCAAAAACCTAATACGGAAAAAGCTGATGTTCTTGAAATAATCAATGACAGTCCCGAGATAAGTACCAGATCTGTGCAGCGACAAACAGAAATTCCAAAAAACACTGTGAATCGGATCTGCAGAGAACAATCAATTTATCTCTTTCATATACAGTTTGTGCAAGAGTTATTACTTCTTGATCACGGATCACGTTACAATTTTTCACGGATTGTTCGGGAGCTGACTTTACTTGACAACAGATTTCACACTAATATTTTTTTTACTGATGAGTCTTCTTTTACACCTCGTGGCATGACGAACCTGCACAATGAGCATGTATATGCTGATAAAAACCCACATGCCATTAAAGCTAGACACTATCAACGAGAATTTGAAATTAATGTTCGGATCGGATTTATAGAAACATTTTTGTTTGGGCCGATCCGTTTGCCAGACCAGCTTGATGATGCTAGTCACCCGATAGTTATCACTTTCTTCAAGAAATTTTGCCAGATTTATTAAAGGACTTGCCCCTCAATGTTCGTCGAAACGACGGTGCACCACCTCATTTTGCACGTGCAGAGTAAGACAATATCTGAACGAACAATTTGTTGATAGATGGATTGGTAGGGGACAAGAAGCATCTATTCAATGGCCTCCACGGTCTCCAGATTTGAACCCGTGCGACTTCTTCTTCTGGGGAGCGTTAAAAACACAAGTGTATGAAGTTCAAATTGATACTTCCGAACAGCTGTGGAACAGAATCCAAAATGCCGTTGACGCATCACGAGACAAATACGATGTCCTGAGGAGGGTGCATTTCATTTTTTCAAGTCGAATTGATATTTGTACTAATGAAGGTTGGCGTCACATTGAACATCAATTATCAAGAAACGTTCTGCTTTTGTTTCCACTGCCAACTGAGTTTCATATCACAATTTAATTAAACTTGTACTATAGGAATTTTGTTTCTTCGAAACTATGCGGTATACGAAATTTTTACAAGAGTAATGAAATGAAGGTAATTGATTAGTCTTCAAGCTCAGAAAATGTCAGAACCATATTATGACCCCTAAGAAAGTTCTGAAAAAAATGTCAGGGGGTGAGGGTGGTCTTACCCCTTCTACAATTTCTTTTAGGTTTCTTCAATTACCAAAAGGAAAGTAATCCTCTGAAATACACTATTGCTGAATTTCATCAGATTCGTTCCACTTATTTCTGAACAGCGTACAAAAATGTGTTTTTTTATTTGAACTTGAACCCTTCTCACGGACAAACGGTACATTTTGGCACATTAATAAATTGGGTCCAATCAACTTATTTTGACCTCCTCTACAGGAATCGATCTTGAACTACTAGATGGTATAATAACATAACTAGATCATCATGTTTTACCCAAAATATTATAATTTGACCTTCCTTAAAGATCAACTGTGAGTACCTATCATTATCCACTATAAGCATCGAATAAGTGAACATGTTGAATCATCCTATCGTGCAGAAATATAATTAATATTGCCCTTGATGCTTTGTTCTCAGAAGAAAAGCGGATTTCCCTCACATCTATATATTTCTCGTTCGTTTGATGTTTATTGCGGTCGCTTCTAATATGGGCGGTAGATGAATATTATTTACGACCTCTCTAATTATTTGTAAATAAGAAAATGGGGAATGGGGATTTCGGGGCGAATTAATAAGGCGGTCTAGCGCCGCGTGAAATCACTCGGAAAGCTGCTAGGAGTGGATATAAAGAAAATTCCGGAAATTCCGCGTGACTGATGTTGATCTTGTATATATGAGGAAGAGGAAAATTCTTTAATTGGCAGTGGGAAGAGATATACGGGATGATGGGCAGGGGGCTCAACAGGAAACAATTTTGTTAGAAATATCATCGATCAGAAGAATAGTATACGACCCGAAATTCAGAGTTGAGTTCAACAGGTGGGAATAATACTGGGAGTGTAGGAAAATTTTCCATCTTGAAATTTTCCCAGAAAACAGGTGCGAGAAAGGCATTATTTACAATGACTCATAAATACCCTAGGAGGGGAGTAAAAGAGAGAATAGTATCGAAAGAATACATGAAATAAAAATTATTCAATTCAAATTTCATGAAATGAAAACCAATCAATTCTTTATTGAAGAATATTAGTTGAAATGTTAGAAGAATCAGAACTGCATACAAATCGACTCACATACCCTATAGGCGGTGAAAAATCAATGGGCGAGTACACCTTAGTAGAACTTTTAACTCAAACCATGTTTATAATGATCCTTCCATACATAAATAATGATTGACGACATAATTCGATCGAAAAATTAACTGGAATGTTTTATTTTTGGACATAAATGATAGTACCTTCTGAAAACGGACCCTCTTATGACGTAGAAAACTCATCTCGCCCCAGTTAAAAAAAAATACCAAACGCCCGACGGAGACTGAGGCAACTGATATATCAATTCTTTCAACTGTGATCTCGCGCTAATTCACTTTGTCAGAAATCATGTATCATTCATCTCTGTCTGGAATAGTCTTGTTTCAGTATTAGGGTTTTGACGTCACATCATCGCCTCGTTTTCAGAGGTCCGAAAAATCGGGGATTTCAATATTTTTTCATGAAACGTAGGGAGCTCACAGCAAGAAACGGTTTGCGATGGTGAGCTAGTTTGGGTGAGTTCTAAGCCCATTCAAATTTCATTAAATGAAAACTGGTCAATTCTTAACCGTGATTTTCTTTAAGAAAATAGGTTGAAATAGGTGAAGAAAAATGTCCTTACCTACACATCATGCATACACTGAAATAGATTTCCTAGGAGTGGAGCAACAGGAAACATATTATTGAGAAGGAATATTCTCAGATATATGATTGATACATATGAAGAAATACATTGAGAATTCCCATTATCTATCTGATAAAAATATTAATTCTTCATCGGTATATATAACAACTACCTTCCTGGCTATATGCCACGACGAACATTGAATTTCATCTATTGAACACACACAATAAGAATTTGAAAATAAAGTCTTTCAATCACTAATTCGTGATTGGCTGTTCTCAATTCAGAATTCTCTTCCCACGCCCTGTATGATGAATATAAATTCATCATACAATTAAAGGAAGAATATCATTAAAAATTTTATGAAATGACAACCAATCATTACCCTGATATTGTCAGAATCGAATTCACTTGAAAATGAGGTATGACAAGACCTTAAGTCTTCATTATAAATTCCTGAGAGGATTGTTCTAAGTATATAATAACTTCTGTCCACAACCGTGTCCTCCTCCAATTATTTTTTCTGGGAGTAATTGAGAGTGGATCACCCGGTAGAATATCTCCTCGGCCACGTCAAAATAACTCGAGAACATCCTTGCGACCAAAGGACTTTTTGATGGTTTCGTTTGATTTATGTTCGACAAACATTAAAATCTTTTGATCATATCGGCGAACGTATACTCGAAAAGTCTCGAGAGGATTACAAAGTATATTTTTCAGATTAGATATAGAATCATCTCCCGAATACGCAGTTACGCACGTCCTTGACCAATCTCTCTCCCCCTGTACGGTATACCATATAGATATACTGGGGCTAGTAGTGCTCGCAACCCCTCTGTGACCTGGATAGATGCATAAGAGGGGAGATAGGCCTGGAACATTGGAAGTTTCCATATATCTCTTCCGCATGTCTTGATGGCAAATTAGATGTTTGCGCTCATAAAATAGAGATTATGTGATATAATGATTTATCTATCATTATGATGAATTATATTTATCGGAATATCAGATATACGAGAAACTTGGCACCGTTATTTCTGGTCGATTTTAATTTTTGGCGAATGAAAAGTAATTGAATCGTTTGAATAGGCCCACTGAATATGTGCAAATTGCATACACGATGTGGGATCTGTATATATGAGTTAACCGTCCGGTTAACAGCTTCTGACATTTGGGCTGTTAAAACTACCAATAGTCTCGAGAGACTTCGATACATCATCATAGGTTACCAACACTCCGTTAAGGTAAGTAAATGATAGATCTGAGAAAATGATAACTGAATTACTATTCAATAATGAGTTGATACAATTTTGAAGTCAACGATAATAACAGCGATTTTTCTGAATTCAATGTTGTTTAAAAAGTTGACTACCGTATACAAAGATATAATGATGTTGATGTGATGTTTTGTAGACTGCGGTTAACTGATCGTTGCCATCCTTAGCAGAGCTGCAAAGGAATTAAAGATTAGCTGACTCTATGATGATATCTTTAAAGAATTCAGATATTATTCAGGAATTACCAGAGTGATTGTAGGATTCGACCATATCCTGTTTATAATGAAATAATTCTTGTTCAGAGAACTGTTATGGTTCATTGAACATCCTGCTTAAGGGAGATCAATTCCTATATAATGTTCATACCTTATTCATTCATTATATAGATTAGGAGATACCATGAGGCACAATCTTTCGAAATAAACAGCACTCCTATGTACCACAACTGATGATGAATTCATGTATCAAAGTCATTGAATGGGTAATTCAGATATCATTAAATTGAATTTCATCAAATAACTTGCGAATCGAATGGAATATGCATGGAAAGTATTCAAGGGGTCACAAAATTATAGGTAATGAATGGAATAGTTGAGAAATATATGGGGATATGTTCAGAATGTACCGTACAGATGAAAATTCTCTCGATTTTTTTTCATCAACAGTATCTAGTCAAAATATCTACCACTCTGATGAATATCGATCGAATTCTCTATCCATACACAGTGTACCTACGAAATATCAGTGCTGTACCTATCAACGACACTGAATCATTCGAGATTTTCCTCAACAAGATATGAACACCATTGGTTCGAGTATGAGTCATTAAAGTTCGATCATCCGGTATACAGAAAGTTTAATATTCTCCCTTCTCTCTCTGAATTAAAAGTTCGAAATGAATGCAGTTTTCCTTCAATTAATTTCTTTTCCTGTACAGAAACACACCCCGTAATCCCGTATTACCGTCATTCCATAATCCAAATATTACCCCCCAGCGAAAGCATAAAGGCATAATCCAGATTTGGGCCAGCGAATTTGCCAAGTCGTTCTAAGAAGATGGCACAGTCGAGTGCCCATATTGTTGTAATTAAATTTGTTGTGTTTGCACACGAAATGTTGCTTTTATGATGATGCTTGTGACAACGGCGTTTCCCCTTGTTTTCATTACGGAAACGTCATCACGAAATGCGTTTCTCCAGATTTTTCGGAATTTTCTCTCCTCGTTCAACTGTTACTGGAATATCCCACTCCTGACACCAATAGACATATGAATATTAGGTGGGTTCCAGGACGCAGTGATCGAGAAGCCCCCATGCCTATACAACCAATCTACAATCTACAATGAATATTATTCCAGCACGATTCTTCCCAAAATAGATAGAAATTCGATCGATAGGCTTTGTTTGAGAAACGGGAAAATGAGTATTCAATTATCCTAAATAACCCCACTTAGCCCCTCATTCAGTTTCCTGGACTGTACATCCTGTAAACCAACATTTTCCTTGCATTATTTGTGTGGGATAACCCGGATATCTGATGGCGTAAGAAACCAAACTTAGACTGAACAAAACGATATTCAATGTTTTACCGCCAGAAATTTTTCGTTTCAAAAGTATTTTTTTGAGAAATTCAATGAACATCGAAACGTAGCCAAGAAATCATCCAGATTGCATTTCTTGGTATCGAAAAGAGCAAAAACATTGTCTTGCTGAAAGTTTTTGTGTTTGACAAAAACATAATAACAAATATGTCCAGGACAATTCACAATAAGCCCAAATTCAGGGATTGTAATAATTCCAAGTGCTCGATTTCTACCCTTACCAATAGTATATTTGAAAAATATAGTCACTAGTCACTTGATAAAAAAGAGGCCAATATATCCTTCAATCATTCAAGGTTCCGTTTCGTCTTATGATAGTCCTCTTCGTTTGTGCTTATTGCTCTACCTGCTGAACTTGATTTTTTTCCATGACTTTCTCTGTTTACATCATGCTATGAACAGAGACAACTATAGAGAAAAAAATCAACTTTAGCACTGGATAAACCATTTTCTAGTGCTCCATTCTGCCACAGGGAAAATTCAGTCCCTATAAATATAATATTTCTTGTAGATAATCTCACCCTCCACACTTTCTCGTCTCTATTGTGCATCTAAATCCTAAGCCATGAGTTCAAAGTGGCGCTTTTCCACCAGCATTACAAACTCGAAATCCCCATAACCAGCAAATTGAATGCAAACACTACACTCTACTCGCTTCCCGGATCCTTGCTATATGACATTTCCATCTGCGCGAGCCTAAATATATCGTCAATATCGGCACTACAGACATTATCAGCCCGTTTTTCTGAGCCCTATTTAGGTACCGGGCCATAATCCTCCAGAGATTTCTGATATTCCGGAGGATGCAAGCACACATACATACGCTACTAATCCAATCGGGAAAGGGGAGTTATATTTATTTTTCATAGCCACTTTTCCGCTTCCTCATCTTCTCATCCAGTCATATCCAGAATCGTGATTTGGAAGAAAATGATAGGGATGTATGCAAGTCACGTGGGTTAACGGGATCAGAGTGAGAATTAATAGAGTGAATGAAATTATTCCGTAAGTTTGCCTTTCCAATTTCTCTTCCGAATTTGTTCGGGTTCCGTGGATGAATAGAGAATCGAACGAGTGATGGTTATAACTTTCATATTTAACATTTTCCGAAACTCTTTGAATACATGTCAGATTTGATAGAGAACCGATTGATAGGAAAAGTTGGCAGGGAATTTGATACCTCCAAGGCATTCGATCGAGTCTGGTACCACGGACTCCTCGCCAAGCTTCCATCATATGGCTTACTTCCCCAGCTATGTTCTCTGCTAGCTAATTTTCTCTCAAACATGTCTCTCCATGTAGTGGTCGACGGAGTTTCATCTGATTCTCTCATCATGAATGCTGGTATTCCGCAAGGATCAATTCTAGCACCAACACTATTTCTACTCCATATCAACGATTTGTTGGAAGCAACTTCATGTCCATTACACAGCTTCGCGGATGATAGTACCCTCCATACCGCTTTCTCTTCCAGGGATCCAACACCAGCCAGGCAAATCAGAAATGAACGAGGAAGAAATTTTGCCAACATAAATATGGACTTGGCAACAATTCTCGAATGGGGATCCAATAATTATAAAATAGATTTCAATGCAAACAAAACACAAGCATGCCTTTTCTCTAGAAAAGCCGATCTCACTGTGCCCAACATGAGCTTGTCAGGAGTAACCATACCTTTGAAGATATCCATTTCGATGCTTGGTATTACTATCAGCAATCACGTGAGATCAATTGCTAAAAGTGCATCCCAAAAACTTTCTGTTTCGGGCCAGGAGCTATTTGACTTCCAGTCAGCTGCTTTTGATCTATAAGGCACAGATTCGACCTGTCCTGGAATACTGTTCCCATTTTTGGAGTGCAGCACCCAAACATACCCTGAAACTCTTGGATTCTGTCCAAGAAAGGGCGATTCGTCTCGTGGGTGATGCCTCGCTCACAAACCCACTCACTCCTCTGGAACACCGTAGGAAAGTGAGCGATCTGGCTCTATTTTATAGATATTTTCATGGACGATGCTCCTCTGAAATATCAATAATTTTTCCTCCCTTGGCAGTCCCCGCAAGATTAACCAGTCGAGTTGAGGCTTCGCACCACTTCGAGGTCTCTTTGGAGACCTGCAGAACATCTCTTTCCAAAGACTCGTTCATCCAACGAACAGCGAGGCTCTGGAACACATTGCCAAGGGAGGTGTTTCCTGAGGCATATAACCTCCAGAAATTCAAGAACATCAATTCCTACCTTATTTCCCTTGGTTCTCACGATGTTCTTTGAACATAACAGGATATCCCTTCTCGTGAGAATCAGAACATGAAGAAAAAAAACATAAAATTTGATGATCATGAATTTTGAATTTATGTGAAATCAATGATAAAAAAAAACATGTGATGTGGGTCTCAATCAGTGATATTCCACAGGGTGGAAATCGGTGACCTTCTTCAAAACACCACTCATAGAGAAATCTAGATGTTACAATTCTTGTTCAATCCAATTGTTCTTCTGAAAAAAACTATTTTGGACTATGTAAAATAAATATAAAGTTTCTTATTTCAATTATTCAATTCTTGGAATAGTCGAAATAATCATTTATTATCGTCATTTCATATTTATAAATGTAAATGTTTTGTTCATGACAGACAGTTGAAAATAAAGATTAAGAGTTGTCACAGATAAAAAAGTGTCATCGAATGATTTTAACGGAATAGAAAGACATTTAAATAACTGTAAGATACGATTGAGAATAAATATCACTTTTGATATATTTCGTTTTTCGATTATGGGCCACTCGAAAAAATCGGTGCTCCATCGTTTATTTGGGTCTCAAGCTCAAGTGTGCAGAGATTTGTATATACGAAATGCAATTGTTTTACTAGCATTCTCAGTGTATTGATACTAGCAGTCTTATGGAAATCAGTAGAATAGTAATATCGACAAAATCAATTGTGTTCGTTAACTTCATTTATTTTGAAAAAAAAATAGAGAACGAATGTTCGATATGTCCGCCGTTTCGAGAGCAAAATCTTTCATTCGAATCACGGACGATTATAGCTCGAAAAATAATGAGATAACGCCGCGCCGGACCAATCGACCTTTTTCGAAATCGAATTAGGAGTGCGGAGTATGGCGCGCAATTAGATTTTTCTCCTAAACGGATTATACGAGTGACTAATGGACACGATTCTCCTTGCAAAGAAATTCATTCGTCAGGTCCCGGACAGTTTCCGCGAAATTTCACAGCTAGTTATCGGAACATTTATTCGTCTATGGCATATTTTTTTCGTCGACCTCAAAAAAATCACATACCCATGGACTCATCTATGTTTTGTAGGCAATACTCGAGTTTTATTGAAACGAATCATTAGAGAAGATGCCATTGAGATCTAAAAAAACAATTGAGGAAGAACAAGATCAATATGTATGTATTGAAGGTGTGCCAAGGTATCAAACTATTCATTGTAACACTTGAGTTGTGTGCAAAAAACACTAGTGCGAAGATTCCAAGTCCAAAAAAAATTGAGGACAAAAAGTGTGTGTGGGGATATTGATGAAACAGCATAGAATTAATCTCAATCCTTGGCTCTATGTGATGAGAATATCTACTCTTTTTCAGTTTAATCAATAGAAAACAACTACTTTCCTGGCTATATGCCACGACGAACATTGAATTATATCTATTGAACACACACGATAAGAGTTTGGAAATAAAATATAAAAACTTCTGAAATTGAGAATTTGCATTCTCCTTCAGGAAAAAATATGTATATGCACACATCATTCTGAATATTCAACAGAAAACAACTACTTTCCTGGCTATTTGCCACGTCGAACAATGAATTATATCTGATGAACATTCAATTTCGGAGGATTTTATTCATGTTCTCCTTTTGAATGTTCGTCAGATACAATCCAATGTTCGACGAGGCGAATAGCCAGGAAAGTAGTTGTTTTCTGTTGAATATTCAGAATGATGTGTGCATATACGCATATACATATTTTTGTCTGAAGGAGAAGGCAAATTCGCAATTTCAGAAGTTTTTATATTTTATTTTCAAACTCTTATTGTGTGTGTTCAATAGATATAATTCAATGTTCGTCGTGGCATATAGCCAGGAAAGTAGTTGTTTTCTATTGAATAAACTGAAAAAGACTAGATATTCTCATCACATAGAGAATGCGAATTTTCAATGTATTGCTTCATATGAATATATATTCATTTTTGTATGTCCATAATTTATCTGAGAAAATTCCTTTTCAACAATTAACTCATTGATAAAATCGTCCTTACAGGATAGGAAACAAAGGGTCGAAATAGGCCAGCAAAAATCAGAACTAAAACCAATATCAGTCGGCACACCACAAGGACCTATGCTCTCACCAATACTCTCCAGTTGTTTCATTGATGATATCGCAGAAAATTGCAATGGTGGTGGTAAAAACATACTAACTGATATATGCAAATGATTCTAACTTTATTATACACTGTCCTCCTACTGAGAATCTCAATGTATCAACACAAAATGCGATAAAAGAAATAGATGTATTCTGTTCTGGACAATTTTCATTGGATCCTTCCAGGAAGTGTTCGTGATTTCCTCAAACTACAAGTTGAGGAGAAGGAGCAGCGGTGAAGCAAGATAAATTTCATGCCCGCCTTGACGGATCAGGTGTGGGATCAGAAGCGGGATTACAAAATCGCCGGCGGTTTCCAAGACGGATATCAGCGGGCATCTGGACTACAAAGGCCACATCCCTCCATTGCAGAACAAACAATTATCAATTATTCTCGATGGTCAACGGTAGTCGTAGTGAATTACAGCGCGTCCTAGGCAGTCCCTCAATGTAAACGTTGCGCTAAATCACGATTGCTTTGGCACAATGGGCGGACTAATTGATTTTTTTGCTGACGGGATACGCGTAACGCGGAGGTTCGTTCGGCCGTTCGATTTGCGCTCGTCTCGAGGTACTTTGTAATTTGCTCGATCGTCGGACGTGTTTGCTTTTCGAAATTAATATTATGCTCAGATGAATCTGGCGGATGGCTATATATGATGCGAGAGCTCGCATTATCTGTGTGGCTATGATGGCACCAGTAGGAATTCCTGAAAAAAAAATGTCGATTTATTGCCTAGGATGAATTTTAATAAGATGTATTGTTTCGTATTGGTTGACCGTTACTTCATAGATATCCGTGTTAAACGTAAAACACTTCACAAACGATAACAGCGGCATTCTCGATTTCTTCGTCTTGTAGCCATCTGATTTCCTGTCAAGTAATACTCATCTATTAGACAGAGCTGTCATTGCTTGAAATTTGACATTCCATGGGCGATGAGTTTTTTTGTTTGAAATAATAACACAATGGAGTCATTGTGATATCAGATACGGAAATAAAATTGATGACATACAAAGTACAGGGTATCCCACATAACTTGGGCCACCCCCTTATCTGGTAAACTATTATATATACAGAAAAAAGTTCAGAATAAAAATTGTATAACTCTTTATGAAATTTGATTTTTAGATACTGTCATTTATACAGGATGATCCATATGTCTGTGACATATCACAAATACGTTTTTTCAAATAGAACACCCTATATTTTATCATATTTTTAGACAGTCCTTCAGAAGACGAGTTCAATGATATATAATAACATGGGTCTGAGATCACCCGTTTCGGATTTATACACGATCTTCTTCAATAAATTGTCTAATTTTAAAGCCCTATAAAAACGTTGTGAATGAAGTTTTCGATTCGCAACTTTTGCTATAAATTAAAAAAGTCTGTATATTATTATGTTCTGTGGTGAAAATTTAGGAATTTTGAATTTGCCAAAAGTGATGACGTATTTTGAAAACCAATAATTATCTCGAGATTTTCAAATAAAACACCCTATATTTTATTCCATATTTGCATAGAACTCAGAAAGACGAGTTCAATGATCTATAATAACATGGGTCTGAGATCACCCGTTTCGGACTTATACACGATCTTCGGTCAAAACTACATTTCCTCTAGTTCTCTTATTCGGTTTGAGAATACCTTTTGTTCGGATATCGTTCTCTATTCTCTGAAAAATTTTTTTGTTTGGTACGACACTTTGTGAAAAACGGTCACGATATTCTCTCAAAGCCAGCACAGTATTTCTGTTTTTTAATAAATATCACTCATAAAGATCAAATCTCTCTTCTTTAGAATAAATATGCATTTTGAAAGAGTTTCTCTGCACCAATTCAACAATAAATAATCAGGTTTGACAGTTATTGATATGACATAAACAGAAATCCCATCTATGAGTGCACAGCCTACTCAGCTCACGTTGGCATGTCATTCCACTTTGAGTTTTGGTTTTTTCTTCGATAATTTACTTATGTCCAGTTTTCATTCATTGAGAATTCAATGAAAAATGTTGAACAGTATGAAAGATATACGATTTTTATGAGGATAGAGGAAATGACATTTATTGCAATGAATGCATCCGAATTGATAAGGCAGACAATCAGAAAAAATGTTCAAATACATTTTATTAATTGAATATTCCCGCATTGGTCTCGTATTGAGTCAAATGTTGGTGAAATTTGATTGTGATAACCTGTGCTCAATCATTTCCAAAAGGTTTTCTAGTGAAATAATAGTATAACATTACATAAAAATTTCGATAATATTCCTTGTTTTCAAAAGTCTTTATTACGAATTGTTTCACAAAAATTACAAAATTTTTCAAGAAGATCGTGTATGAGTCCGAAACGGGTGATCTCAGACCCATATTTTAATATATCATTGAACTCGTCATTCTGAGCTTCATCCAAAGATGGAATGAAATAGGGTGGTGTTCCATTCGAAAATTTGTAAAAAATTATCGTTTTTTAAAATACATCATCACTTTTGGCCAATGTGAAATTCATAAACTTTCACCATGGATCAAGAAAACATACAAAATTTGTTAATTTATAGCGGGGACTGCGAATCGAAAATTTCATTCACAACGTTTCTATATAGGGCTTTGAAATTGGGCAATTTATTGAAGAAGATCGTGTATAAGTCCGAAACGGGTGATATCAGACACATGTTATGATACACCATTGAACTCGTCTTCCTGAGCTCTATGCAAATTTGGAATGGAATATAGGGTGTTCCATTTGAAAATCTGGAGATATTTATTGGTTTACAAAATACGTCATCACTTTTGGCAAATTGAAAATTCCTAAATTTTTACCATAGAACAGAATAATATACAGACTTTGTTAATTCATAGCGGGAACTGCGAATCGAAAACTTCATTCGCAACGTTTCTATAGGGCTTTGAAATTAGACAATTTATTGAAGAAGATCGTGTATAAATCCGAAACAGGTGATCTCAGACCGATGTTATTATATATCATTGAACTCGTCTTCTGAAGGACTATCTAAAAATATGATAAAATATAGGGTGTTCCATTTGAAAAAACGTATTTGTGATATGTCACAGACATATATGGACCATCCTGTATAAATGAAAGTATCTAAAAAATAAATTTCATAAGAAGTAATACAACTTTTATTCTGAACTTTTTTCTGTATATATAATAGTTTACCAGATAAGGGGGTGGCCCATGTTATGTGGGATACCCTGTACCTCATTGATGTATCGAACACAGTAAAAACAAGTGCGGTACGTTGTTTTTGAAAGGTATCAGATTAGTATAGATGTAGTTTTCATTAGGTATTAGAGTAGTATAGAGATCAGATAATTTATACGACGCTATAAAAGCAGATGATATTTTATCATTGCTCATGTAAGATGGAAGAAGAGGCCATGGCACCATATCATGAGCATATTTTTATATTGAAACTATCATTGGGCACCAAAGATGTGTATACGACGCTATGAAAGTTCAGAGAACTGGAGATTTTTCCCACAAACTACGTACTCAGCTCACTCGACTGTCTTGGTTTTTCCACACAAACTACGTACCTAGCCCACTCGACTGCCAATAGGGACTGAAAAAACAAAAACAAAAGAAAGTTAAAACAATGCCAACATATTTCTTCTTTGTGGAAAATCAAGACAGTCGAGTGTGCTTTTTTTACTTTCTTCTGTTTTCTGTTTTGTTTTCTATTGGCAAGTGATTTTTTTTAGTTTTTTCATCGTATCTCCCGAACTATTGAATTCAGAGAAAATTGTTATTCGGATTTTTTGTAGATTCTATCAAAAGGAATAATTCTGGTCCTGTAACATTTTCAGATATTTCCTGTTGTTTTCGAGATATTTGGAATCATCTGAGAATAAAATTTTCAACACTTTTGTTCCATCTTCCAATCAACAAAAGGAGAAAATATTTCATGGTTCAGTGGAAGTCGATGAGCTTCATCTATCGATAATCTTTTGTTTTTCAATATATCTTCATGATACTCTATGGGTCGTTCAAATTTTTTTTTCATATTTTTTACTTTATTTCCTGTACTATTGGGTTTACAGAAAAAAATTTGGATGATAATTTGTAGGAAATGTTCCAGTGGATAACTTTGCACTCTTGATAATTTTCGATTTTTCCATTTGTTTTCGATATATATTGAATTGAAAGGATTCCAAATTTTGATGTTTTGATTTTCATTTGTTTTTCCATTTTCCGATGGATGCACGAGAAAATTGTAATATAATAATTTGTTGCGTCATCAAAGAGGCATACGGTGCATTTTTCAAATTTGGATTTAGTCTATTGGTTCAGGAGATATGTCGTTTTAAAGCGAACCGTGTGTTTCGGAAAATCTCCTTGAAAAACCCACTTGGAATCTTTCGACCCTGGTCAATTTCAATAGGTTTCGTCTCTTCCTGATAGAGTTTTTTTTCACAAAAAATGAAATCGATCGGACCACTTTTGCGATTTGTAGAGTGATCACAAGAAACTTCCGGTGAAAAATCGAAAAAACCCGGAAAAAACACCTCACAGAGTTTTCCGATTTCCTTCATATTTCAATCACATAATATTGTTTTGAGTACAATAAGATGGCGAAATTTCAAGTCGATATGTCAAAGGGTTCCAGAGATCGGTTTATGATTTCCACAGAGTACAGACAGACAGACCACACACAAAAACCAAAGTTGCTCAAAATTCGATGGGGATCATTATCTCCAAAGTAACTATACCTCTATCTCGCTTAGTTTCCGAGATAGCATTTTTGGCAAGGCCGTAGTATACTCCACTATGTATAGCGTCGTATAACAAGAGCAATCATGTGTTATAGCCGTAGAAAGAGTTACTTTTCCGTACGCTCGTGGAACAATGAATAAAATGAACTGAATGAAATAAACGAACAATCGAAATTCACATTTCTGACAGCTCGTAACTTTTCGTTTCACGTAGCAATTATTATCAGCTGTATGTCGCACCGTCAGATCCCGAAAGACAGTTCATCTAATTCGACTTCTGGGAGGTAAATTACCCCCGTAATTCCGATGTAACACAGACAGTGATGAAATTATAAGTTCTGCCCGGAGAGTTTTAGAAAGTTTGTTTCCAGCAGATTCATGAAATTTTCATCATAGCCGCGTATATAGTCGGTCGGAAACTCAATTATTTTGTTAATTCATTTGTTCCGTGGTATTCCGAACACTCCGGTGAAATGCACAAAAAATGAATACAGGTGGTTTCGATGCAGTTTCTATTTTCATCGTCAGAGGAGTACCTACTTGTTTTCTCTCGTGTTTTTGTATGTACTATCTGTGTGTCCCATTTAGATGCTTCCACGTGACATTTTATGTGAAATTCAAGATGGCCTCATCAGGTTTCGCATAACTGTTTTCGTTCATGAGATACAGGGCGATTTTGAAAATGTATACTTCTTGAACCCTCCCTATATCTAAGAAGTTCCTCAGCGAAAGTGTCAAAATAAAATCTTAGTCCATAGAGAATTCAACGCAGAATCCAGTGGTGCACTTGATTTTCCTCTTCATGGTATGGTTTTGCAGATACGACTCAAACTTCTGTTTTTTTCAATAGCACAACCTGTATTTTATAAGCTCATCAAATGCATTATTTGATTCTCTCCAGAATGATATATAATGTATGTATATAAAATTCGAAAAATGCTCCAAAATCCCTAAAACACTGAATTTTAATAATGGGCTTTGGATGTTTTGTATAGAAAATGTTTCAATTGAAGGAATATTTCTTTCGATTCCTCCATGAATAGAAATAAAAAATTCATAATCTAGAATAAGCACCTGGTAAACATCAACTGAGACAATTGAATTTCGAAATAATGTAACCTATTCATAGAATTGTTCAAATTGATGTCCATTTTACGTCTTAATGCATTCAAAATCATTGGAGGATGCTTTTGCGATTCCTGGAAAACTGCCTCAAAAACATCATGAGTTTGAGTCGTATCTGCAAATCCATATCCCGAAAAAAAAAAATTCAGTGCGCCACTAGGCGTAAAATTCTCTATGGACCGAGATTTCAATTCGACAATTTCGCTGAGAAACTTCGTAGATATAGAGGGGGTCCAGAAAGTATAATTTTCAAAATCGCCCTGTATTTCATAAACAGAAACAGTTATGCAAAATCTGATTAGATCATCTCGAGTTTCACAAAAAAATTGCACAGGACCGCAAAAACTGCAAGGTTGTATCTCCAAAGATAACTGAGATATCACGCAAAAGCAACGAAAACGGGACACACTGTACAGTGATGTACATAGATGAATGGAAACTGTGAGTGAAGCTCTACAGGTATCATATTTGTATCAGCATTTTAGGATGATTCCTTTCACAATTGAGGCAAATGTCTTTGTTTTTAGATCAATTGAACTATATTGTGAATTTCAGTTACTTCAGTGTTTCATCCCGAAAATTCAACAAAAAAATAAAAAAAATAAACATCATGCGGCTATTGAAATCCTATAGTGCTGTCCTGATGAGAAATGGGGGTTTTGCTCAAAATCCTGTTCTGATCTTGTGTATGTTCGATGAGTCTCAAATCTGGATCGGACTGGAAAGAATTTCTCAAAATGAATATCCATGGTAATAGAATGGATGCGAGCCAATGTATTTATTCAGAGTAACATGTTCATCTTGATGCCAAGATATGGGAGGTGAAGTTGTTATCTGAAGAATCTCAATCTATAGAAACAACTGAGAATCTGGCAATAGTATTGAAATTTCGCACACCCTACGTCTCTACGAGAACAGATGTTCTAATGTTCCGCCAATGCAAACAGTATGCCGACCATTCTATATTCATATCGCAGCCAATTTGAACCGTTGTTATTTTTGAACTTTAATTAAAAGTTACACCGCCAACTAATCCTCGCTTTACTTTCCTTAATATCGTGTAAAAACTCGTCTAAATGCAGACAACCGCTACGATGTTTCCATTATATTGCAATGCCTTTTTTTTCAATGCAAAAACTGAACAATGGATACGAGGTACGGATGTAACTGTCGACTTTTTTCCGTCTGGTATCCAGAGCTCGAAATATTTCATTTTAATCGATAAACGATGCAACTCCTGCAACCAATTTTTTTATACATCGCCTATCATATTTTCTCTGCGATTCTGGAATAAGAGGGTTAGAAAACACACAATCATCTCCACGACGTTTAATAATCGGAAGATTTTTCAGGGGAACATGTTTTGGACAGTCATGTGTCCATCATCAGCCTCAATCCGCACAACCAAAGGTCCTATGATATGATTTTTTTTACGTTCTTGTTCCCACGAAAAGGAATATCCTGTAATGTTCAGGGAACATCGTGAGAACCAAGGGAAATAAAGTATCAATTGGTGTTCTTCTCGAATTCCTTGAGGCTATATGCCTCATCAGGGACCACCTCCCTTGGCAATGTGTTCCAGAGCCTCGCTGTTCGTTGGATGAACGAGTCTTTCTCTGCAGGTCTCCAAAGTGACCACGTAGGGGTGCGAAGCCTCAACTCGACGGGTTAATCTCGCGGGGACTGCCAATGGAGGAACAATAATTGTTGATATTTCAGAAGAGCATCGTCCATGAAAATATCTATAAAATAGAGCCCGTTTTTACATCTCCTATCGTCTATTAAACCCATTTCGGAAACACTCTGTATAGAAAAGTGAAAGGTCACCGACTTTTTTACGGTGTTCAAATGATGTCAAAGAATGGGCCTATATCACAAAAAAAATTTATTCCATAATTCGATAGAACTCACCCAAACTAGCTCACCACCGCAAACCGTTTCTTGCTGTGAGCTCCCTACGTTTTATGACAAATTATTGGAATCCCCGATTTTTCGGACCTCTGAAAACGAGGCGATGATGTGACGTCAAAACCCTAATACTGAAACAAGACTATTCCAGACAGAGAAGAATGATACATGATTTCTGACAGAGTGAATTAGCGCCAGATCACAGTTATATCAGTTGCCTCAGTCTCCGTCGGGTGTTTGGAATTTTCTTTTGACTATGGCGAGATGAGGTTTCTACGTCATAAGAGGGTCCGTTTTCAGAAGTTACTATTATTCATATTCATGTCCAAAAATAAAACATTCCAGTTAATTTTTCGATCGAATTATGTCGTCAATCATTATTTATGTATAAAAGGTTCATTATAAACATGGTTTGAGTTGAAAGTTCTACTAAGGTGTACACGCCCATTATTGGTGTGTATGGCGAAGGACTCTTCTCTCGATGGAATCTAAGAGCTTCAGAGTATGCTTGGGTGTTCTCAAGAAATTAAATACCAAGACAAAAACCTTCCACGAATCATTCCCAAATTTTCCAGCTTGAATAACGAGGCACTCGTATATATGAAGTAGAGGTCCATGGATAATATCTTTCGGAGATATGTTTGTTCAAAGATGGTGAGATGAAAGTTATATCGGGGCTGGAGTAAGTGTGCAAACAACGGAGACGGCCAATGGTTAAGTAATTGAGACTTCACATTTGCTTGGAACAACCCCATCAAATACATTAAAATGAGTGCGGTGTACCAAACAAACAGCAAACGAACAAATAATAATCTCAAATGCTATCAAATCATGAGAGACTTTGTTCGTTCTCATATTTGCTTCTGTTGCAGATTTGATAAAAATAGAGAAAGGACACCGCATGTTTTATAGGGAAAATTGGCCCCCTGTCGAATTGGCTGAATTTTTGATATGTTATAGTCCAAGACATTCTGAACAAAATGTCCGAATACCAAACTGTTCTAATGGCTAGTCTTGGCGCTAGAGGTCGCTAAAGTCTCAATGTTTTTTTTTCTCCTGATAAAATTTTCAATTTAAGCTATTATTTTTTGATATGATAAGTCAGTTTTCTACAATATTGTTGCTGTTGGTCAAGAATTATACAGTAGCAGATATTATCAGTGATATCAGTATACATTTGCATCTTTAGATGAATATTCCTTGTAACTTCGTCAAACAATTCTGATTATACCTAGTATATTTTTTCAAATGCATGTCAATATATTTCAGATATCACGCCCTCGAAAATCGTACAATTCTTTCAAAAATCATCAATTGATCATCCTGAGTTGATGAAGCAGGATCGCATAATATATTGAATAGTTTGTGAACTTTGTTATTTGTGCTGATTCATCGATGCTATATATACGAACTGTTTCAAGAGGGAAAACGAAAAATGACATTCTTTCTCAAACCTTGACAAATAGGAGATTATTACTAGAAAAAACATCATCACATTAATATTGAATATTTCGAAATATTTTTTTGATTCGAATATCATTCAGCTGGGAATGGAATGGGTTGATATCTTCGTGCATCTTCTCCTTATACAAAGGGTGAACATGGAATTCGAATAAGCGTATTTTGTAATTGAAATAGGACATTTCTCGATTTCTCATTTCTCGATATCCTTTCCTATAAAATTAATGAATATCATTATTGTCTTGAACAATAATAGCTGGAACACATTGTATAATTGTTGACCAGTTGCAACACAATATTGATGAATACTTCTAGTAGTGATTTATCCTATCAAAAAATAATATAATAATGGCTCAAAGAGCTTCATTTATCAGGATAAAAGAAATCTAGATTGAGACTTCAGCGACCTCTAGCGCCAAAACTAGCCATTAAAACGGTTGAGTTATCAAAAAATCAGCCAACTCGACAGAAGGCCAATTTTCCCTATAAAACGTGCGGTGTCCTTCCTTCCATCTTTCTCAGTGGAAGGAAAATATTTCAATATACACTCACAGGCCTGCAACTTTTGACCAAAAACTGAATATTAGTTTCTAGGAAAGGCTGATGACTTGATCATTTTAGATCCATTGTGTTTTGGATTAGATTGTGATCTCTTCATATTCTTATTCCAACATACTCACTTTCTGAAAAACTGAAAATGTTGTCACTTGAATGAAATAACATGATCATTTCAATCAACAGGATGAGTTCATCAGAGCAAAGATATTGTATTATAGGAACAAAGTAGCCTTTGTTCATCCAACCAAACCTTGCCTTTGATTTGAATCAATAATGAATTACATCAAATGAATTTCAAGTGGAAAACTGACCAGACAAATTTGTTGATGTAACAACATATTCTTTCGTGGATATATGATTTTTAGAATTTTTGTCGATCCAAACAATTATTTTTCCGTGTATTTATCAAGTCATCAGCTTTTCATGGAAACTGATATTTAGGCTGAAATTTTACCGATATTTCATAATAATCAGACAAGAACAAAAAAAAGTTAGAGAGTGAACAATTTGGAAGAATTTTTTGATGGCCGCTTCTTTACCGGTAAGTGTATGCAGTAATTTTTGAATTTGATATGATATTCTGATGATTCCCCAATATCACCACCCGCCCACCCTTTCCAATTTAGTAATTATACCGCCCCATATCTGCCTTGAGATATTGTTGAGTAGAGGCTAATCTTCATTCGAGAAGTGTGCTAACTTCTGTAGGCCGTTCGCAATTTCCACTTTAATTAATAAGTAATAAGTATGCTCTGGATGCTGGATGCTTGGCAATTAATTTGAATATCTCGTTTTTGAGGGCCCTCGAATGTATATTTCTGACATAAGTCTTTGATAATTAGGCCTAGAATCAGCAACAGCAACAAATGAGGCAGATACAGTATGTTGAAGGGACGAAGTCATTATATAGTATAGCTGAGTAAGTTCTAGGACCATTAACCTTTCGCCAATGTACTATAAGGAAGATTTTATTGGGTCTCAACACCAACAAAGCTTGTGGCTCCGACGGAATCCCACCGATTCTCCTCAAGAAATGTGCTCTCGAACTAACACCTGTTCTCTACAAGTTGTTCAACTACTCTTACAAATTGGGGATATTCCCACCCAACTGGAAAATTGAAAGAGTACAACCACTTCCAAAAAAAGGCACAAAGACCCTACCTAGCAACTACAGACCGATCGCACTGCTATCTATCATTTCAAAGATCATAGAGGAAGCTGTCAACATCGAGCTCATGAAATACCTGGAACATTCAGGTATTATCAACGATAGGCAATATGGCTTCCGTCATCAGAGAGCAACTAGTTACCTGCTCGCTTACGTCTCACATATATGGCAGCAATCTATTGAAAAATATGGTGAAACCTTAGCCGTGGCACTTGATATCTCCAAGGCATTCTATCGAGTGTGGCACCACGGACTCCTCGCCAAGCTTCCATCTTATGGCTTGCCTTGTAGCAGTTGAAATTGCTACAATAAGTTTTTAGTTTATCATCTATTTTTTTAGTTTATTTTTACCTGGTGTATATAAGTAGTCTGGTGAGAAAATACATACTTACAGAGAACACTCAGTCATTAGATAACAGTCGATAAATCAGATCTTCATCTTTATTACAAAATAAAAACAAATACAGCTGATTCCAGTAAACATATTATCCATTCAGATTATTTTTCCCTGAGGCTCAGCATACCTGTAGGAAGTGATGATTTTAGCTTCGGCTTCGTTCTCTGATCCAATGAACAGGTCCTGAAATTTAGGGAAAATAATATAATATATATCTACTTTGAGCTAGATTAAATGACTTACCTGTGATGTTCCTCGGAGTGATGGTACCATTATGGACTCAGGGGCTTCTTTCAGTTCAGAGTGGTCGTTCGATATTTGTTTGTTTTCTTTACTTTTCTAGGACTCTTTTGTGGTTAAGTATGTCCTATTCTCACTCTAGCGTGGAACTACGGTCGTCGTGAGCATCAATAGTCTTCGCAACTTGCAGTAAAAAGGAGAAGAAGAAGAAGCGTTCATCAACCCTGGCTGCTTATTTACATCATGTTTTCTTTAAGGAAAAAGAAGAATGAGAATACTCTTCTGTCTTTGGTTCCTATTTCATTTAGGTTTATTTGAACTATTCGTTCCCAGCTTTTATCTCGACCAATAGGATGCGAGAAAATTATTTTTCTCGGATTTTTGCTGTTTCGTGAGAGGTCGGTGTTAAGGGTGGGGGAATAGGGACTGGTCGAGGAAGATTTCCTTTGGGAAGCTCTCTTCTCGGGCAGCCATGATGACGACTTGAGCCATTAAGTTTGGTGGTGATATTTTTGATCACTTGGTGAAAACCGGTGAAATATCAAGTTTTGTTCTATAACGTTTTCAACGCTAAGCGTAATCATCACCAACTTAAAGATTTGAGAGCTGATGGTTGTTCGCTGCTTTTGGAGCCGCCTGGTAGTGACGCCACGTGCCAGCTAAGATGTTTGGCCCTCCTTCAACCCTTCTCAGAAGGTGAGTAATTTTTCATTGATTGTTAGTTGTGAGAATTTTTTGGTGCCACGGTTCGTCCACAAAGTTAGAGCTACAGGACGTATTTTTTTATACACTAGGGTGCTAGGATGTGCCTAGGGCACTAGTGGTTTATGACCTGCCACTGATCTCCTGCGCTGTGTTTCGCCGTCACGTCGGGAGGAATACCCAGGACGAGGGGCTACGGAACTCAGCATACAGATCGGAGGGGGCTCTTTTCGTTCTTCCCTTTTCACTGCAGCTAATCCGCTGAGTTGCATGCTGCCGTCACGCCGGGAGGAATACCCAGGAGGAGAGGCGTCAGGATCCAGCCCAGTGGATTAGTGGAAGCACCACCTTTCTTCGCTGGACTTCTGGACCGACTGCTGTTAGCACGCCAGGAGGAATACCGAGGAGCAGGGGTTGCAGCATTCGGCCCAGCAGTTCAGCCCCCATCTCATCATCATCGCAGACCATCTTCGCAGTCACCTACTGCCACATCATCACCAGAGCGGACCGTGATAGGGGTGATATGGACCTCTGGAGAGGACCTTCCCCCTATTTTTGACCAGGTTTTTGTTAGGGACTTTTAAAATCTCAAAATTAATAGATTCAACCATTTTCTAGTGTAAAACTCCCTGTGAAGCTTCACCATGGTACCATGAGACAGCGGTCTCAGTTTTACAATTTTTGATGATTTTTTGCTTAACAAATCCATAGAATATTGACCATTTCCCCATGTATTTAATTTTTAAATATCTAGAAATTATCACTATTTATCTGACTCAGTTGAAATTGGTTAGGATGTCCTCTACAGCGGTCTGAATGTGCCTTGTCTGGCTCTGGTGAAGAATAAATAGGTTGCAGGAATATTTTTGTTTCATTCCACTGTCTGTCCCGCTTGAATATTTCAGGAACACAAATTCGTTTCAATATTTCAGGAATATCTTTTTTAAGCATATTTTCTAGAGCATATTTTGTATAGCATATTTCTGGCATTTGTTGTGAAGTATTTTGTTATATCAGATCAAAGTATTTGGTTTTCTCAATTATCCAAATCAATTCACAATTTGATATTAAATTGAGTGGCGTCCAAAAATAACTCGAAAATCAATCTCGAATCCACATCAACTGTTCTCTGGCGAAAAGCAGCCGTTCGCATATGTACTTAATTTTCTTTTAAATTCAAATTGATTGAAATTTACGTGATCAGAAAGATAGGTTACATAAATGTCGTCCAACGTGTAGGGCCCGAAATTTCGAGTTTTGTTTTTGAGTAAAATTATAAAAGTGTTGTGTTTCCTGAAGTTTTTGAGTTGGCGGTTGGTGGAGTGAAATACTACAAGGAATTAGGAAGGTTTGTTCTGATGGTTGCTTTCACTCTTGGGAACACTGCAGGTGAAGTTAAGGGAAATTTTGAAATTTTTTTGGGGATATATTTTGCGGTTTTTCTCGGGTTTTTATCAAAATTTATGAAGACATTGGATATTTTTTGGCAAAATTTAGCTATTTCACACTAAGCACCAACAGGGGTATGCGGAAATTTCTGTGACAGCACATATATTATCACACTTTTATTTGTTCTCTCTGCTCAGGTGTAAGTCAATATGGAGTCTCTTAAAGTAAAGCATTTGCTTATTGGGGAAATCAATTATGAATTAAGGATTAGAGGAGTTATGTCTGACAGGAATATGGATGACAAAAGAAAGATTTTGGGACGTTTAGTTGCTAAAGAGTTGCAACAGGGGAAAGATGTACTAAACTTAGAAGATCCATCATTCAACTTTGCTGTTGATAAAGTGGAAATAGAGAATACTTTAGCATCAATTACAACTTTAATTAGTGATTTTGAAGGTCCATCTTCTGACTCTGCATTTAAAAGAGCTTTGTCTAGATTGAGTCATGTCACCCTAAGAATACAGAGAATCCCTTTGAACATTGCAGATGCTGATCATGCAGAAAAGTCAGTATTTAAAAATGAAGCATACGCTTCTGCTTTACAACTGGATGCGGAGTTGCATGAGAAAGTCATAGAACCAGACCCAGTACAAAATAACATGCCTCTGATGAACTCTACGGTCAATCCTGGAGTTAGTATGGCCCAAAATCCTTCTTTTTCACACTTGTCAAAATCTACCCCAGTATACAAATTAGGAGTACAGTTTGATGGAGACCCTAAAAATCTTTTGTCATTCATAGAACGAATTGAGGAACTTGCACAATCTAGGCATATTTCTAAGGGGGAATTATTCGAATCAGCTAGTGATCTTTTCACTGGAAAAGCCACTTTTTGGTATAGATATGTCAGAACCCAAGTTACTGACTGGGATTCTTTAGTTTTGAAATTGAGAAAGGATTTTCTTGTTTCTGATTATGAGGATGAAGTATGGCAACAGATTAAAAGTAGAAAGCAGGCCCAATCTGAGCCAGTTGTAATTTACATTGCGTGCATGGAAGCACTTTTTAATAGGTTAGATCACAGGGCAGCTGAAGTAACTAAGATCAAGTATATTAAAACAGGGTTAAAACCTGACTATAGAAGGAGATTGGCATTAAGTGATATCGATTCAGTTTCATCCTTAGGGGATTTGTGTAAGAAATTGGAAGAATCAGATGCCTTAGGCCAAAGTTCAAATTCCCAAGTTAGGTCAGTATCAATGTTAGATGAACCTGAAGTTGCAAATATTTCAAATCATCCTGCAAGTAGACAATTTCTTAATCGGAATAGAAATTTTGCAAAAAAAAGTAACAGAACTCATAACAGAAATACAAGTACCTCAATTTCAGCAGCTTCCACCTCAAGTCATTCTCGAGAATCCCCACCTTCATCAATTGTGCCCCCCAATGCAAATAGAGATACTGAAGGAGACAATCCATCTATCATTTGTTGGAAATGTAAGTTACCCAATCACACTTTTCGAACCTGCAGGTCAGGTATAAAAAGCAAATTTTGCTTTAAATGTGGTGCACCAGATGTCATAATGAAGGATTGTGAAAGGTGCAAGGGAAACCAATAGAGGAGATTGCTGATAGAGGCTCTCAACTTTCTCCAAAATTTTCTAGAGCCACTTTTTCAAATTTAAGTAACATTGATGGTCCAACAGAGGAAGATTTTCAAAATTTTGTAGCTCCTTTGTTGTTTAAAAAATCTAATGATAATAGGCCATATGTGAAAATTCAACTCTACGATGTAGAGGTTATTGCCCTTCTAGATAGTGGTGCAAATATGTCAGTCATAGGTCAGGGAGGTTTAACGACTATTAAAAATCTTGATTTACTAATCAGAACCCCTCAACTGAACCATGTATTTACTGCTGATGGAGCACATCAACATGTAGAAGGTGTAGTAGACTTACCTATTCACATAAATGGGAAGATTCAAATTATTCCAGCTTTGGTAGTACCTTCCTTGTCACAATCATTCATTTTAGGCAGTGATTTTTGCAGCAAATTTGGTGTTTCCATAAATTTTCATGATTTTACCTGGGATGTTATGTGTCAAGTTTCAGGTGAACTTGTCAACATTGTTGCCAATAATTCTGATATTTCAGAAATAAATATTGATGATGAACTGTCACAGGAACAGAGAGACCAAATGAAAGAGGTGATCCACTCATTTGAAAGCATTAGTAGTGATTCTCGTTTAGGTCTTACTAACAAGATAAAGTTAGAAATTGATACAGGTTCTGCAAAACCTTTTAAACAGAGACAGTACCTGATGTCTCCTTACATGTTAAAAATTCTTAATGAGGAATTAGATGAAATGTTAAAGTTAGGGGTCGTCGAACCATCACACAGTCCCTGGAATAGTCCAGTGCTATTAGTCAAAAAACCCTCCGGTGAATTTAGATTCTGTTTTGACGGACGTAAGCTAAATGAAGTCACCAAGCATGACAGCTATCCTTTACCCAGAATAGATAGGATACTTACCCTGCTTCGTAACGCCAAATACATTTCAAGCATTGATTTAAGAAAAGCTTTCTGGCAAGTGTCTTTAGAGGATTCATCAAAAGAGAAAACAGCCTTTAGTGTACCTGGGAGAGGTTTATTTCAATTTAAGGTAATGCCATTTGGGCTATGTAATAGTGCACAGACCCAGCAGAGATTGTGTGATGCTTTGTTCGGTCCCAAATTTGAACCAAATCTTTTTACATATTTAGATGACATTATCATCATTTCATCCACATTCGAGGAACATGTGAAACTTTTAAGAGAGGTTCATGGTATTCTAGAAGAGGCAAATTTAACCATAAATCTTAAGAAATGTGAATTTTGTAAAACATCCCTGAAATACTTAGGTTTTGTTATCGATAGGAAAGGGATAAGAACTGATCCTGAGAAAGTTTCAGTCATGGTAAATTATAACCGTCCTACGACCAGTACCGACATAAAACGTTTCATGGGTTTATGTTCCTGGTACCGACGCTTTATAGAGAATTTTTCAACTTTGATGGCACCTATAAGTGTTTTATTGAAAGGAAAGGGTAAAAAACAGAAAATAGATTGGACTCCTGAAGCAGAGGCCTCTTTTATCGCCATCAAGAACGCTCTCGTATCAGCACCTATTCTTTGTCCTCCCGATTTCTCACTACCATTTATTATTCAATGTGACGCTAGCGATGTTGGAATAGGAGGGGTGCTGGTCCAAGAAGTTCAAGGGGTTGAGAGGGTGATAGCCTACGCTTCACGATCGCTATCGAGAACAGAGAAGAATTACAGTGTTACAGAGAGGGAATTGCTCAGTTTAATATTTCTGATTGATAAATTTAGACCTTACATTGAAGGCACTGTGTTTAAAGTGACAACTGACCACCACAGCCTTCTCTGGTTGCATAATCTAAAAGATCCTTCAGGCCGACTGGCCAGATGGGCTGTCAAATTGAGGCAATACACCTTTGAACTCATTCATAAACCGGGAGCTCAAAACGTTGTTCCTGATTTTCTCTCGCGAATTCCTTCTAATGATAACAGCCCTGAAGTATGTTTGATAGATGTCCAACCTGTAGAATCTGACAAGTGGTATTCTTCATTACATCACAAAATTCTTCAAAACCCTGATGCTTATGCACAGTTTAAAATAGAAAATAATTTAATCTATAAGTATGTTCCTTCTAAAGTGTCAATGAAATCAAATTTAGTTGAATGGAAAGTTGTAGTACCTAAATCACAGAGAATATCAGTAATACGAAGTTCACATGATCCCTCTACCTGTAGTCATTTTGGTTTCTTTAAAACCCTCTCGAGAATACAAGAACACTATTATTGGCCTAAAATGAGGTGTGATATATTGAAATATGTTAAGACATGTAAGACATGCCAGTCGCAGAAATTGCCGAATACATCTCGTATGGGACTTATGGGGGCTGAGCGCACAGTAAAGTATCCCTTCCAGACTATTGCTGTTGACATCATGGGACCATTCCCAAGATCTTCCAAAGGTTTCACCTATTTGTTGGTAGTATCAGACTTTTTCACAAAATATACACTTTTATGTCCATTGCGTGATGCCAAAGCACCAAGTATAATAAGGTTTATGGAAAATCAAGTATTTTTGATATTTGGAGTACCACAGTTTATTGTCTGCGATAATGGACAGCAGTTTGCTGGAAAATTATTCAAAAAACTAGCTGAAGCTTATAATGTGCAAAAGATTTGGTACACACCACGTTATTCAGCACAATGTAATTTTGTGGAAAGGACTAACAAAACAATAGGTCAAGCCATTCGGAGTTATGTAGACGAACACAAAGATTGGGACAAAGAACTTTATAAAATACAACAGGCAATAAATACAGCAGTCCATGAGGTAACCAAATATACTCCTGCATTCTTAACATTTGGTCGTAATGTGCCTATCTCTGGTAAATATTATGGAAATATTCCTTCTACCCAAGATATTGAACTTTTACCTGATAGCAGGGATAGTTTTGTTCAAGATATCAAGGGGCTTAGTGATGTCTTTCAGACCGTACGGGAAAGATTGCATAAGGCTTATCAGAGAAATGCATCATCATATAATCTCAGGAAAAGAGATCACATATTTCAAGAAGGTGAAAAAGTTTGGAGAAGAAATAAGATTCTCTCCGATGCTAGTGTGAAATTTACTGCCAAGTTAGCACCGAAGTACGTTTTGAGTACAGTGGTGAGGCGAGTATCGCGTTTAGTATACTCTCTTAATAATGTGGACGGTTCCCCAGCGGGAGACTGGCACATTAAAGATTTGAAACAATATTTTGGTTCCAATTCAGATGTTTCTGTTGGATAGATATGCTAGTTCAGACCATAATGATTCGATTTGTCTATAATATCAATTTATATGCGGTCCTGAACAGAAATTAGTATTGTTGTTTCTAGTTGTGAAGTCAACATATTATTTTTGGTGCGATAGAGCACATATCATTTTTGTTGCACATATGATAATTTTTGGTGCGGTAGTGCACATTTTTGGGAATAACTATTTTGGACTTAGTTCATATATATAGTCTGTACAGTTGAGATTTTATGTTCTCCTAAAAAGTATGCATACGTATTTTTGGGTACCTAATTTGCATTTTTTTTCAAATATATGGTGTTGAATTTTTTTGATTTTCAGAAGGTCTGATCAACCTGTCTCGCAAAATTGCCTTAGCAAATATTTTTTTGTATGATAGTGTAAATAATTTTTTCTCAGCCCCAAAAGTAAATCATATAGAAAAGCATATAATGCAAATGGATAAAATTTTCAGAGTTGAACTTGAACCCTGATTAGGTATTACCTGAAACAATTTTTATTAATTGTACTGATTTGGACATTTACCCGATTTTGACAGTTAACCAATGGTTGACATTTACCATATTTTTGACATTTACCAAATTTTGACATTTACGATTTATGACTTCCATTCAAGGAACGTTTGGTACACGTAGTTACTACAGTCCAATATATATATGAGTTTACTGAACATTAGAAAAAATATATCAACTTGTTGACCTATTTTTTCTCTTGGCAGAGGGGTATATGTAGCAGTTGAAATTGCTACAATAAGTTTTTAGTTTATCATCTATTTTTTTAGTTTATTTTTACCTGGTGTATATAAGTAGTCTGGTGAGAAAATACATACTTACAGAGAACACTCAGTCATTAGATAACAGTCGATAAATCAGATCTTCATCTTTATTACAAAATAAAAACAAATACAGCTGATTCCAGTAAACATATTATCCATTCAGATTATTTTTCCCTGAGGCTCAGCATACCTGTAGGAAGTGATGATTTTAGCTTCGGCTTCGTTCTCTGATCCAATGAACAGGTCCTGAAATTTAGGGAAAATAATATAATATATATCTACTTTGAGCTAGATTAAATGACTTACCTGTGATGTTCCTCGGAGTGATGGTACCATTATGGACTCAGGGGCTTCTTTCAGTTCAGAGTGGTCGTTCGATATTTGTTTGTTTTCTTTACTTTTCTAGGACTCTTTTGTGGTTAAGTATGTCCTATTCTCACTCTAGCGTGGAACTACGGTCGTCGTGAGCATCAATAGTCTTCGCAACTTGCAGTAAAAAGGAGAAGAAGAAGAAGCGTTCATCAACCCTGGCTGCTTATTTACATCATGTTTTCTTTAAGGAAAAAGAAGAATGAGAATACTCTTCTGTCTTTGGTTCCTATTTCATTTAGGTTTATTTGAACTATTCGTTCCCAGCTTTTATCTCGACCAATAGGATGCGAGAAAATTATTTTTCTCGGATTTTTGCTGTTTCGTGAGAGGTCGGTGTTAAGGGTGGGGGAATAGGGACTGGTCGAGGAAGATTTCCTTTGGGAAGCTCTCTTCTCGGGCAGCCATGATGACGACTTGAGCCATTAAGTTTGGTGGTGATATTTTTGATCACTTGGTGAAAACCGGTGAAATATCAAGTTTTGTTCTATAACGTTTTCAACGCTAAGCGTAATCATCACCAACTTAAAGATTTGAGAGCTGATGGTTGTTCGCTGCTTTTGGAGCCGCCTGGTAGTGACGCCACGTGCCAGCTAAGATGTTTGGCCCTCCTTCAACCCTTCTCAGAAGGTGAGTAATTTTTCATTGATTGTTAGTTGTGAGAATTTTTTGGTGCCACGGTTCGTCCACAAAGTTAGAGCTACAGGACGTATTTTTTTATACACTAGGGTGCTAGGATGTGCCTAGGGCACTAGTGGTTTATGACCTGCCACTGATCTCCTGCGCTGTGTTTCGCCGTCACGTCGGGAGGAATACCCAGGACGAGGGGCTACGGAACTCAGCATACAGATCGGAGGGGGCTCTTTTCGTTCTTCCCTTTTCACTGCAGCTAATCCGCTGAGTTGCATGCTGCCGTCACGCCGGGAGGAATACCCAGGAGGAGAGGCGTCAGGATCCAGCCCAGTGGATTAGTGGAAGCACCACCTTTCTTCGCTGGACTTCTGGACCGACTGCTGTTAGCACGCCAGGAGGAATACCGAGGAGCAGGGGTTGCAGCATTCGGCCCAGCAGTTCAGCCCCCATCTCATCATCATCGCAGACCATCTTCGCAGTCACCTACTGCCACATCATCACCAGAGCGGACCGTGATAGGGGTGATATGGACCTCTGGAGAGGACCTTCCCCCTATTTTTGACCAGGTTTTTGTTAGGGACTTTTAAAATCTCAAAATTAATAGATTCAACCATTTTCTAGTGTAAAACTCCCTGTGAAGCTTCACCATGGTACCATGAGACAGCGGTCTCAGTTTTACAATTTTTGATGATTTTTTGCTTAACAAATCCATAGAATATTGACCATTTCCCCATGTATTTAATTTTTAAATATCTAGAAATTATCACTATTTATCTGACTCAGTTGAAATTGGTTAGGATGTCCTCTACAGCGGTCTGAATGTGCCTTGTCTGGCTCTGGTGAAGAATAAATAGGTTGCAGGAATATTTTTGTTTCATTCCACTGTCTGTCCCGCTTGAATATTTCAGGAACACAAATTCGTTTCAATATTTCAGGAATATCTTTTTTAAGCATATTTTCTAGAGCATATTTTGTATAGCATATTTCTGGCATTTGTTGTGAAGTATTTTGTTATATCAGATCAAAGTATTTGGTTTTCTCAATTATCCAAATCAATTCACAATTTGATATTAAATTGAGTGGCGTCCAAAAATAACTCGAAAATCAATCTCGAATCCACATCAACTGTTCTCTGGCGAAAAGCAGCCGTTCGCATATGTACTTAATTTTCTTTTAAATTCAAATTGATTGAAATTTACGTGATCAGAAAGATAGGTTACAGCCTCCCCAGCTATGTTATCTGCTAGCTAGTTTTCTCTCAAACAGGTCTCTCCATGTAATAGTCGAAAGAGTTTCATCTCACTCTCTTATAATAAATGCTGGTGTTCCGCAAGGATAAACTCTAGCACCAACACTATTTCAACCCCATATCAACGATTTGTTGGAAGCAACTTCATATCCAGTACACAGCTTCGCGGATGATAGTACCCTCCATACCGCCTTCTCTTCCAGGGCTCCAATAGCAGCCAGGCAAATCAGAAACGAATGAGGGAGAAATGTTGACCACATAAATATGGACTTGGCAACAATTCTCGAATGGGGATCCAATAATCCAGTAGATTTCAATGAAAAGCCGATCTCACTGTGCCCAACATTAGCTTGTCAGGAGTAACCATACCTTTGAAGACAACCATTTCGAAGCCTGGTATTACTATCAGCAACAACCTTTCTTGGGGAAATCACGTGAGATCAATTGCTAGTAGTGCATCCCAAAAACTTGGTTCTCTGTTTCAGGCCAGGAGCTATTTCACTTCCAGTCAGCTGCTTATGATTTATTGTCCTGGATACCGTAAAAAAGTTGGCGATCTGGCTCTATTTATAGATATTTTCATGGACAGTGCTCTTCTGAAATATCAACAATTGTTCATCCCTTGACAGTCTCCGTGAGATTAACCGGTCGAGTTGAGGCTTCGCACCTCTTCGTGGTCACATCGGAGACCTGCAGAACATCTTTTTGCAAAGACTCGTTCATCCAACGAACAGCGAGGCTATGGAACACATTGCCAAGGGAGGTGTTTCCCGAGGCATATAACCTCCAGAAATTTAAAAGGAACACCAATTCCTACCTTATTTCCCTTGGTTCTCACAAAGTTCTCTGAACATTACAGGATATCCCTTTTCGTGGGAACCAGAACATAAATAAAAGTAATCGTCAAGATTTCTCTAGGAATAACAATCTTTCGAAATCAATGTTATAGCTGTATTATTCAAAGATAGTCATCTTTCGCCATGTGAAAATGTTTTTTACAATCATTTATATTCAGCCTATGCTTATTCTTGTGGGACTGAGTTTTTATCAAAGACCCGTTGGAAAGTGTATTTTTCCGGTGAAAGGGAAGCGGGAAAACTCACTTTTGCCGCTGGAAATTCGCTCATCATTTCAATATCAGATGAATATGTCTCATATGACGAACGACAAAGCTAGAGTTTTTACAAAAGTGCCAGAATAGGTAAATGAAATTCGAGAGAGCTTTATTTCAGAAAGCCCCTTTCTTTCCTGAATAAAAAAAATATATCCTCTTGAATATCAAACGATGTCGTAAGTAGATTAAAACTTGGAATAATTTCTAAAGAAAAACACAAAAGTTGGAACGTATGTGAAATGAAGCGTGTTGAGAATGTCTCATACATTTTTCATCGCCACAGTGTTTGAGCTTTAGTTAGCGATGCAAATGCATCCTGTGTCTACAAAAAAAGCATTCGTTAGGCACTTTTTTCGCACCTACGAATGCCAAATTCCTTTTGTGATCGGGGAATCTGATTACGATCCATCAGAGTACAGGAAAGAATGAGATGCTGTTTGGTGTAAATTCCTCAGTTCTGTATCGCCAGAGACAATAGATGTTTCATTTTTGTGCCATTGCTCCAGCATTTAGCTCAGTAAATCGATCAATCAATCAATCAATCAACCAATACTGTGCTTTATTGTCCAAGAATAATATTTTTTATTGACAAAGCATGGTTTAAAATTATTCTAGTAGATTTCCACTGTGTCCAGTAGGAAGTAATATAATAATATGTATACATATATAAAAACAAATGAAGTCAAACATACGAAAAAATACAAATAGGTACATTATGTAATTTTGAACAAACACCATTGAAAGAAAGTAGTGAAATCATGATTATCTTGCTGAAATACCCATACAGTGTGTCCCACTTACCATGCTCACCATGGGTATCTTTTTAACGGTGAGAGATACGAGGTCGGTTAAATGACACCAAATGTGGAGTTTGTCAAGGCCAACTATAATGTGAAAAAATATTTTGATAGAATTTATCCGTTTTTTTTATACGCCAAAAACAGATTTTGATCATTTTCATGTCTCCTCCGTAACTTCTTTATTTATGGAAATATTCAAAAAGGAATTTCACATTCTCATGGCAGTTTATCGAAATGATTTCGAAGAAAATATTGAATTTATACCAACTCTTTCAGAATTTGAGATATCAGCACCAACTTTAGTTTTTCAAATGTAGGTCATAGCTCACTATGACTTAGTTACAAATAACTTTTTTTTCTCTTTCAAATGAAATGTCGCAGTAATAGTTTTGTGTTGATAAAAACGGAGTTATCGTCATTTATACAAAGACAAAAAATTATTTGGAAGCCGCCATCTTGAATTTATAAATTTTAACAAGAAAATCAGGATCTTCGACCTCAAAAACCCTCACTTATCAATTTTGAATGCAATCGGATCAAATCTTGTCCGCCATCTTGGAGCAGCCATTTTTTCAAATTGATGGCGGACAAGATTTGGTCCGATTCCATTCAAAATTGGTAGGTGGGGGTTTTTGAGGTCGGATATCGTGATTTTTTTGTTAAAATTTACAAATTCAAGATGGCGACTTCCAAATAATTCTCTGTTTTTGTTTAAATGACGATAACTCCATTGTTATCGACACAAAACTATCACTGCGACCTATCATCTGGAAGAGAAGAAAAAGTTATTTATAACCAAATCATAGTGAGCTATGACCTACCGTTGAAAAACTAAACTTGGTGCTGATATCTCAAATTCTAGAAGAGTTGGTATAAATTCCATATTCTTTTCGAAATCACTTTGAAAAACTGCCATGAGAATGTGAAATTCCTATTTGAATATTTTCATAAATAAAGAAGTTACGGAGGAGACATGAAAATGATCAAAATCTGTTTTTTGCGTATAAAACAAACACGAATAGATTTTATCAAAATATTTTTCCACATTATAGTTGGCCATGACAAACTACACATTTGGTGTCCTTTAACCGACCTCGTATCTCTCACCGTTAAAAAGATACCCATGGTGAGCATGGTAAGTGGGACACACTGTATATGAGTCGCAACCTAGAATCTCTCATAGTGATATTCCTGTAGGTGATAATATGCTCTTGGTAAGAGAAAATCCGCAACACTCTTTCTGAATTTTTTCAAATTCTTGATTGCTTTAAAATGCTGTGGCAGCTGATTATAAATTTTTTTGCTTTCGTAGATCACAGAATTTTTGGTAAGCGTTGTCTTTGGTATTGGTAGTTTCATATCATTTTCATTCCTAGTATAGACATTTAGATCCAGAGAATGGAAATTAACATGTTCTTTCATGTCCATGTCTGGTTTTCGTCATTTCATTTTTTGTGAAGGGATGATAGCAGAGATTTCTGAAGAACATTTCCCGTGGAAGTATCGGTAGAAAAGTGAAAGGTCGCCGACCTTTCTACGGTGTTCCAATGATGTCAAAGAGTGAGTGAGTGTGGCGTCACCCACCAGGCGGATGGCTCTTCTCTGGATGGAATCTAAGAGCATCAGCGTATGTTTTGGTGCTGAACCCCATATGTGGGAACAGCATTCAAGAACAGGCCGTATCTGCGCTTTGTGAATATTCCAATTTCCCAAATGATTCATGAGTATTTGATGCTGTCTGAGCTACTCTTATTCTTTGTTGCATATCGTCTCCAGAAGAATCCCATTTTGAATAACTCCGTAATATGAAACTTCAACATCAGATAAATTAAAATCCGCAGAACACACATAAAAGAATAATTCCGAGTCCCTTTTGTTTGACTAAGCCAAAAGGTGACTCGCGATCTGTTTCGGTACGAGAAAAAAAAAACGTTTTGGTTAATACGAATGGATAGCCTCAAGGCCCAGAAGCATTGTGTTATTCCTTTTCACAGCACTCTCTTAAGGACCAAAGACGCGTTCTCTGCCTACGTGACGTGCTTCCTTCCGATTTGTTTCGCATTATGAAAAATCTTTTCAATTTTCGTTTGAAAGGCTATTGTTGGGAAACGGAATGCGTCTTCCCTGGAGATTATTAATTCATCTGTTTTTTTCTTTTTTCCAGGCTGTACGGCAAGAAGTCAGATATGATAAAGAAAAAACGGTGAGTCATACTTTTATGAGTTTGAATATTATCGATTTCTCGCAGATAGCTTGATAATTGAACCTTATTATTTGAATAATCATATGGGTGGGCACACCTGGGCGAAATTGGTGAATTTCATCAGCATATGCACGTTTTCAGCATATTTTCCTCTACTACAAAAGACATTTTATGTAAATTCCAATTTACATAACCATATTTCTTCGAAACTATGTACTTTGAGACGTGAGGGTGCTCCAAATAGATAAGGCAAACTCCAGAACTCTTTAATTCAATCACAACACTATACGACTGCTAGTTCACCATGCATACTTTTGTATAGGATGTCTTCTTTACCGCAAAGTACAAAGCACCTTTGCAGCTTTGCATGTATCAATTTTCCAATTTGAATATTTCGACCTTTTCCCTTGATATCTCTTTCAACGTACGAGGGTGAATATACCGATGCTCCACTTTGATCAAGAAAACAATCGGTGCAAATAAAGTAAAGACTAGTAAAAATAGTCGACCTTGATGCTCTTTTACTGGATAGAAAAAATGGCACACAGAACATATACCCAATATACAGGGTGTCCAGAAATTAGACTGCCCTACTTCCGTAGCAGATTCTTCGACTAAAAATTGGAATAAAAGTGTCAATAAACATGAGATGATATACCCTGAATATTTCCGAAACACCATGTGATGAAATGATGCAATCTGGTGAAATAACTAAACTTTCAGTGTCCAATGCAGTGAAAATGATATCATTTCAGAATTCTATCCAGGAGTGTTCAATACAGGGCAGGACTACATTAAATATTGCTCAAACTTTTTTGTATGCATATTTTCTGGCAATTTATTATCAGATTATGGAAATCCACACCGTTTTACGAAAAAAGTGCTGTTGTTCCGTATTGAACAGTTGTGTGATTTTCGAGGGAATCGATTTACAAATTTTGTAACACACATCTTTTGCATAACGTTGTCAATTTTTAAATTCAATACCTACCCGAAATTACCCTACCATACTTCAACAGGAGATTCTTCGATCAAAAATAAGATGAAAAGTTTCTATAAACTTGGGTCGAAGAATGATTCATAGGGGAGCTACAGCCCCTCAGATGTGTCCTTGAAAAAAAATACATACACTAAAAATTTGGGGTAGTTGTTGTGTGTTTTGGATAACTTTTACCTCATGCATCAATTAAATTTGGAAAAATGTCCAAATGAAAATGAAGTTTGACTGCTTCGGATGCCGTCCTTTCCAAAAATTTTTACGAATTTTCCCACTATTCCCTATACGAGAGCATTGAATTCAACGTACAAAACCTCAATGTGAAATATGTTTGAATCGAGCTTTCCATGGATATTCAAAAAATCGAATGATATAGGGTGTTCCAAAGGTAGGTCACCCTGGATATTTAATTTTTTCTTATAATTCGACAAATTGTGATTCAAAATATACCTGGATAGTTTGGTTTGACTTAAAACAAATAAATTTTGGTAAAAAATCCGTTGGTCGATTCCTGAAGACGACTTTTCCTCAGTATATCTGAATCCATTCATTAAAAAAATATGAAATCAGGTAGGAACATCGCATGAATTATCAGTGCTGAATCAGGATTTCAGCTCAGAATATCAAAATCTCATTCAGTGATTAGGAAATGGAGGGTCAATCTGTGCCCGTTGGGATGGTTTTGACACTCCTTGATATTTAAAAAGTTGAAAATAAACCAAATTACAACCTAAGATTCATTTTGGCACCTGGAAATATCGTAGTTGATAATGTTTCAAATGGCTGAATTTAATTCCAGAGCACTGGCTCAATACCAGACTGAATTGAAGAATGACCTCAAACCTTGAAATAATTTATATTCATATACATATAATGTCTTTATTTCAGTTTCAGTCACTGTTAATTTTTTTCAACCCACAAAATTTCAGCGATAAAATTTTGACATTTGAAACGTCAATAATGTTAGAAGCCAAAATGATGGATGCAGTGTGCGCATCTGTCGTGAGCCGCTCGTTTCTGCAACAAGCTGTCATAGCAATCGCCGAATATTTCCGGTGAAATAGTATAACTTGTGGTATCACATATGATTATTTCTGTTGAACGATCATATATGGTTGATGAATTAACCAACCTCCTTTTAGCGAACACCCTTTAGATCACGCTGTCAAACATTACTCATGCGAAGATGCAAATTGGAGCCACTTTGCTATAGCCGGACAAAACGAAAAGCGAAACCGACGTTCCTACTTCATTTAGGCCATTTACATACAATAAATATATCATCAAATTATGAATCATCGACTCAATAGCCCTTTTAGCCCTGCAGGCATCACCATAAAGCTTCAGCGTAAACTGAAAGATCTTTTTTTATTCAAAGGTCGCGTATACGATACCTCAGGAGTTAATTAATAGGAAAACAGTTATTTGTTTCACTAGGAAGCATAGTAGTAGATTGAAGTATCATTCGCGGCAGTCAATCTATTATTTGCTTCCTAGTTAAACGATTGACTATTTTGCCCAAACGCCAAAGAAAATGGCCTCTCTATGACACTTATCAGGCAACAAAGGTATACTTTCCCTGCTTAGGCAGAAAAAGTTTATAGAAATTGACACTGACATGGGTTGAAGACAAGATGATGGAGTTATTAATAAAAAAATCATATAAAATTATAAAACCAGTATGTACTATATCAGCCATGGCAGTCAATTTACTTACTACTTTGCCCACAAATAATCGGAACCAATCAATTCTTTCTTTCTTTCATCATAGGAAATAATAGGTTAATATAATATTCATTGACTTACAATTTACATTACTTATAAGAGAAGCAATGAGGGCCACTGAAACGTAAGGTAACATACGTGAATTCATTCATCTTTGCAAATTTGACAATTCCACCTCCATCTGCACATAGCTGACAATCGAGCCACAGCTCTCTGGATTTAGACCAAGAGAAAAGTTCATCACAGTACAAGCATCATGCAACAGCTTCATCATCTTCATCTCTTTCATGGTTAATTTGTGTACATTCCTCATCTGATTCATCACTGGCTTCAAGCTTGCTCTCGCCAATTTCTCTCTTTCTTTCTGGCACTCAACATACAGTTTTTCCTCCTCAATATGTGGTGTGAAATATTGATGACGTCCATTTTTTCTTTCTTTCTTGATTTTCTCCATTTAGTTGATAGCTCGGGCACTGTTGTTGAAATTCTTGCTGCTGTACCTTCGTCATATTTTCTGTGCTTGGTTCACTAACAGATGCATCAGAATCAATGATAGATGGTGATTGGTGTTTTTCGGACCCCACAACATCATCAGCTACATATTCTTTTACAAGAACTCGGTTGTTTCTACAGGAGCAAACATCCAGTCCGCAAATATATAGTTCGTTCAACATGATGGCACCCTTGGCCATCATAACAAACATTTGAGGTGTCATCATATCAAAAGAGCAACACTGTGGATATCGTCAATTATTTTCTTTTTCACCTAAAGATATTAATGAGAATAAAAGGTATATGGGAAGCTTAATCACATGTGACTATGGAATATTTATGGATGCAACTACAAATTGAAAAGAAGAGCTTTCACTTACAAATAATTATAACAAGCTGGTGCAGCGGTTTAACGGGTACCACAAGCCATTGTTACAGCATCAGCGCTATGATACACATTTGAATCACGGACAACTGTCGAACTATCCTTATTCGATTAAACCCCGTTAATAATGATATCAGATATGCCATCATATCCACACTTCCCATAAGTCTGTATATGAGTCAGCCCAAGTCTTTTCCGAATATTTTCGTTGAAAAAGGTCACAGCCACAGAAAAAGTTAGCACTTATTGGGAAAATGTTATTGAAAGATCCTTAAAAAAAATGAAGATCACTCAAATTCTTGACCTTTTTTACTATGCATAATGCGCCCAATTTTTTATACTTCAGTGAGATATCTCAGTTGTATTTGGGGAAAGAAAAGTTGCGATTTTGAACACACTGTATACATTAATCCAAATTCCGAGAACCGCATTGCTTGCAAAGTGCTGACTAGACGTCAGCATTCTGCCTTCATCCCGATATATATATCCCAATTGACAATGACTCATTAGATGAGCGATGAATATTAAAACATCAAACTTCCCGGATTACCTATTAAGAGCCGGAATTGCCGGAAGATTGTTCTCGGGCTTCGTTCGTTTGTTCCCTCGTCGACGATGAGTTTATTTAATGATGTTGATGTTTTTATTAACCTGATGTTTTTCAAGTAGTTTATCAATTTTGATGAAACACGAAAGATGGTAGTAGTCGAGATGCCATGAAGATGAAGGGGAATTCATTAAATAAAAGGATGCACCTACCCGTGAAATAAGGTTTATGGCAGTGGGAATATTTTTTTACGTTCAACATAGCAATATATATATATTATATGCATATACAGGATGTTCAAGAATGACGCGGCAATATTTAAGGGGGTGATTTCTCAGATAATTTTATGAAAAAAAGTTCACATGAATGTAGGTCCAGAAATGCATTGTTTCCAAGATACAGGGTGCTTAATTTTTTTTTAATAAGTCATATACGGAACTTCAACAAATTTGATAGATAGATATACATAGAGAGAAAGAGTGTATTACTGACTTCTCGTATCATCCCTCATAATTCTACTACTTCTGATGGCGCCTCCGAAAACCTCCCTAATAACTAATATAGGGTTGGTGCAGGGCGATACGTCCCTTGTTTAATAACAGCCCCTCAAACACTTGCTATTACTACGTAATCGATTAGGGATGTAAGACATAATTCGCTGACGTCGTAAGTACTAGACCCAAAACAAGACTTAACGTTAGATTTGGGCTGAACCTTGCAGGGGTTTTATTCAAACAGAAGGTAGACACCACGTATTATAAGTAACTATATTTGCTCAAGATAGTTGCGCATTTTTCATGAGTACATACGCAATTTTTGAAATTTGGAGGGTAGGAAATATTGGCAAATCAGTTGGATAATATGACGAAAATATGTGGAATCAGTTAGTTGTTAGAATCATGACAAAAATTGGTATCGATTCGGAGTCATTCATAAAAATGGTAGTATCTCCAATAATAAGAAAGTATTATACAGGTGACACATTTTTTTTATGTTCTGGTTTCCACGAAGAGGAATATCCTGTAATGTTCAGAGAAGATCGTGAGAACCAAAGGAAATAAGGTATGTATAGGAATTGGTATTCTTCTTGAATTTCTGGAGGTAATATGCCTCAGGGAACACCTCCCTTGGCAATGTGTTCCAGAGCCTCGATGTTCGTTGGATGAACGAGTCTTTGGACAGAGATGTTCTGCAGGTCTCCAAAGTGACCACGAAGTGGTGCGAAACCTCAACTCGACGGGTTAATCTTGCGGGAACGGCCAAGGGAGGAACAATTGTTGATATTCCAGAAGAGCATCGTCCATGAAAACATCTATAAAATAGAGCCAGATCACCAACTTTTCTACGGTGTTCCAGAGAAGTGAGTGAGTTTGAGAGCGAGGCATCACCCACGGAACGAATTGCCCTTTTTTAGACAGAATCCAACAGTTTCAGGGTATGTTTGGGTGCTGCACTCCAAATATGGAAACAGTATTCCAGGGCAGGTCGGATCTGTGCCTTATAGATCATAAGCAGCTGACTGGAAGTGAAATAGCTGCTGGCCCGAAACAGAAAACCAAGTTTTTGGGATGCACTTTTAGCAATTGATCTCACGTGATATCTTCAAAGATATCGTTACTCCTGACATGCTTATGTTGGGCACAGTGAGATCGGCTTTTCTAGAGAAAAGGCATGCTTGTGTTTTGTTTGCATTGAAATCTACCAAGTTATTGGATCCCCATTGGAGAATTGTTGCCAAGTCCATATTTATGTTGTCAACATTTCTCCCTCGTTCGTTTCTGATTTGCCTGGCTGGAATTGGAGCCCTGGAAGAGAAGGCGGTATGGAGGGTACTATCATCCGCGAAGCTGGTGTACTGGACATGAAGTTGCTTCCAACAAATCGTTGATATGGAGTAGAAATAGTGTTGGTGCTAGAATTGATCCTTGCGGAACACCTGCATTCATGATAAGGAAGTCAGATGAAACTCCGTCGACCACTACATGAACAGACCTGTTCGAGAGAAAACTAGCTAGCAGGGGACATAGCTGGGGAGGCAAGCCATAAGATGGAAGCTTGGCGAGGAGGCCGTGGTGCCAGACTCGATCGAATGCATTGGAGATATCAGGTGTCACGGCTAAGGTTTCACCATATTTTTCAATAGATTGCTGCCATATAATATGTGATACGTAAGCAAGCAGGTCACCAGTTTATCTCTGATGACGGGAGCCATATTGCCTATCGTTGATAATACCTGAATATTCCAGGTATTTCATGAGCTCGATGTTGATGGCTTTCTCCATGATCTTTGAAATAATATATAGCAGTGCGATCGGGCTGTAGTTGCTAGGTAGGGTCTTTTTGCTTCTTTTATAGGAACTGGTTGTACTCTTGCAATTTTCCAGTTCGACATAGTTGTCTATGAATTACATTATTCTCTCATCAGGTTGCTCAAAGTGACATTTCAAGCGCACTCATATCTCCATTTTCCATAAATCAGACAAGGAGAGAAAGTCCCATGAATCTAGAGAAATGAACAAATCCATAATATCCCATATTTCCTCTAAATTCCAGATCTGTGCGTGCTCGCAATTAGCAGGGCAGTGTCGAGAGTTGGTCAAGGGTGAGTTGGGGATTAAATCGGAAGGGTTTTTAAATTGGCGAAAAGAAGGGTCCGGCACGTATATGCTGTGACCACCACGAAAAATGCCCTATTAGGCCTTCGAAACTAGGAGCTGTGCTGAAACAATTGATCTAATTGATGATGAAGGGACGCTGGGACTGCGTCGCTAGCTTGCCCTTTTAATTTGCCAGTAATACATAATAGGGTTAGGAAATTACATTATTCTCCTGTTAATCACACTTTATAGTGTGGATATGTGGATATGAGACTTTTTTTAGAATATCTGCTATTATCTCTTCAAGGAGGGCACTGAAAGAAACAGTCTTGTGGAATTCATGTGAAGAACGTTGGTTATTTTATAATTTACATTATCTTGATTCGTGTACAATCGCCTCACAATTGGCGTACAAAGATAATAATTTACACTGTCCTGGGTTTTGCCACTGGTATGTCTCTCAAAAATACGTGAATATGGAGCAGTTCTGTGAAATTCAGTTACTATTTCTGGAATCCTTTGGATTTGGAAAACCAAATCAATAGATTACGTGATCCTCATGATTTCTGGAGCATGTTGAGCTTTCCGAAAAATTGTAAAAATTCCTATATTCTTGAAAATTGCAAAAATCGCCAAAATGCCTGAAAATTGCAAAAATTGCAAAAATTCCTGAAAATTGCAAAAATTGCAAAAATTCCTGAAAATTGCAAAAATTGCAGAAATTGCAAAAATTCCGGAAAATTGTAAAAATTCCTAAATTCCTGAAAATTGTAAAAATCGCAAAAATGCCTGAAAATAGCAAAAATCGCAAAAATGCCTGAAAATTGCAAAAATCGCAAAAATGACTGAAAATTGCATAAGTTGCAAAAATTCCTGAAAATTGCAAAAGTTCCTGAAAATTGCAGAAATAGCAAAAATTGCTAGAATTCCTGAAAATTAGAAAAATTTCTGACAATTGCAAAAATCGCAAAAATTCCTGAAAACTCTGAATTGCAATAATCGCAAAAATTCCAGAAAATTGCAAAAATCGCAAAAATGCCTGAAAATTGCAAAAATTGCAAAAATTCCTGGAAATTGCAATAATTGCAAAAATTCCTGAAAATGATAAGAATTTCTGAAATTTGCAAAAACTCCTGAAAATTGCAAAAATCGCAAAAATTCCTGAAAATTGTAAAAATTGCAGAAATTCCTAGAAATTGCAAAAATTTCGAAAATTCCTGAAAATTGCAAAAATTGCAAAAATTCCTGATGATTGAAAAAATTGCAAAAATCCCTAAAAATTGCAAACATTTTAAAAATTCCTGAAAATTGCAAAAATTGCAAGAATTCCTGAAAATTGCAAAAATCGCCAAAAATTCCTGGAAATTGCAGAGATAGCAAAAATAGCAAAAATTCCTGAAAATAATAAAAATTTCTGAAAATTGTAAATATCGCAAAAATTCCTGAAAATTGTAAAAATTGGAGAAATTGCAAAAATTGCCAAAATTCCTGAAAATTGGAAAAATTCCTGAAAATTGTAAAAATTTCAAAAATTCCTGAAAAATGCAAAAATTGCAAAAATTCCGGAAAATTGTAAAAATTGCAAAAACTCCTGAAAATTGCAAATATCGCAAAAATTCCTGAAAATTGTAAAAATTGTAGAAATTGCAAAAATTGCAAAAATTCCTGAAAATTGGAAAAATTCCAAAAATTTCTGAGAATTGCAAAAGTTGCAAAAATTCCTGAAAATTGCAAGAATTGCAGAAAATTGCAAAACTTGCAAAAATTCCTGAAAATTGGAAAAATTCCTGAAAATTGTAAAAATTTCAAAAATTCCTGAAAAATGCAAAAATTGCAAAAATTCCGGAAAATTGTAAAAATTCCTAAATTCCTGAAAATTGCAAAAATCGCAAAAATGCCTGAAAATTGCAAAAATCGCAGAAATGCCTGAAAATTGCAAAAGTTGCAGAAATTCCTGAAAATTGCAGGAATGGCAAAAATTGCAAAAATTCCGGAAAATAAGAAAAATTTTTGAAAATTGCAAAAATCGCAAAAATGCCTGAAACTTGCAAAAATTGCAAAAATTTCTGAGAATTGCAAAAATTGCAAAAATTCCTAAAAATTGCGAAAATTTTGAAAATTCCTGAAAATTCCTGAAAATTGCAAAAATTGCAAGAATTCCTGAAAATTGCGAAAATTGCAGAAATTGCAAAAATTCCTAAAAATTGCAAAAAATTGCAAAAATTACTGGAAAATGCAAAAATAACAAAAATTGCAAAAATTCCTAAAAATTGAAAAAATTCCTAGAAATTGCAAAAATTTCTGAAAATTGTAAAAATTGCAGAAATTGCAAAAATTCCTGAAAATTGCAAAAATCGCAAAAATTCCTGAAGATTGCAGAAATAGCAAAAATTGCAAAAATTTCTGAAAATGATAAAACTTTCTGAAAATTGCAAAAACTCCTAAAAATTGCAAAAATCGCAAAAATTCCTGATAATTGCAAAAATTGCAGAAATTCGTAAATATTGCAAAAATTTCAAAAATCCCTGAAAGTTGCAAAAATTGCAAGAATTCCTGAAAATTGCAAAAATCTCAAAAATTCCTGAAAATTGCAGAAATAGCAAAAATTGCAAAAATTCCTGAAAATTGCAAATATCGCAAAAATTCCTGAAAATTGTAAAAATTGTAGAAATTGCAAAAATTGCAGAAATTCCTGAAAATTGGAAAAATTCATGAAAATTGTAAAAATTTCAAAAATTCCTGAAAAATGCAGAAATTGCAAAAATTCCGGAAAATTGTAAAAATTGCAAAAACTCCTGAAAATTGCAAATATCGCAAAAATTCCTGAAAATTGTAAAAATTGTAGAAATTGCAAAAATTGCAAAAATTCCTGAAAATTGGAAAAATTCCTGAAAATTGTAAAAATTTCGAAAAATCCTGAAAAATGCAAAAATTGCAAAAATTCCTGAAAATTGGAAAAATTCCTGAAAATTGTAAAAATTTCAAAAATTCCTGAAAAATGCAAAAATTGCAAGAATTCCTGAAAATTGCAAAAATTGCAGAAATTGCAAAAATTGCAAAAATTCCTGAAAATTGGAAAAATTCCTAAATTCCTGAAAATTTCAAAAATCGCAAAAATGTCTGGAAATTGCAAAAATCGCAAAAATGCCTGAAAATTGCAAAAGTTGCAAAAATTCCTGAAAATAAAAAAAATTCTGAGAATTGCAAAAATCGCAAAAATTCCTGAAAACTGAAAATTTCAAAAATCGCGAAAATTCCAGAAAATTGCAAAAATCGCAAAAATGCCTGAAAATTGCAAGAATTACAAAAATTCCTGAAAATAATAAGAATTTCTGAAAATTGCGAAAACTCCTGAAAATTGCAAAAATCGTAAAAATTCCTGAAAATTGTAAAAATTGCAAAAATTCCTAGAAATTGCAAAAATTTCGAAAATTCCTGAAAATTGCAAAAATTGCAAGAATTCCTGAATATTGCGAAAATTGCAGAAATTGCAAAAATACCTAAAAATTGCAAAAATTGCAGAAATTGCAAAAATTCCTAAAAATTGCAGAAATTGCAAAAATTCCTAAAAATTGCAGAAATAGCAAAAATTGCGAAAATTCTGAAAATAATAAAAATTCCTGAAAATCGCAAAAATGCCTGAAAATTACAAAAATCGCAAAAATGCAATTTTCGCAAATTTCAGGAATTTTTGCAATTTTCAGGAATTTTCGCAATTTTCGCAATTTTCAGGAATTTTTGCGATTTTTGCAATTTTCAGGAATTTTTGCAATTTTCAGAAATTTTTTTAATTTTCAGGAATTTTTGCAATATTTGCTATTTCTGCAATTTTCAGGTATATTAAAAAACCTGAAAATTGCAAAAATCGCAAAAATTCCTGAAAATTGCAAAAATTGCGATAATTCCTGAAAATTGCTAAAATTGAAAAAATTCCGGAAAATTGTAAAAATTTCTTAAAATTTTGAAATTCATGTGAAGAACGTTGGTTATTTTATAATTTACATTATCTTGATTCGTGTACAATCGCCTCACAATTGGCGTACAAAGATAATAATTTACACCGTCCTGGGTTTTGTTCCTGGTATGTCTCTCAAAAATACGTGAATATGGAATAGTTCTGTGAAATTCAGTTACTATTTCTGGAATCCTTTGGAAAACCAAATCAATAGATTACGTGATCCTCGTGATTTCTGGAGCATGTTGAGCTTTCAAAAAATTTGATATTTTCTCTACATACCTTTATTTCTCTTCTCCAAACCTTTCTCAATACAAATTGTCACTGACAAGCTAGTGAATTTTTCTTTTAGGCTCTCTGATAGAAAAATTCTTTGAAAGCAGTGACATTTTGGGGCAAATCATTCGATTTGTCCTAACTACACGTATATTGAAATAGTATTCATATTTTTATTTTACGGAGACGAGGAGAGAAAATCCCAAAAACGTCTGGAATAATGAATGTACTACCTCCTCGATTAACCTACAGACAGTATTCAGCAGTGTATATTTTAATCTATGGGATTCTGATACTGGACAGTAAATAAATATATTTTATGTCATAGCGAAGAGCATGGCATACTTCATTCTTTCCATAACGAAATTTTGGTGGAAAGTCTACCAACCTCGTCCTAAACGTTGAATTTTGTATGAATATTCCCGCATTCTGCGTATACAGTCCGTTGTTTATGGTGGCCATGAAAATGGAGACAACGCTTATATTTTCTTCTAACGATCCTATTTGTCCAAAACAACCAACACTTCGTGGGCCATTCTAAATGAATAATATGCCTAAAGGGTTATAGTGGAATATCACAGAGAAAGAGAGAGATACGTTATCATATATATCTCCAATCAACGCGTTATATTTTGGAATGCTGGTTCAGTAAGTATAAATGAAGTTTAAAAATGTATTAGTGACTTTGTTTAGCTTCGTTCAAATGTTTATTTATTCATTTATTTATTAAAGGTCAAGCCAATTATGCAATTTACAAAAAGAAAGTACAACGATACAGAGCACGTACATATTATGATATCTATGAAGAAGACTAACACAAAAAAAATTAGAAGGCTGAAACGAATAAAAAGATGAGGATTATGAAAAAAGTGATCAACAGTTTTTTATCGCTTTCCTGAAAGAACATAAAGATGAATTGAACAGTTCAATTTGGTAATTGTGTGTATATGCTGTTTTCATAATTCTATTCATGCATTCATTTTGGCCATAATGTGTCCTACAGAATGGTATCTTTTAAAAATGTCACTATTTCTGTTTCTCTTAGTATTTGCGAAAAGCTAGTCAGAGCAACAATTTCTGGAGAATCAATGTAGCCATTGATAATTTTATGAAGGAATAATAGATCAATTTCCATTTTTCTATGTATCAACGTATTCATGTTTAAAATATCTAATATTTGTGGATAGGTATATTCATCCCTATTGAATCCCATGTGATATGCACAACTTCTTAAAAATTTATTTTGACAACCCTCTAAAAGATCAGAATCAACTTTGTGAAATGGTGGCCAGATCAAAGAATTATATTTAAGAATAGACCTCACCTGTGCACAATAAATAATGTTAACAGCATTAACAGATAGTTTTGTAGCAGAACGAAGGGAAAAGCCTAGCATTTTACGAGCACGAGATGATGTTTCTATTATGATTGTGATGTTTGAAGGTAATTTTCGAGTCGAATACTACTTCTAAGTCTTTGAAGGAAGTTGCATGAAATATATTGAAATAGCACATAATTGCTGCATCAGTTTCAACCGGTTTCAACAGTATACAGGATGTTGTGAAATTCGACCGATAACGGCTCACTCCAGGCGATCAAACTTCGCAACGCCCCATATACTAGAATCTTCAGAATAATATTGCCGTTGAACTTCCTAGTTGGTCGGATCTGCAGATCCATGAAAATTTAACATCCCCCAATAAAATACGAAGTCACGTATAGTATATCGTTTTTATTGCTCAATTAGGTCATAACAGCAACAACACCATACCTAGGGCCGATCCAAGATTTACGAGGGCTCGTTAAATTTTAATTTTGACACTATCATAATTACCTCGGGCAACAGACGACATATACCTACATCCTACATGCGCATTCATTCATTGTGGGCAATATCATAAAATTTTACGAGCTTTCGCTCCTGGATTTACTATAGTAAAAAGGAAGATTATAGACTGTTAAACAAAAAATATATATCGATAAATGAAGAGAAGATCTCACAGCATAGGTTTTAAAAAAATCCCAAAAGTGCTGCAATAATTTGCCACTAATGATACACATAAGGGATCATCTAATGAAGCAGATATAAACTCAGGAGTACCACAGGGACCGATACTCGGCCCTCTTCTTTTCTTGATTTATATAAACGATTCGCCAGATATCAAAATCTCAGGAATCATCACACTTTATGCCAATGATACCACAATATTATGGCACAATAAAGACATTACTGATCTGAATTTGTCCATTTGTGAGGACATTGAGAAGACTCAAACCAACTATCTCTCAATGTGTCAAAACAAACTTCATAGGTTTCAGATGTGAAATCAGTAAGCTTCCCCCAGGAGATAATTTCATAGAAAATAGATGTGTAGCAAAATTTCTCGGATTGCAAATTGACACTAAGCTCAAGTTTGATAGTCAGATTTCCCACCTAGAGAGCAAGTTAGCTTCTGGTTGTTATACGCTGTCCGCATAGTTTCAAACGAATTAGGTATATCTACGGTCAAGATGGTATACCTACCACTCATTGATAGAGTCACACCTAAGGTATGGTATTGCCATCTGGGCAGTTAACAATAACCTTTTGCAATCTATTCTTATATTACAAAAGCGCGCCATTAGATGCATGACTAAATCCAAAATCCGTGAACCCTCTTTTGTAAACACAAAATTCTGAGTGCAGTAGATATCTTCATTCTAGAAACAGTATGTAGAGTCAAGAAACATATTAATAACTTCGACACAAATCCCTCCCACTATGCCACTCGCCAAATCAGCGTCATCAAGCTACCACGTCCGGCAACAAATCTTTTAAAATATTCTCTGATTTACAATGGTTGCAAAATGTACAACCACCTCACATTAGAAATTAGGAAAATCAGCTTGCTTGACAACTTCCGAAAGAGAGTAGAACGTCTACTATTGGATCGCCTCTACTACAATGTTACCGAGTTTTTTAACGACGAGTTTTAACAGACTAACTTATGCATGCATAGACTTATTCTTGATTATTTCTATGAAAATTTCTACTATCTGTTGTAATTTGCTGATATGTATTAGAACCTCTCATTATTACCTATGTTTATTAATTTTCAACTAGTGATATACAGGGTGATTCAGGTTTTAGAGCACAAACTGAAATGGGAGGTAGATCTCATCATTTTACTCAGAAAAGTTCATATATACATCAGTTCGATCTCGTTCAGTAGCGGAGCTACAGGGGGTCAAAGTTTAATTAATTTTTTCTATTAATTGAAATATCTCGCTTAGTTTTCAAGATATCATTTCAAAATTTGGTGTGGTCGATACTATTTAGAATATCATCATTTCAAGCCATTTTGAGATTTTCAAAATCTACAGAGTGATACGGTTTTGGGGGTAGAGGCTTCTTTATCCCCCCAAACTTCTTCGTAGTACGCCTCTGGCATCTTGTTGTGATCAAATTGCGTGGATTGTTCAATTTAAAGGCTTTTTAGTTTCTCAATTTTTTTCGAGAAACGAACTGTTTTTGAGATAATTGAGCATATACGTTCTCAAACATGTTAATTTTGCCTCCTCGACTTTCTACCCTCCGTATTCCCGTAACTGATCCAGATTGGACTAGTGATTGCAATTTTAGTGAGTACATTTCATTGAATTCTCAACTCATTTATCTCAAGAACGGTTTGTTTTCTCGAAAAGACAATTTGATCAGTGAAAGATGCCAGAAGCGTACGACGAAAAAGTTTGGGGGGGATAAAGAAGCCTCTATCCACAAAAACCTATCACCCTGTAGATTGAAATAAAATAAATGTTTATATGAACCTATCCGATTGAAATGATGAGATCTATCTCCCATTACAGTTTGTGCCTCAAAACCAGAATCACCCCGTATATTTCTAAAGTTTTAAGTATAATTAGCATTATAGTGGATTTGTATGCATATAGGCTTATTCCTGTTTACCTTCTATGTAGATTATATTTCCTTTTTTAAACTGATTACTTCTCTTGTAGACTCTTACCTGTTGATTGTTCTAATTTCATTTTTATTGTTGTTCGGCGTTTAGGAAGGAAACACTTGCGATTTTATTCGTCTATACGAATTATTCCTTGCTGCTATAATACTTGGCACTTTTCTGACATATTAGAATACTGGAAATGAAGGAACAAATAATGTTATGAGAAAATCAGAATTGCTGACTCTCAACCATTCATGAAAATTTCAAAAAAACAATAACGTCGCATACGATCTTCATCAAACTCGGTTTTGACATTTGAAATGATGTTAGATCGACGGTCATCTCACGTAGTGACGTATCTCAGTTTTCTTAATTTCACAGCAGAGCAGTTAAAAAATTTTCAACATCTTAATTAGCTCATAACTCAGAGGGTTGTTCATGAAAGATCATTATATTTTCATTTATCAGTGGATGAACTGGAACTAGTTGTCATGATATGGTGAGATTTCGAAAAAGTATCCGCAAAAACGAAAAAAAAAAAAAAAAGTTGTGAGATACGTCACTACGTGAGATCATGTTTGTTAATGAAGCCACAGATACACCCATGAATATCGAGTGAATTCAAATGAATAACAGATCCGAATATTCATTTTTATTGATAAAAACACAGAAATTCATTCCACTTGTACAATCCTCCTTTCAGTACCTTGATATACGTCACCCAAGATATTTTGATTTCCGCGACAAACCCGATGTGAGATACGTCACTTTCGACATTTTCAACACATAATGAAAATATATCTCACGTACTGACGTAACTCCTATAGTTAGGTCACTTCGTGAGATTCGGTAGTCCAATAATTTGAGATAGGCTGGGTATTAGATTGTCAATTGCACGAAAACCATTGAATATTGAGTAACGCCACTTTCTGAGATCATAAAGTATAAGAATATGAATCACTTGACGAAGTATCTCAGATTCCGATTTTTATGAGATACGTCATTACGTGAGATGACCCACGAGATATTAGACGTCAATAAAAGAATACCTGGCATTTTTCTGAGATGGGATGATTTTTGAAAATGTAGAAGGAAATAATATGAGAATAGCTAACTCTCAACCATATTTGAATATTAAAAAAAAACACGTTGCAGACAAAATAGCTTGTGAAGTTGGGGTCCATATACATCATCAGAACGTATCGACACAGACCGTCGATAAGTAGGAATTTATTTGACTAGAATAGTAAGAAATCAGAATAGCAAATCATCAGAACCATATTTCAGCGACTGCAATATGTACAACCCGTAATTTGTCGAACCGTACTTTGACAGACTGCATTATGTCAGAATGCATAAATCACAATAGTATATCGAAAGACTGCCATATATTCAGAAGTGTACTTTGCCCAACCAGTAAATAAAATACTCTTCATGTCGTCAGAATCATAAAAATATATAATCGTAAAGTCATAGAACCGTAAAAGCACAGACTGTAATTCAGCGACCCGTACTCTGTAGACCACCATTTCATCAGAATGAACATTCCCGACCAGCAAACTGGCAGAATTGTGATGTACAGAATCTGAAAATGGCAGAATGCGAAAAGTTCATACCCGTAAAAAGACAGACTGTCGATTTTTGATACCCGTAAAATGAAAGATCCGTACAATGACAGACTCGTAAAAGCACAGACTGCCAATACTCTAGATCCGTAAAATGCAAGAACCGTACATCGACAGACTCATAATCCATCGGACTACCGGAATTTCCGATCCATAATTCACCAAAACCGTAAAACGACAGACCCGTAAAACAGCAGAATCGTGAAATGACAGACTCGTACAATGGCAGAATCGTGCAGCTACCAAACCCGTAAATTTTCAGAATTTTTTGGATTAAGACCCGTGAAATAGCAGAACCGTAAAATGGCAGAACCGTACATTGACAGACCCGTAAAACATCAGAACCGTACATCGACAGACCGTCAATATACCAGAATGTGTGAGACGCGTGGAGACTCGGAACAAGCGGTAGCGCATTGTTGCCAAGTTGAATCGATAGAAATTCCTTGCTATACCTACTCAAATCTGATTCAAACTGTTTTATGAAGAATTCTAGAGGGCTGAGAAAGGTTCGTACATTGTAGTATTTGTGTTTGATAATCTGTTTGATCCGAATCAGGAAGATATTGACATGATAATTTGATTGTATCTAGATAAAGAAGTATATATCATTCTTTTTGTTGAAAAATCATATAACAAAACATCAGACATGTGAATATAACGATGTTTTCTATGTATAATAGGTGAATCTATTCTCGGAGATTCTATAAGGCAGAAATGGAATCATTGTATGTCCATTTCTGAACATATAAATATTGGAGAAAAACATCAAACTTTCAAACTTCTCTATAGTCCAATGGTCTGAGATTCGGATCAGAGTGTATACCTTTCAATTTGATTCTCCAATTGAATAGTAGATAATATAAATAAAGAACTTGTAGCATTTGTATATCGCTATTTCGTTTCGGGAAACCTACTCCCCAAGAGTTTTCGAATCTAGTGATTTCTTATTGTCAATTGTGCTTAAATCCCTCACATGATTTCAGTTATAGATTATATACAGGGTGTCCCAAAATTGCTCTACATGAAGTAGAGGTCAAAATAAGTTGATTGGACCCAATTCGTTTATATACCAAAATGTTCCGTTCGTCAATGGGGTACTTTGTATGTGATCAATGAGGTACTTTGTATGTGATCAATTTCTTTTGCGTTTCGGATATCATAATGACTCCATTCATCTTCCATAAAATGTCAAATCTCAAGCAATGACGGCTCGAAATACCGCCTGTTGGTTGATCGAGGAGGTGTTACATACATTTTACGTGATTATTTGGGATTTTTCCTCCTCGCTTCTACAAAATAATAATATGAGCATAATTTCAATATACAGTGTGGTCATTTAAATGTGCAACATATGGGAATCTTCTTAATGAATTGCACAACCAAAATACAGATAGTGCCAAGAGTTGGTGCATGTTCGATCATCATTTCAGGTGCACTCAGAATAGTTGCAAGTCAAACAGCATACAGGGTAGGTAAAAAGATATAAAAAGTGCTCAGGAGTAAAGTACCCGTATTTCAAAAAATTCAGCAGAATGTTATTGAGAAAAGTTGTTCACAATTAAAATTCATACCTAAATACCAAAACATGGCTTCCTAAGACATTCTTCAGTTCTTCAAATCCTTTCGTTAATAAATTCCCATTTTTTTTTTCAAATTCAAGCATATTTTTGCATTCATCTTGGATTTCAATTTTTTTAGGAAATCACAAACTTCATGTTTGTTGCAACGATATTCAGCTCAACTTTGAAATTTTGCGAACCCTATTTTCAACAAGGTAAAACATCATCAATGATAATATGCATATTCAAAAACCTTCATTTAATGTGAACATTTTGTATTTGAAATGTTAATGAAAAAGCTGAACAAATTGATCGACAACCATGATATCTTTTGAAAAATCACGGACACCCAAGGAACAGAACAAATGAGGGTTGACAGTAAATATTGAGGCAGTTTGGTGACATACTCCTTATCTAATGATGTTTTACCTTGTTGAAAATATGGTTTGCGAAATCTCAAAATTAAGCTGTATATCGTTGCAACAAACATCAGGTGTGTGATTCCCTAAAAAAATAAAATCCAAGTTGATTGCACAAAAGTGCATTAATTTGAACAAAAGTATGATCAACTGATTTTGTTATGATCAAATTATGAAAGTGTTTAGGGTGAATATAAAAAAAAATACAAATTGGGAAGTTATTAATGGAACAAATCGAAACACTAAAATATGTCTTAGGAGGCCATGTTTTGGTATTCAGGAAAAACTTTCAATTGTAAAGAACTTTTTTCCATAACAGTTTGCTGAATTTTCTGAAATAAGGTTACTTTACTCCTGAGCATTTTTTATATTTTTTGACCTACCCTGTATGCTGTTTGACTTGCAACGATTCTAAGTGCACCTCAAATGATTACCGAACATGCACCAACCTTTGGCACTATCTGTATTCTGGTTGTGCAATTCATAAAAAAAATTTCCATATGTTGCACACTGTACAAGTACAGAGGATTTGCCCCTAAATTTTACTGAAATTCAAATGGCACTCTGTATGAATAATTTTACGTAAGTCGATAGAGCGAAAAAATACCTTTCAAATGACATTTGTTTTCAAAATGGCGGATCATGCAGGAACCTTTTTGTCTGCAATAATCATGGACACATTGTGACGTCATCCGTCGAATTTTTGGCAAGCATCCTTATAAAATAAAAAAATTCACGAAGCACTTGGATTAGTTATTGATGGAACATATTTTTTAACGCTTGGAGCGCACGAAAGGAAATCCCTATGATAATTTGTTTTTATTAAGTCATCATTTCAAACAATTTTCTTAGTCGTAAATTCCCCCAAGAATGTGAAATAGGAATGGTACTTTATTCAAGGAAAGTTCAGTATAAAGAGGTCATTATGTTGTTTTTATAGGAATATCGAGGAATGTTAAATGAAAAAGTTGTTTGAAACCACCCAAACTTTTCTTTTGTGTAGTTGTTTTATATACAGTGTCATTCGTTTTTTCGGGTAGGCTATTAGCTTCGTGTTTTTTTTTCAATGGAACACCATGAATCCAGCTTTCCATGAAGATTTCGAGAATTCAATAGTTGATAGGATGTTCCATTCGAGAAATTGTCTATTATGAATGTGGAAATTGAGAATGAAAATCAACCTGTTTCAGGATATCCCTTGGAAATATTGAGTTTGGCTCGAAATTCTTTTTTATTTAATTTGACATGTGATGTGGAACTTTTCAAAACTACGGAAATATTGAAACTTCACACTTTTCGTATAACCTGTGGTGTTAAGTGAAATATAACATAACTGGTTTAACTGGTGATGAAATATTATTCACTACAGCACCAGTTACGTTATTGAATATGTGGTTGGACAAAAAGAATAATGCATTTCAAGCTGCTTTCTCAATATCAGTTGGAAAAACTGAACTTGAATCAGCCATTTTCCACTGATGGAAGTATCGAACGAGTCTTTTTCGTGAATTTGGTCACTAATTTGCGACCATATTATTTTATGACGGATACTTCGAAGTGACGGGCGGAGTCGACTTGCCTATACTCAATTTTTGTACATAATCGGTAGAATTCATGTAGAAATGATGGTCATTATATTATCTGTTCGAGCGAAAATTTTTAGCAAAATTAGAAAAAAAATTTCACGTAATACGTTCGTTCGTCCCGCATAATCCCGTCGTCAAACAAACTGACGCGTTTCCTAACTACTGGTTACGTAGAAAGGACTGTACATTTCGAATTCACACTTCTTGGACTACCTCCATATCTACGAAGTTCCTCAGCGATAAATGCGCTAATGCCAAATTGAAACTTTATCTCATAGAAAATTTCACTCAGAAACTAGTGGCGCACTAATTTTCTTTTCGGGTATGATTTTGGAGGCATGAACTCTGATAGTGATATAGATTTTTATATTCATATATTATATGACTAAGGTATGGACATGGATCCTGAAGTGTTCAGTTCTTGGGATACAAGGAGTTGAAGTATTTTCGCAAAAACTCATCGAGAACGATTGAATATGACGAACGACGTATAGGATTTCTACTTTAAATACAGTTCATCTCCATTGAATATTCATCACCTGATCAGGAAGTCATTCTACACGTTTTATTCAGTTATGTGTTATACAGCTCTACGACGGGTTGTGTTAGTTTCTTCTTCCATCATATTTGATACGCCAATTCAAAATTTTTTTAATAATCAATCTCTCGAATTTTTCTTCAAATTTTGTTGAAAAGCGCATAAACTTCATATGAGCTGAATCAAACTGTTCTCTCACTTTGGATAGCAGAGTATCACAAATACATTTCATGACTATATATAATGCTTTGATGAGTCGTACGTCGTACTTCTCAGTTTCATTCTAGTAACGTAGCTGACAAAAAATAGTTATTTCAGGTAGAAATTAAAAAACAACAATTTTTTCCATAATGTAGGCGCATACCTAGAGTTTTGTTTCACATATTTTTGAAGATCAAATAATCAGATAGGTGACGTCCCCCATTTTTTCCATACAAGGAGTGAACCGATTTCTTGCGTTTGTAGTGACTATCCTAATGCCAGAATAGCAGGCGTGAAGTTGGCAATTTCTTCCTGGATGTTTGGTCTTCAAATTTTGGGGTTGCGACTTCCGAAAACGGAACAAACGACCTACAGAGTACTAATTGATTTTTTAAAATGGAACACCCTGTATTTTATTGTATTTTTAGATTCTTCCTGAAGAGCTGATTTCATCAATGTATCACACTTGGGGTTTAGCGGTAATGATTACAGAGACATAGGGTGTTCAAAATCGAGATTTTTCAACTTTAGGATTTTTTTGTGCCGAAACTATCAATTATTGGTCAAAACGGCTGCTATGTTCCTATCTCAACTTTCGATTCACTATCTAGTGAAATTTAATTGGAACATTTACAGGGTGGTTCAAGATTCAGAATTCTGGTCACCCTGTATCTGTTCCAATTATTAAATGTCAGCAGATAGTAAATCAAAAGTTAAGATACGGACATAAAAACCGCGTGACCGATAATGAATAGTTTCGTCACAAAAAAATCCTAAAGTTAAAAATCTCGATGTTGAACACCCTATATGTCTGTAATCAGTCCCGCTAAACCCCAAGTGTGATGCATTGATCAAATCAGCTCTTCAGGGAGAATCTAAAAATACAATGAAAAATAGGGTGTTTCATTTAAAAAAATCAAATAGTACCCTGTAGATCGTTTGTTCCGAGCACCCTGTATTTCCTGATCTAGTGGAAAAAAACTTTATCGAAAATCATTCAAGATGATATTTCAAATTTTGAAATCGGTTCAAAAATAACTGAGATAGAGGGGGGGACATTTATGGTGAATCACCCTGTACGAGCAAGGCACTATAACCTCCGCATTGTTGATACTACGTAGTCACTTCCAAGTGTTGTTACCATTTCGCGCCAAATAATCAGTTGTCAAGTTCAAGAACAAAAACCCTCTAGTTTAATAACTTCATATGTGAGAATGATGGCATCCAGAGGTATAATCATGCTAGAAAATTCAATTATGAAAATATAGGTCCCATCTAGTTCGCGTGACCAACCTTAAAACATGATTCGGCATCTTTCGATCCTCCAGCAATGAAAAGAAACTTTCCTCCTGGTAGCCTCTTGAAGGAATCCATCAAATACTGGCTCAAAAATTTTATGAGTGCCATTTTATTTGCTGTTGATTTCAGCGTGTATAATCTCTGATTTCAGAAAATTCCTGTAGTTTGGCACTGTGGTCGACTTCCTGTAATACTGAATATTCCTAGATTATGATGTCCACGTCTCTCCATGTCTTTTATGGAATCCTTGATATCATATCTATCGAATACCAGAAAAACTGAATCACAGCGAGAATATTTTTTGAAAATGAAAAGCATTCTTTGAAGTATCTTTTCTGCCAAATCGTTGAGAGTTTTGAAAGATTTCTCATTCACTTCATTCAGAATGACCATTCCATCTATGAAATAGAAACTAGTCGTTGAACAAGTATCCGCCAATATGTTACAATGTAGATTTAACTCTTTGGCAAGATGTTTTTCTCATAGTCCTATCTTCATGAAAAAGAGAGAGTGGGACTGGTGTGAGTTCGTAGAGTAAAATATTAGTGAAATCTGAATCTTGGAACTGAGCTGCACTTGTAATTCTTCTGAACATAAACTCTGGATTTATTTTACTATTCTTTCCTGACTCCTTATAGCCAATTCGATCATCAGTGAAGTTTGACATTTTGAAACGACTGACAGTTTCCCAGAAACTAACAGTGCGTATTTTGGTGAACCTGTCCTCTCGACCATGGGGCGATGTCGTAATTTCTCATTATATATGTGGATGATGATGACAAAAAATGTCCCTGATGTTTAATTATTGTGCCCTGTTTAAGTACGGCAGACTGTGCGGTCTATCGTTCAATAACCCAATCATGGGGTATAACAAGGGAACATGAAAATCAAAATTATCTGAAATTGAGAATTGGCATTCTCTTTCAATGTTTTTTTTCCTATTTTAGTTCCTCTGTTGATATTTTCTTCTGACATATAAAGACTGATGGTTTGGTTCCTTGAACAATTTTCTATCATCAATAATAACAAAGTCATCGATGGCTGCTGACACTCAACTTGGATTACCCTGAAGAGTATCCCTTGACACGTGGGATTCACAAGAACGTTTATTCAATAGCTTCCATAGTGAGTTTTACAAGAACGTTTATTCAATGGCTTCCATATGTATGTATGTATGTATGTATGTATAAGCATTTTTTCATCAACCCCTATCTACAGCACCGCACTAATTATCGTTAATAAATAATTCTCGAAACTAAATTCCGTTTCTGAACTTCGATTTCAATCTAGTTTCGTATCACCTTCTTCCTTTTTCTAGAAATATGGGTACAAAATGCAAAATGAATGAATTTGGGTATGACATAGATTCATATAAATAACATCCAATATCTTGTATCAATAATCAAACTTTGAAAACTCCAAAGTTTGTTGTAAAAAAAAATTGTAAAATTGTTCTATCCGTTATTCGGTTGCCCCCTTACGAGCAACCCTCAGAAGTCTTCGAAAGTCTTGTGCGAGCAAGGAATGATGGGGGCCTTACCCTTCAACGTGTGATCCCAAACACTTGTAACACCCCAAACACCTATTTCTCGAACCCTTTTCTCAACCTACTTCAAGGAATTGTAGTTTTTGAGAAAATTCTTCAAATAAACACTTTCTTCTCCATATAGCAACAAAGTTGGGTGACGTTCATATGTTTCATATTGAAATGTGGTCATTCATCACTTCATATCATGTGAACGATCTTATTCTCGAGTGTACAAGAGCAATAGGAACATAAAAGCAGGTCGAACTGAAAGTATACGTAGAATCCCCACATGACGTGAGAGCAGGCAACACTGTGACCGGCGTTCGCTTTGCGCGTGGCTGGTAGGCCTCTCTGCAGTCTGTCATTTTACGGTTCTGCTGCATTACATTCTGATGAATTCCGATTCTGCCAATGTACGGTTTTGATTTTTTACGGTTCTGCTGACGTACAGTTCCTATATTTCACGATTCTGTCGATGTACGGTTCTGAATTTTTACGATTCTGTTATTTTACGGATCTAACATTTTACTATTCTGCTGAATTACGGTTCTGATAGTTTACGATTCTATCACAATACAGTATATGACATTACAGTCTGATGAAGTACATTCTGTCATTGTACGTTCTGATATAATATGATTCTGATGGAATACGGTCTGTTGTATTACGAGTCTGTCGATGTACGGTTTTAGCATTTTACGATTCTTTCAATTTACAGTTCTGATATTTTGAGATTCTGTGAATATGCTGTTCTGATTTTTTGCTATTCTGTCAATGTACGGTTCTGATATTTTACTATTCTTTCGATAAACGGTCTGTTGTATTTCGATTCTGACAAAGTACGGTCTGCTAATGTGCGGTCTGTCATTCTGCGATTCTGATGAATTACGGTCTGTGTTGTTATGATTCTGACGAAATATCATTCCGCTGTGATGTTGGTTTGTTAGTTTTCGATTCTGTATATTTGCGGATCTGCGATATTGCTATTATAGAAAAATACACATCTGCGCATTTGCAATCTGTTATTGTCTGGTATGCTCATGTACAGTATACAAAATACGGTTTGAGGGATTGCGGTTCTGTGCATCTACAGTAGAGATAAATACGATTCCTATAAAATATTGTTCTGTTAAGTTACTGGTTTGAAAATGTATATTCTGATGGATTACGGATCTGCGATTTTACATTCTGGTGATTTGTGTGTTCCCGTGAAGTTTTTTACATTTTTATGGATTTCCATCAAGTAACGTCCGAGTCAATTGAAAAAAAAAAACATTTCCTTGTTGCTCGTTCACACTCTGTTTTTCACACCCCTTTTCCCTTCCTCAATGGTGTGCGGTCTCAATCACTATATCCTCGTCGTAAAGTAAATGAAAATGTGCGGATTTTCGAATTTAACGAGCGTCGGTATACCGTTTCGCTCTCGAATAGGTGCCGGCGAAAATGAATTTTAATCAAGTCTAAGGGCCTAGGCGCCATCCTTCGACACATTTCGCCAGCCCAAACTACCCGCAATATAACTGATAATGCCTTCTTGATGAGGACGATGGTCGTTAAGGGTGTGTCGAAGAGATATTTGTGATTAAAGAAACATTGTGAGAATATGCCCGGATGTTTTTCTATAAACAGCTCAACACGTACAACGGGAGGCTTTTGAAATGTTTTAATAATTGCACAGCTTTGATTAAGTATCCATTTCGATGCTTGGTATTATTACTATCAGCAATAACCTTTCTTGGGAAAATCACGTGAGATTACGTCACGAGACGAAAAACTGTGAGCTGAAATCTAATATTTCTCCCGTGGTTAATACACTATTTTTTTCTATGACAGGAAAAAGGACGATCGAATATTTAGAAGATATTACATTATATTCAAATCAGAAATTATCGACGTGATATTTATAGTTATTAACAAAAATGACACCTGCGTTGCAGGCATCCTTTGGCAGGCATCATTTTTATCATTCTTTTGAAGTAATCAAATTTCTGTCAGTCTAATTCTGTGATTCAATTTTGAGAAATTTCAAATGTAGTGGTTTAGTAAATTACGTAACCGCGAAGTCGAATGGAAGGACTTGCAGGACACAACCCATCAATAACAGTGTATATACATATATGAGATATATACCCGGAAAAAAGTTCTTACTGACATATTATGATCTGTTATCGATGAAATCAAACTTTTTTCCCGTCACAGACAATGAGTAGATTATTTTGACCAGACCTAACACATACTTGGTTTTTTCGGTTTTTATCCAAAAATGGGGTTTGCCATTAAATCTTGATTATGTACGTCCTCATAAGGGCACAGGGCCCTTTACAATTAACCTGACCCTCGACCGGAGCTTATTTGCACAATAATTTTATTCAAAGTTTTTTCATTCCCATGTGAGTAAATTCTATATTTCATATATGTTTCATGATTAACTTGGTAGATTTCAATGCAAACAAAACACAAGCATGCCATTTCTCTAGATACGCCGATCTCACTGTGCCCAACAAAAGCTTGTCAGGACTAATCATACCTTTGAAGAGATCCAATTCGATGCTTGGTATCAGTGATCAGCAATATCCTTTCTTTGGAAAATCACGTGAGATCAATTGCTAAAAGTGCATCCCCAAAACTTGGTTTTCTGTTTCGGGCCAGGAGCTATTCCACTTCCAGTCAGCTGCTTATGATCTATAAGGCACAGATCCGACCTGTCCTGGAATACTGTTTCCATCATATTTGTAGTGCTGCACCCAAACATACCCTGAAACTGTTGGATTCTGTCCAAAAAAAGGCAAATTGTCTCGTGGGTGATGCCTCGCTCACAAACTCACTCCTTTCTCTGGAACACCGTAGACAAGTTGTCGATCTGGCTCTATTTTATAAATATTTTCATGGACGATGCTCTTCTGGAATATCAACAATAATTGTTCCTTCATTGGCAGTCCCCGCGAGATTAACCCGTCGAGTTGAAGCTTCGCACCCCTTCGTGGTCACTTTGGAGACCTGCAGAACATCTATTTCCGAAGACTCGTTCATCCAACGAACAGCGAGGCTCTGGGACACATTGCCAAGGGAGGTGTTCCCCGAGGCATATAACCTCCAGAAATTTGAGAAGAACACCAATTCTCACCTTATTTCCCTTGGTTCTCACGATGTTCTCTGAACATTACAAGATATCCCTTTTCGTGGGGACCAGAACATAAAAAAAAGAAAATATCTGAATGTTTGTGGGGTATAATAATTTTGAGGTCATAGAATTTTGAAACTCACTGACTCGGGCTCATTCGCTAAAATATGTTAATAAACTCTTGCAATTCTTAGATAACAGGTTTTCTTCTAAAATTAACGTTATATAATTTTTATGCACTCGTGCAATTATAACCGGAAACGGACCATGGGATCTGTTTTCAGTTCCATGTTGATTTGATTGGTTGATTTCTATCAGATGATCACAAATCAATTGATTTTATTAGATTTCTACTTGAACAAAACATTTTCACTGTAACTGTATCTGCTACTCATTCAACATCATGTACCCTATAGTAGAAAACATTTTTTCCCATACCTACCAACAAATCTCCAATTCCTGATCTACTCAATTTTCTATATAGCTATACTTCGCATCCGAGCTTTTTTCAGATCCGTTCGATTGTGAAATCAGACCCTTGTTGATGCATATTCAAATGGAAACTCCATTCGAGTGAAGGATGCATTGAAGTTCGACCAAGTTTCTTGGGCTATTGTCGATACGGACAAAGCTTATTGTATGCGAAGCAGAGGAATATCAGAAAAAAGTAAAAGTATTGGTAGATATATCTTACAGTCTGAGTCCATTTGGTTTCATGAGTATGGATATACTCATTTGTATAAAAAACATCTGAAGAAGCTCATAATTATTATTTATAATATATATAATATAATTTTTCCATCCTTGAAAATTTGCTCCAATCTTTTCGTCCTCGTTAATAAAACTTCAAGAGATTGTTGTAAATATAAATATTCACGAATCCGTTTTTCAATGACAAAAGTTGGCACCTTACGAAAACGCCACCGATAAACTCCAATAGTAGCACATTTTTTCAACAACCATAGAGAGTAAGATCCACGAATGTACTGAAACATACACAATACATAGATTGGAGTATTGTAACAAAAGAGGAAGAAGAAGAACGCTTGAACTTTGATAACACATTCGATACTAGTATAGAAAATTGTCAGAAAATTCCCATGCGAATTCTCACTCGTAATATCATTATAGGTCAAATTATTTCCGGAAATTTGTTCGACCTCATGGATATTTTGAAAATTTTTCAGAGTGGAAGACGAAGGAAGTAATTTGACCTCGTGTGGTAAAATTTCACATCAGATTATGTTTGGAAATTGAATAATTTCAGAATTCATGTGTTCATTTGCTTTGCATACAGGTTCATGAATATATTTAGTTTGGGTCGCAGCATATCGGCACCAATAATAGATTCCTGATTTCTACCTATTATATTTGCATGAAAATACTAGTTCAAAATGTAACTTATTATATTCTCCCATTTTATATCAAATTCGGGATACTGCAAGTGATACGAAATTATAATTTTGTCAATTAATTTTTCATAGGTATAGGTACAATCACATTAGTAGTAGTAGAGAAAAAGAAGGTTCTCGCTTAGCAAGTAGGCCCCAGTGAGCCTTTTTCCTAATGGGCTTATATCACAAAATATTTTTAATTCATAATTCGAAAGAACTCACCCAAACTAGCTCACCACCGCAAACCGTTTCTTGCTGTGAGCTCCCTACGTTTTATAAAAAATTATTGGAATTCCCGATTTTTCGGACCTCTGAAAACGAGGCGATGATGTGACGTCAAAACCCTAATACTGAAACAAGACTATTCCAGACAGAGATGAATGATACATGATTTTTGACAGAGTGAATTAGCGCGAGATCACAGTTGAAAGAATTAATATATCAGTTGCCTCAGTCTCCGTCGGCCGTTTGGTATTTTTTTTTAAATATGGCGAGATGAGGTTTCTACGTCATAAGAGGGTCCGTTTTCAGAAGGTACTATTCTTTATGTCCAAAAATAAAACATTCCAGTTAATTTTTCGTTCTAATTATGTCGTCAAGCATTATTTATGTATGAAAGGATCATTATTAACATGGTTTGAGTTAAAAGTTCTACTAAGGTGTACACGCAGTATGTCCGTCCACCTTAGTAATTTGATCTTCCTGTTGAATCGTATCAGTACCACAGATTCCGAATTATAGCCTTCCATAACGCCTTACACTGGCCCAGGTAGTGGTATGACATTTTATATATGATAGATGCTGTTATGTTAGGGCATCAATGGATTCTTAGCCTATTGACTGTTAATCTCTACCCAATTGAAGTGGGACATAATCACTATTTTAGGACGTCAAAATATTATTTTGTCATCAAAACGTCATAAGAAAAATCCGATCTCATACGCTGGTGAGTACCCACGAGAAAAAAATGTCTTCCTGTATGTGAAACGCCCATTGAATTCATATAGAAAAATAAGTAGATGTTACTGATTTCTGTAGTGCCTACCTGAGAGAGGCTATTGTGGTAAAGTAGAAACCAAGTACCGAAATAACTGAACGTATATTATTTATTTTCCTGGTAGCTATAATATCCCCTCAGCTTCATTTTCATTTGTATGAAGTCCATGTTTCGTACATTTTTCAATTTGCGCGAATTCATTTTCAGCCTTATTTAAATTATTAGCTTCTGTTATACCTTTCCCTGGGGTTAATACTCAGAACACTTCCAAGAGAACTTTTAATTTCTTCCGCAGAAACTTTCTTATCGAGTCTGAAACGAGTCAGTCTGAAGGCGGCCTTTCTAATTGAATGCCGACTGAAACGGGATTATCTGCTTGATTTATTCGTCTCCTGTAAATAAACACAATATGTATCAGATGAAATAACTTGAATCTTTTATGATGTACAAGTTGTACGGTGTGAACGTCAACGTTTTTGAGCTACAGTGCATATTGAACCGATCAAAAATTGTTAAGAACTCACTATACACATTCCGAATTTGCTTAGAAATAACTTTCATTATATACGAATTTTTCATTTCAAAAATTTGGTCTCTCGTTATATCTCACCAGTAGAACATGCTAAGAACTCTACCAACCATGGAAGTACACAAAATCTGTATCGAATATTAGTTGATGAAAATAACAAAAGAAAAATATGGTGGAATTGAATACCGTTATACAAGAATCCAGTTCAGACTTCAGGGATATAAAGGGTACCTTTATTCACTAATTTCGGAGAAAAAAGTGGTACTTAACATCTCTAGGAATTTGAAGTAAATTTCTTTATAATTAAAGCTGAATTTGAAATTTGCATTTGTGCAATCATCGAATATACGCCCCACAATGACGATGCTTTAAGCTTTTTTGACTTTTCCAAGAAATATGCTAGTAGTACCTTTTCTTCTGTACATTTATCTACGTCCCGTTCTTCATCATCATTTGATAAACACAGATAACTGTTTCTTATGTTGTTCTTCAGATTTTCTTGGTAATAATTGGCCTTCAGGTTCTTCAGCTGCCTTTTCGATTTGTTCCATCACGATCAACGTCTTTCAATCGGTGTGGCGTGTTGTTCGACAAATATTTATTTATTCACAGACAGTATTTACTTAGTTACTTGTCATAACACTAAGATTTTCAGTTGCCAATGACAATCATGATCTGCATCACCACACAAATTTTTGTCGTTATTTTTCCTTTAACGTTTGACCGATCCTGCAGTGCGTATAATAAGATATACACCTCGGGAATAAAATGTTTTTAAATCCCCCGCCAAATTATATAATAATTTTTTGTCTTAGGATTTAAACTATCCCTTCATTCCCTAGGTGTATAATGTACTATTTGTTCAATAGTAGTGATGGAGACACTGATTAGGTACTTGGGTAGTACAGATCTTATACGTATATCTCTACCAAAGAAGCAAACTAGAGCCGATTTATTTTACCTCCCACGGGAGGTAATATTTTTTTCCATCCTTGGGAGTAATTTGACAGGTTTATGTCCTCAAATCAGGAAACATTTGCTTACTTTGGATGCAGTGAGTAGATAAAAAATATTTATTACATCAAATTCGGTTCAACCGGAAGCAACTGCAACTTACGACTCGTTTTGACATTTAAAGGAAACCCTGCATATTTTGACATTTTGATGGGAATAAATTTCTAGTGTGTGATCGAAAAGATGCTCTGAAAACAAATATGAATTGGACATTATACATCAAGGGACAAAAATGTAAGATTTTTTCCAAGGTGCGAAGCCTGAGAGATACAAAGCACCGAGGGAATAATAGCATTCTGTCCTGAGGTGTATATACTATTTTTTACGCTGGCGAAAAAGAAATTGAGAAAGAATAAAAATTTGGTCAGTGTTTTGTAATAATCAGTAGTAGTATAGTTTGTGGAATTCGTATATTGGCAACATGCATCTTGTTGAAAACCCATGGTGACAGCAAATATCAAACAGAAATTTATGAAAACAGCTTTGACAATGGTTAATTGTTATGGAACAAGAAATCGAGGGAAAACCGCAAGAAACTATTGATATGATGCAGCTTATACTCGCTTCAGAGAAGGGGGTCCCGAAAAGAAAGCGCAGAGCTATGCGGAGAATGTGAAGTTGGTATAAACGCCCTAGGGAGGAAATATGTCACATTATCTCACTGGGGAATAAGGGGATTCAAAAATCAGAAAGTTGGGTTGCTTCCGGTTGAACCAAGCAGAAGTGATGAAACAATAATTTTTCGTCTGTATACGAATATTCATGTTGAAAATCATCGTGAGTTTCAACTCGCGATTTGAATTACGTATTCCAATCAATTGCTCTTTCAATTTTTACAAATTTTCACTTCAAATCAGGAAGCTTCGGATAAAGTCTCGGATAAAGTTAAACCTTACATAGAGAACGGCATAGTCAGTATTAGGTACAAATTTCTCAGTATCCAGGTTTCTGCTTCTTTGTTCAGAACGTGCCTTGGCATCTCCTGCTTGTATACCAGAAGAGTCCTGAGTCCTGCGGAAATGCAGGGTTTGTTAACTGAAGCGCTCGCGAAAGACAATCGAGAATACTTCGATTCGAAACGGTCCTCGACAGAGTACACAAAACTGCCGGAGTCCATCTGGTGGACCCCGCGTCGGTCAATTATACCGATTGTTTCTCCTCATCACTATTGTCCGGCGGACTCGAGCACCCTGTAACCATAACAACCTCGGTGGTCGCTGCTCTGAAGTGTATAGTCCGCATTGCTGCCGAGGAGTTTCCAGCACTCCATCGCAACTTTTTCTCCAATGGGCATGTTTCGTTAAAAAATGTTCATTTCATTATTTTCAAGTATCTACTTACTCAAACTCTTACTCAACTTGTTCACTGTCCCTCTTCAGAGAACTGTACATTTTTGAAATAATTACTGATATGCAAAATACTTTTTTCTACTCACATAACTAAAATGGCATTTAGCGTACGGATATGTACCACGCTAAATGATCGATCAATCACGGATTGTCGATCTGTGATTAATTCAAAATATTAAACACGTTACAGTGGCAACACGATTTCTTAAACACATTACCATGGCAACACAGTTCATTAAACACAGCTTCAGTAATTTCAGACATATCTGGCCTGTCAATTGTATTAACTGTCAACTGTTATTTTCAAATTTTGTATCAGAATTACTCAAACGATTTTCGTTTGTATCAGAATTCTACATTAAAAATATAGGTATGCGAAATGTAGACGAAAGTGAAATCGAAGAGAATGTTCTGGTACTTGCATATCTCCAAGAAGTTTAAAAATGAAGCATCCATCTTTGAGAACAATTTATTTATTCTGCGCTAAGCATGACAATAAACGTGAAACAAAGGTTAGTAAGCAATAGACTGGACACATCTACAACCAATATTACTTATACGTGTTCGCTGTTGCATGCAGTTGCATGTATCTCAATTCCTATTCCTGTCGAATTATTTTGTAGGTTAGCAGGAATAGCAGGTATGTTAATGTAATTTTCGGAGTTCGTAGAAAAAGCATAGTATCTAACGCGTTTATAAACTCTTCTAGACACTCGTTTATTAAACACTCGCTCCGCTCGTGCTTAAAATACTCGTTACTAAAAGGACGTTTATAACACTTGTTACATAATATACTATTTTTACTCACATGACTAAAATGGCAGTTACGGATATGTACCAAGCTGAATGATTGATTGATCACGGATAGACGATATGTGATGTATTAACAGAATTAAAACACGTTCCCATGGCGAATCACTTTCTTAAACGCATTACCATAGCAACACAGTTTTTTAAACACACATTGAGTCGTTTGAGTTCTGTCCGGCCTGTCAATTGTAGGAACTGTCAACTGTCATTTCCAAATTTTGTTGCGATTTGCAATCGGAGACAATCACAATTTTCTGTTTGTATCTTATATACAGGATGATCCACGGTGGATGGCCTATTAGAAGTATCTGGAGAACGAAAGGACAGAACTTTCTGAAAATTGAGATGCTTTGGTAATTGAACATTCCCTATCCGTCTAAAATAATCTCATCGATACAATGTTGCCACTTCTATCAGAAACAACTAGCAACTTTGTTATTTCAAAAGAAACACCCTGTATTCAATTGCATTTCCAGATACTTCCTGAAGAACTGATTTCATCAATGCATCACACTTGGGGTCTGGCAGGAATGATTACAGAGATATAGGGTGTTCAAAATCGAGGTTTTTCAATTTTTGGATTTTTTTTGTGACGAAACTATTCATTATCGATCAAAATGGCTCACATGTTCCTATCTTGACTTTTGATTCACTATCTACTGGAATTTAATTGGAAAAATTACAGGGTACTTCAAGTTTCTGATCACCCTGTATCTGTTCCAATCAAATGTCAGTAGATAGTGAATCGAAAGTTGAGATAGGGACATGTGAGCCGTTTTGATGGATAATGAATAGTTTCGACACAACAAATTCCTAAATGTGAAAAATCTCGATTTTGAACACCCTATATCTCAGTAATCATGCCCGCTAGAACCCAAGTGTGATACATTGATGAAATCAGCTCTTCAGGAATAATCTAAAAATGCAATAAAATTCAGGGAACTCCATTTAAAATAACGAAGTTGCTAGTTATTTCTGATAAAAGTGGCAAGACTGTATCGATGAAAATATTTCAGACGGATAGAGAATGTTCACGATGGTTCAATTATCAAATCATCTTGATTTTCAGAATGTTCTGTCCTTTCGTTCTTCAGATACTCTAATAGGCCATCCACCGTCGATCACCCTGTATATATTATACAATATATTATATCATTTTTCTCAGTATCAGAAAATAATTTGTTAGGTACTCGCATATTTTGAAGAAATCTGTGTGAAAATGAAGCTCTCATCGTAGTGGACAATCTATTCTATGGTACAATATACAATATATGTTAAGTCTTCACGTAATGTTAGTTAGTTTTCCTTTATATTTAATTTCAGGTGATGCAATATCGTTCTCCTAATTTCAAAAAAACATATTATTGTTTCTCGCGACCTAGTTTTGAACAGCTCGAAATGAGTGAAAAACAACCTAGTTTTTTGTACTCGGACCGAGCGATTAAAATCGCAAAAACACCTGAAGGAACATCGAAAGAATAAATAGAATCAGTATCGTCTTTACTGCGCAGTTTGGGCAAAGTCAGTTGGAAAAACACATCAACGCCAATCGTCGGTTCCTTTGAACGTTCAAAGAGTGCGGCAGCGCGGTTCCACATTCGTTTGATGATCTGTTCAACTGACTTTGCATGAACTTTTTATATAGTTTGGTATATGCTCGTCATGTTTTCGGTACGCCGGTTTCACGGGAAAGTTATGTGGACCGTTTTTTCTTATTGTAGTGCTTTCTGAACCATTTGTGAGTGTCTACAAATTTGGATTATCACTGCTACGCGAAGGGGCCCCCATCAGAACACTTCAACATCCAGAGATAACAGTGCGGTAAGATTTCACTTATCATGCGATGTTTTTTTTTTCGAAAATTGTTTTTGGTACCTACGTATTTTTCTCTGAAAAACACGAAATGTGCATGAACAAACCGTTATTTTTTAAGATATTTCAGTAAAAAGTTAGAAATGTCACCTTCTTATCTGCCTGTCTTTCAGATCACATTCAGAACAATTTGCCCTTCTTTCTTCATCATTGGACAATTTATATAGCATATACAGGGTGGTCCATGGTATATGGCCTAATAGAAGTATCTGGAGAACGAAAAGACAGAACATTCTGGGAATTGATATGCATTGATAATTGAACATTTTCTATCCGTCTAAAATATTTTCATCGATACAGTGTTGCCACTACTATCAGAAACAACTAGCAACCTTGTTATTTTAAATGGAGCACTCTGTATTTTATTGCATTCTCAGATTTTTCCTGAAGAGCTGATCTAATCAATGCATCACACTTGGGGTCTAGCCATAATGATTACAGAGATATATAGGGTGTTCAAAATCGAGATTTCTCAATTTTAGGATTTTTTTGTGACGAAACTATTCATTAACTCAACTTTCGAGTCACTATCTACTGACATTTAATTGGAACAGATACAGGGTGAACAGAATTCTGATTCTTGAAGCACCCTGTATTTTTTCCAATTAAATTCCAGTAGATAGTGAATCAAAATTTAAGATAGGGACATGTGAGCCGTTTGGATCGATAATGAATAGTTTTGACACGAAAAAATCCTGAAATTGAAAAATCTCGATTTTGAACATCTTATATCTCTGTGATCACTCCTGCTAGACCCCAAGTGTGATGCATTGATGAAATCAGCTCTTAAGGAAGAATCTAAAAATGCAATAAAATACAGGGTGTTCCGTATGAAATAACAAAGTTGCTAGTTGTTTCTGATAGAAGTGGCAACACTGTATCGATGAAAATATTCCAGACGGATAGAGAATATTCAATTATCGGAGCATCCCAATTCTCAGGATATTCTGTTCTTTCGTTCTCCAGATACTTCTAATAGGCCATCATCCACCGTGGATCACCCTGTATATATACACATTTTTTTCTATTTCATGAGTCAACTAGAAATATGATTTTCTTGCGATTTATCCATATTTCGTGAAAAGGAGAAAGAATATCATTTAAAATAATGGCGTGTGTAATGTCATTCAAAAGCAAACTGTTGACATTTGACATCTCGTATTTGTATTGACTATTATTGATTAAATGGCCGTCACCTGGTATGATTGTTCACTAAATATGAAAAACTCGCCATAAAAATCATATTGGTAAAAGTGCACTTATCATGTGATGGGTTTTTTCGAAAAAATGTTTTGGTAAGTACTTACGTTTTTTCGTCTGAAAAACACGAATTTCATAATGAAAATGTGAACAAACCATTATTTATTAAGATATTTCACTATAAAGTTACAAATTTCACCATCTTTTCCGCCTGTCTTCTGGATCACATTTAGAACAATTTGCCCTTCTTTTTCCATCATTGGACAATTTATATATATCACACAATGTTGGACACATTTTTTTTATTATATGAGTCAACCAGAAATATGATTTTCTTGTGATTTATCCATGTTTAGTGAAAAGAAGGAGGAATATCATTCGAAATAATGGCGTGTGTAATGTCATTCCAAAGCAATCTATTGACATTTGACATCTCGTATTTGGATTGCATATGGATTAAATGGCCGTCATCTGGTATGCTTGCTCACTAAATAGGAAAAACTCGCCATAAAAATCATATTTCCTGTTGAATTTTCTATCTTAAAATGTGTCAGTGAAGTACATCATGAGTATATAAAGTGTCCAATGACAAAATAATAAGAGCAAGTACCTGTAAATGCATCCAACACAAGGGGGAAAAGAAGGCAAAATTTCGAACTTTTTCTTGAAATATCTCGATAAATAGTGGTTTGTTCACATTTTCATTATGAAATTCGTGTTTTTCAGACGAAAATACGTAAGTACCAAAAAAAATTTTCGAAAAAAACCCCATCGCATGATAAGTGCACTTTTACCATCATATTTCGTGTTGAATTTTCTACATAAAAATGTACCATTGAAGTACACTCGTCTTCAGTGAACATGTCGCAGTTGGACGGTATGAGCTCCCTTATTGCAACAGTGATTAAGGGAGCTGACACCGTCCATGTGCGACATGTTCTCTGAAGACGACTGTACATCATGAGTATATAAAATGTCTAATGACAAAATGAGAAGAGCAAGTAGCTGAAAATACATCCAACACAGGGGGAGAAAGAAGGCGAAATTTCGAACTCTTGCTTGAAATATCTCGATAAATAGTGGTTTGTTCACATTTTCATTATACAATTCGTGTTTTTCAAACAAAAATACGCAAGTCCAAGAAATATTTAAAAAAAACCATCGTAGGATATGTGCAGTTTTACCAACACTGCCACCAGCAAAGAGATCCTCAAGATTCAGGACTTTTGGTAAGCTTCTTAAGGATTCGATGTCATATTCATACTCATATTCATCTCATATTTCGCACTATTCATCACTAACGTGATCCTATGGTGAAAATCTATTCTTCTCTCATTCCTGAATTGAAATTCTCACACATATTTTGGAACATACAGGGTCGCTGATATGTATGGAAGTAGGTGAATATCTCGGTACCTTGTTGTTGGATTTTTCGAATTTATGTACTGGGTGATTTCAAAACGTTGCGGATTTGAAAATGTTATAGCCAATGTTGCCACTTTTTCAGTTATTCCGGATTTTTTATTAACTTCCTTATTTTGAACAGAACACCCTGTACTTTATTGGATTTTCAGATTCTCCTTGGAGAGCTGATTCCATTGATCGATCACACTTGAGATCTAGCGTGAATGATTACATAGGTTTCGGCATAGGTATATAGGGTGTTTGAAATCTAGATTTTTCAACTGTAGGATTTTTTTTGTGTCGAAACTATTCATTATCGATCAAAACCGCTCCGATGTTCCTATCTTCACTTTTGATTTACTATCTACTGACATTCAATTGAAACAAATACAGGGTGGTTCAAGATTCAGAATTCTGATCACCCTCTATATGCAAGTATCTTTGATATCAAATTCTATATACAGTGTGTCCCGCTCTTCATGGATACATACTGATATCATGCATTTTTCATGAAATTTTTGTGATGAATGTATGTAAGAACAATGAAGCGGATTTTGAATTTTTCTTGAGATCTTGAAAATATGAATTGGAGGGTTTTCGGTTATGATAATTCTGAATCTGATAAAGAAAGTTATTTAAAATAAGCCCAAATACCCTTTTCCCGAATAAAGGCCTCTTTGTACCCCTCAACATCGCACGCCAATGGTGAATGAAACTGTTCACTCTGCTAAATACTTCATTGTTCTAACATACAATCACCACCAGAATTCCATGAAAATCACATCATGAATAACTGAGATATCAGGGGGTGTTTTTATGAAAAGCGACACACATACAGAGGGTGATCAGAATTCTGAATCTTGAACCACCCTGTATTTGTTTCAATTGAATGTCAGTAGATAGAAAATCGAAAGTAAAGATAGGAACATTGGAGCGGTTCTGATCGATAATGATATATTATACAGGGTGGGCCACCAGTAACGCCTCGGTCTCTAGAAGGCTAACCACTTATATCTTCTTGGAATTCTCCCTCTCTAGGAAGTTGCATGTCAACATAGGCTACCATTTGAAATTATTTTGAAACATACAGGATGTCCCCAAAAATCACAAAACACTGAAGTTGAACTTTTTTCAATCGAACACCCTATATATTATTTCATTTTGAGATTCTCCCTGATGAGCTGATTTCAACAATCCATCATACTTGGGGTCTAGCAGTTATAATTACTGAGATATAGGGTGTGAGAAATCGAGATTTTCCAAGTTCAAGAACTTTTTGTGTATAAACCATTCATAATTGGTCAAAACGGCTTCATGTCCCTATCTCAACTTTTGATTAATTATCTACTGATATTTAATTGAAACAAATACAGGGTGGTGCAGTATTCAGAATCTTGATCACCTGGTATATGTCCCAATTAAATACCAGTAGATAGTTGATCAAAAGTTGAGATAGGGACATGTAAGCCGTTTTGACCAATTATGAATAGTTTCGACACAAAAAATTCTTGAACTTGGGAAATCTCGATTTTTCACACCCTATATTTCAGTAATTATAACTGCTAGACCCCAAGTATGATGGGTCGTTGAAATTAGCTCATCAGGGAGAATCTCAAAATGAAACAATATATAGGGTGTTCGATAGAAAAAAGTTTAACTTCAGTGTTTTATGGTTTTTGGGGACACCCTGTATGTTTCGAAATAATTTTAAATGGTAGCCTATGTTGACATGCAACTTCCTAGAGAGGAAGAATTCCAAGAAGATAAGTGGTTAGCCTTCTAGAGACCGAGGCGTTACTGGTGGCCCACCCTGTATTAGAATGTTCTGGAATTGAAGAAAATGAACAATTATTATTTTATTTCAGGATGAAATAATTCTTTGCATCAGATATGTTCGGCTCAGTTCAAAATTGAACTAGAACAAATCAGATTCTAACGAAACTAATGAGAATCCACAGATAGGTCATTTGTTTTCCATAAGTTGTCAGTGCGACTCTAATAATATGTAGTTGGGAGTTGAATATATGAATGCAGTGACATCATTTTATCAAACTTCAGAAATGAAAAACGAAATCATACAATGTTCATAATCACAGATAAATTTCAGTCATACAGCCTACCAGGGAAAAAACCACTCTTTGTATTACTAGCAAATCCCCGCCTGTTCAATGTTCATATTTCCCATTATTCATGATTCTATGAACTAGTGTGGTAACAGTCAATATCATCTCAAGTCTCAGAAATCGAGTTGACGATGCAAATGGAGACGACACGCCATTTGTAATTAAGACACAGTCCCATTCTGATTCCTCTATAGGCGCTTTTGTTTTGTTTGTGGAAATTCGATTTGGGCATGGCACGCTAGATCATGTGTATGTGCGGTGGTTGTTTGTATGCATAGCTGAGTGTTGGAGACAAATTGACTATCTATTGTGTTTGCTCGGAGCAAATAATATGGAAGCTATAGACGACAAAAATCGGTAAGGGGATCTGAATTTCCATTGTTACGATTATATTGTTGATGAAATTATGAATTGGCAACGGCAATTCCATATGAAACAATGTGACTGCAGATGCTTGAAGTTGAAGGCAATCAATATGGATTATACAGTGTGTCCCACTTTGAGCAGCACCACCTTGGTATTTTCTTAATCGCTGACAGATTTCAAAAATTTTTTGTTTCAACATGTACTTCTCAATGAGTTCTACATTTCTGAGTATCCAACACTCTGATTGCACTACGACACGGCCAACTATGATACATTGGAAATGCCTAAAATCAGTTAGTAATATCAGGAAATTGTTCAGCGGAAAACTGACATTGTATTTTCTGATGTAGCGGAAAAAAACTCTATCGAAAATCATTTCAGATGATATTTGAAATTTTGCAATCGGATTATTGATAACTGAGCTAGAGGGGGAGACATTTATGGTGAATCACCCTGTACATATTACATTTTTTCGTCGACCTCAAACACTTATATCCACATCACAGTCCCATTCACAAGTCGTTGTTGTCAACTAAGAACTCACTCACCTCGTCACTCACACACAAATTATTCGCGATAGAAAATAAACCTACGCCACCTATAGGAGTTCTTGAAAGCTGTCAAAGCGGCATGTTCACTTTGTTTCCATTGGTTCACATTTGTTTTTTGTTCGTGCTTATTGTTCATATCATCAAAACAAAACGCTCAGAAGTGTTCAAGTTGCTGCCGTCAGGTCAGGTGGGCCGACGTGTTATTTTCTATCGCGAATAATGTAATTTTTTGTAGAGGTCAACGAGAATTTTAAGTCGGTTGCAGAAAAAAGAGTTTTTTCTCCATTAGATCAAGGAACTAGCGAGTTGTGCGATCGTTTCGTGGGAAGCACAGAAAAGATTAGCCGTGATGATGAAAAATTAATTGGGAAAATAGGAGCGAGAGTGTTAATGGAGTTGGCGGGAGAAAAAAAGCGGCCGAAACTCCGAAATAATCCTATTTCTCATCAATAGTAATCCACGTTAAAAGCCGTGCCATACTGAATCGGTTTAGTTCCATAAAAAATGCATGGCTTTACACGACAAGGTATACGTCACTCACGATGACCCCCTGATGCGATTTTTCATTTCTTCCTACCCACCCCTTCAAATGGACCCAGGATTGGCGAATTTCGATACAATTCGAATTCCATGAAATAAAAAGACTGATGCTTTCATGCGTGATAAGTTCATTACATGGACGTATATCTTTTTTATACGTCCATGGTTCATTATTTGTTGTTTTGAACTCCTGCTCAAATGAGGTGCATCAAGCAAGTTTCAACACCGAAATCTTTTTTCATCGACCTCTACAAAAAATTACATTTTACGTTCTAATTTCCGAAGGAAAAACCGACTCCGAACGCAAGTACAGGGTGATTCACCATAAATGCCCCCCCCCTCTAGCTCAGTTATTATTGTACAGATTTCAAAATTTGAAACATCATCTCAGTTTTTTCCCGCTACATCAAAAAATACAGGGTGCTCGGAAAAAATGATCTACAGGGTACTATTTGATTTTTTTTAATAGAACACCCTATTTTTCATTGTATTTTTAGATTCTCCCTGAAGAGCTGATTTGGTCAATGTACCACACTTGGGTTCTAGCAAGAATGATTACAGAGATATAGGGTGTTCAAAATCGAGATTTTTCAACTATAGAATTTTTTTGTGACGAAACTATTCATTATCGGTCAAAGCGGCTTTCATGTCCGTATCTCAACTTTTGATTTACTATCTACTGACATTTAATGATTGGAACAGATACAGGGTGATCAGAATTCAGAATCTTGAACCACCCTGTAAATGTTCTAATTAAATATCAGTAGATAGTAAATCAAAAGTTGAGATGTGGACATAGAAGCCGTTTTGACCAATAATGAATAGTTTCGACACAAAAAAATCTTAAGTTGAAACATCTCGATTTTGACCACCCTATATTTCTGTATTCATTCCCGCTAGACCCCAAGTGTGTAATGGAGTTTGCTTGTATCAATTCTTTTCGTTGAATAAATCTTCGTATACTTGAAAATGATGAACATTTTGAACAATATTGATGAAATATCTGTTCATCGTTTCAGTGTTGACTATAATGCTTTGAATGACTAAAATTCAACTTCTGTCGAAACCATGAGAGAAACCGAATTCAATCATGAAGAGATTTTTTGTAGTAAACAATTAACGGAATCTTAATTTGATATTCGAACCCTTTTTTTTTCTTCACATTGGCGTAGAAGTTTTTGATGTTCATTTACTGAAAAAATCAGGTTCAACGCCAACCAAACAACTTTGTACTGAGGTGAGTTGTCTAGAATTGTTTTGGTCCGAGGAATACGTAGTAGGTTTTTGCAAAGACTTTCTAGGGACACCCTGTTCGTTTTTTTTCCTAATAATTCAAGAACTGTTGCATTTTTGCAATCGAATTTGATATATGGTTCAATATATCTCCATAAAATATCGCTTCTTGACAAGTAGTCATATTGGCCTTCTTGCTGCACTGTTGCACTAGCGGGGATGGTGATAACTTCTGCTCCCATACTATCTACGCCACTGATGAAATGTTGATTATCTCCAATTGCTTGATTTCTATTGTAGCATTAGGTAGGTAGGCATTTTGAATCCATTTCCAATTATTTGAAAACAAGTTTTCCGAGTGATAGTTTGATTACTTTTTCGTTTCCATTGTATAGCAACAAAAATAGTTTCCAAGCAGGAAGAAGATACAACGTTTTCCTGATTTTCCTGAAAATATGACTTATACGGGTGTCCGCTAAAAGGAGGTCAATCCATTAACCATATATTCCTTGAACAAAAATAATATGAGTTTCTAAATACCATTTTTGATTTTAGCCCTTCTTATTCGATATACAGGGTGTCAAAGTTGAAAATTAAAAACTGTTTTTTTCTAATTACTCGCGTAATTAATAAGATATTAATCTCAAAATAGGTACATTACTTCAGCACAAAGAGTTACATCGTGTGAGGAAAACAAAACAGAAAATAACTGTCAAATATTCAAAATACTGGAGGTCAAGTACACACTTACCCCCATATTTTTTTTGTACGTGCGCTAATGACTTCCTATCTATTTTTCTTCATGTCTTCAATCATTTTTGAGTATTTTTTGATTTTTGTAAAATTCCGATAAAATTATTTGTTTTTAAGATAATTCGAAAAGTACTGGTTATTGTTTGATGCCTTGCGGCTTACGGTAATCTCATAATGTTCACATACTCCTATTTATTTCGTCGAAATTGGAAGAGGGCGTATTTTATTACGTACGGAAAGGTGAATATGGAAATACCGGGTGCTCAGAGCGAATGTATTAAAATAATTTTTACACTTTTTAATTTTTTTTTTTTTTGTAAAAATTATTTTGGTACATTTGCTCCGAGTACCCGGTATTTCCATATTTACCTTTTCGTACGTAAAAAGATACGCCCTCTTTCAATTTCGACGAAATAAATAGGAGTATGTGAACATTATGAGATTACCTAAGCCGCATAGGCATCAAACAATAACCAGTACTTTTCGAATTATCTTAAAAACAAATGATTCAATCGGATTTTTACAGGAAACAAAAAATACTCAAAAATGATTGAACACTTGAAGGAAAATAGATATGAAGTCATTAGCGCACGTACAAACAAAATATGGGGGTAAGTGTGAACTTGACCCCCAGTATCTTGAATATTTGACAGTTATTTTCTGTTTTGTTTTCCTCACACGATGTAACTCTTTGTGCTGAAGTAATGTACCAATTTTGAGATTAATATCTTATCAAATACGCGAGTAATTAGAGAAAAACTGTTTTTAATTTCCAACTTTGACACCCTGTATACCGAATATGAAGGGCTAAAATGAAAAATGATATTTAGAAACTCATATTGTTTTTGTTCAAGGAATATGTGGTTAATGGATTGACCTCCTTTTAGCGGACACCCTGTATATGAGCATTATCGAAGTAACTGTCTCTAAAATTATATTCTCTAGCTTAGTAGAAAGTTAGGGTGTTTTTCAACGAAATTTAAAAATAAATTTCGAGAAATGAAAATATTCGAAAGTTATGAGAGAAAAAATTGAGCCATTTTCCAGTTCTTCTTTGAAAACTAGTTTCATTTCCAACTGCATTCCTGAAACTATCTAATAACTCTTCATCAAACCACTAGCTATGTGTGGGATGATTTCTGCTGCGCCACTGGTGGTTTGCATTTTTTCGTCAAACTTCATATGAGTTTTTAATTCCGTGCCTTTATTGACGGCTTAAATATGTGTCCCGAACAAACATTAATACATGTCATGTGACTCCTCTGGACGTCCTGTACCAGATGGTGGACACAAAATGAAAATTTCAATTCGAAATCGATTAGGCACCCATCATAAATCATTGGAAATTATGGACCCCATATACGGAACACTCTGGATTCAACAAAATGAATATAAATGAATGATAGGCAAATGATTCCATTATATATAGTATGAAAAATTAGAAAGTCAACTCCAAAGCTCACTTTGATCTGCTTTTAACTCTCTTTATACCTGAGGTGTTTCAGATTCTTTTGTTTTGACGTCAATACAAAGCTGTTCCATTTTCGATGTCTTTACGGGATATCTCACTAATTTTTGGCAAATTTTGCTTGTCGAACAAAGTTGTCACTTTTCATCCTAATAAAACAATCTACTATTTTCCTCAGCACATTTTGTAGAATTTCTTGCATGATGCGTTGAAAGTGTTCACTTGAAATTCCCATCCGAATGGAAGACGAATTTATAATGGAATTCTTGAGTTACGAATGCTGTAAATTTCTAAGTCCAATATTCCAGACACAATCTTTCAAGTCCAATTTGGTAAAATATTTACAGCCGCCAAATTTTTCAATAATATCATCTGCCAAAGGAATTGGAAATGGATCCAATTCTGTTTCCTCATTTACTCTTCTATGGTCGATGCATAATCTGAAGATACCATCATTTTTAGTTTTTAGAATACTAGGTGATGCATAATTCGATGTATTTATCCAGATTTTCTTATTTGGTGGGTATCTAGGTATCTATATGGTTTCAATTCTCTATCTGAAGATAAGTGAGATATCCCGTAAGGACATCGAAAATTAGACAACCTGTACATTGAGGAACTCTAGGCCATTCATACCACTACATAGGCAATAATTTTCGTTCCTGTACATATACAGGGTGAGGCCTTAGTGCGTCGGAGCTCGATTGCTCGAGTTCTATGATAAAAGTCAGAAACTTGATTCAAAAACGAATGTGAATGAGACAACATGGTCCATAACTAGAAATTATTGCCGCATATACAGGGGGCACCGGAAGGAATCTAGAGGATCAGGATCACTTTTTTTAAATGGAATGCCCTATGGGTGAGTCAATAGTGTGTTCTCCTTCTAAATTAGTCAAAAACCGTCGGATATATGGAAGAAAAATCGAATACAACAGTTGGAAGGTTTCTTCTATCACCTGAAATTATTTTCATATCTATAGGGTGTTCGAATTCCAAGATATCGGTTGATGATGTGTGTTTTCAAATGAGACACCCTGTATATCATCACATTTTTATATTCTCCCTTGAGAGCTGATTTCATCGATGTATCGCACTTAGGGACTAGCTGAAATGTTTATAGAGATATAGGGTGTTCAAAATCTATATTTTTCAACTTTGTGTTCTTTTTGTGTTAAAACTATTTATTATTGGTCGAAACGGCTAACATGTCCCTATCCCAACTTCTGATTCACCATCTACTGACACTTAATTGGAACGAATACAGGGTGGTTCAAAATTCTAGATTTCTAATCACCCTGTATCTATTCCAATTAAATTTCAATAGATAGTTAATCAAACGTTGAGATAGGGACATGTAAGCCGTTTCGACCAATAATGAATAGTTCTGACACAAAATAATCCCAAATTTGAAAATTTTCGATTCTGAACACTCTATATCTCTGTAATCATTTTCGCTAGACCCCTTGGAACCAGAATTAAAGCAAACAGCGGATATAGTACATATGCTAGTAATTTACGAAGTGAAAACAGGAGAACATTCCATTTTTAAAATATCCCATAAATTCATAGCACATCAAAAACAGAACCAGGATAATAATTCACAATTATGCAAAATAGGAATTTTATTCTTTTTCACTTTGTGAATAACTAGGATATGAACTATTTCTGTTTGCTCTGAGTCTAGTATCAACTCTTTCAATAAAAAAACAAGTTTAATGAATTATTAATTGGACTTTTGATGTTGTAATAACAAATGAGAGTGTGTATCGATGAAAATGGCCAACCGATAATTTGCGAATTTCAATCATTCAAAAATGGTTACGAATATCAATATGGATGTTCAGATGAAAGATATTCAGGATTCGATTTTACAACAATTGGCCTGAAAATATATGGGGTGTTCCATTTGAAAAACTCGAGAAAAAGCACTTCCAGATGTTCTGAATTGAAAAATCATTTTCAGCCACCCTGTATAATTTGAGAGCATGAACATTTTCCACAAATATCACACATCTTTCCTTCAGATGATAATATGATTTTTCTCTCTTGAATTTCATAATTGTGACTACAGTGATTTTTTCGGTATATGCATCTGCAGATGACATTATTTCGACAAAAAAAATAATAACTTTGGAATGATCGAAATATATTCAATGTTATAGGATTTGTTAAAGGTCGAGCAATCGAGCTCCGACGCACTAATGCCCCATCCTGTATGAATATTATAATCTATGCACATTTACGCTTGGCTACGTCTTTTAAATACAAAAACTGGTTGATGAACGAAGTTTCCAGATCAATTCTATAATAAAACAAACTTTATGGCTCTGCCAAAGATCTTTATCTTTCGTCGCAACTATATTCAATTACGATTTGTCTCAGGAGTAACTGATCAATCGAAACTTTGTCCCTGATCGTTTAGTGGCAAAACATGTCCAATTTCGGATAGCCATTATGCAAATCGCGAAACAAGCTCCGATATAATTGGTTCGCCAACTTGGATTATCTGAAAGCAGTTTCTTGTTCTGACCGGATTTACAGATCGAGCGAGGCGATCCGCCGGATCAATGATCAATCCAGACCGATCACCTGGAAAACTGGCTGGACGTACTCAGAGAAAATTGGATAAGACGGAATGAACGCAAACTCGAGAAGAAATACTGACAAATAACGAAAATTCAGTCATATTATGTCTCCGGATGATTATCATCACCAAAAGTAATTGCCTGTCGATTAAAAAAATCAATTCATCTCTCAAGATTTTTTTGAAATTTGTTCTCTTCATCAATTTCCAGCTGGAAGTGACATTAACTTCGTGTTTCAAATGGAACATCATATTTATATTATTGCATTTTTGGATCCTACCTGGAGAGCTTGGGTTCTAGCGAGATTGATAACAGAGATATAGGGTGTTCAAAATCGAGATTTTACAACTTCAGGATTGTTTTGTGTCGAAATCATTCATTATCGGTCAAAACAGCTCACATGACCCTATCTCAACTTCTGAATTACTATTTACTGACATTTAAGTGGAACACATACAGGGCGGTTCAAGATTCAGAATTCTGATCATCATGTATCTGTACCTGTATCTTCCATCGATTCAGTTCCCAGAGGGACACCCTACTATATAAGTAAGTATAATCTTTGGAAGAAGTCCATGGTAACTCAGAGTTAGAATTTTTTTTTTTATGGAAATGAAAAAAGTAGACAAACTAATAGTATACTTAATATCAGTGCAAACAGGGAAATATGCCCCATGATCCGGAAAACAATTGATTTAGAAATAGTTAGGGACAAAGTGAAGAAACATGAAAAAACTTACTGTCAATGTAAAATGATATAAAATCATGTTATGGATTTATTATGCTATAAATTTATCGGTTAAGGGTCGGGTTCATATTTTACAAGGGCCCACGTACCCTTGAATTACCGAAAGGTGATAATTACACTTAGAAAAATCAAACAAAAATGTTTGATGAGGCATCAAAATTAATCTGATGAAGAGAAATAATCACATGTGCGTGAAAATGAAGGTTATACAAAAATTGACATGACAGACGTCCGAAAATTTCAAATGTCAAGTCAAGCAGATCATGAAACATGAAGATACGTCAGATGAGTTGAGCAGTAAGCACACAATACTGTATGTCAGTATGATATACCTGAGTAACAAAATTTTTCACTAAAATATCTGGGAACTAATAATCCCCTAAAGATTTTCTAATATCAACAAGATGTTGGAATAGTCCGTGTGGTCCGCAATATAGGGTACGATTCATTTAGGGGTGTAGAAAATCTGGGTGCATGTTGCTTGTGTAACATCCGCCGTTATATGTTTATTCTATCGAGATGTTTACATAATTTCATTATAGGGAGGGTCAACAACGATATATTGAAAGGGTTGCGTACGAAGGAGTTCGCTAGGGATGCAATTTATCTCTGCTGATGTCCAATGTCAACTGAACTGGTGAATATATAGATTTCAGGGGTAGCTAAGGGTAGGAGTATGTATATATGCGTGATTGCTTCCGCAACATATTCTCGGAAAGATTTAAAAAATCAGAATCTTTTGTACCCATTTTACTATAAGATCAAGAAAACGCCTGCTTTACATATTTGCTCTCTTTTTAATAACTTCACACAATTTCTATACAGGGTGTTTCATGATATATGCGCAGGTCTTCAGGATTTGATAGCTCGTCCGGAAATATGGAAAAAGTTTTAGTAAACTAAGTAAACTTACTCTCTAAATTGCACTATTTCTCAGTCTCAATTGGTGAAGATTTTGAATGGGTAGTGGGTGATTATCTCTAACTTCTACCCAACTTGAAAAAGTACAGTTTTGAGCCAACACCCATTTGAATCAATAATGTTTTCTACATGAAAAATTAGTCTTGGTCAAAAGCTCCAAAGTTTACCGTTCTCGTGAAAAAACAACTTTCATGACGAAAAACATGGTCAATTTTTTTAAATGAAATTTATTCTACCAGAGAGAACAAGAAAGTGTTAAAACCAAACGTTCACTTCAGAATTGCATAATTGAAAAAAACAAAAACAAATTATAGTCACTTGAATTAATTGCTGGAAATGTCTTCAATGGACGTGCAGCAACAAAATATATTTAAAACAATTTACCATGTTTTTTTAACATAGAAGTAGACTTTTATCGAAAACGGTGAATTTAAGAGCTATGACCTAAGGTACATTTTTTGTGTAAAAGATATTGGCGGTTCAAATAGGCATCTCAAAACTGTACTTTTCCCAGTGGTATAGAAGTTAGGGAGAAAAATATCTACTTCCCCTTCAAAATCTTCACCGAGAGGTAAATCACGGCGAAAAAAATTGTACATCAAACTTCCCATGGGTCAAAACTTCCCAAACGTCCTCGAAGTTTCTCAAACTTCCTCGAACTTCCTCAAACTTCCCCGAACTTCCTCAAACTTCCCCGAATGTCATCAAACTTTGCCGAACTACCCAAACTTCCTCAAACTTCCCAAACTTCCTCGAACTTCCCCGAACTGACTCAAACTTCCCCGAACTTCCTAAACTTCCTCGAACTTCCTAAACGTCCTCGAACTTCATAAACTTCCTCAAACTTCCTAGATTTCCCCGAACTTCCTTGACTTCCTCGAACTTCCTAAATTTCCTCGAACTTCCCAAACTTCCTCGAACTTCCCAAACTTCATCGAACTTCCTAAACTTCTCGAAACGTTTCAGACTTCACAAACCAAGTATAAGCAATTCAATATTCATCGATTCAAAATTTGTTCCTTTCCCTATGGTAGGTAGTTATATATCTCGGTAGGTATACACAGGGTTGTCCGGTTTGTAATACAAAACATTCAATTCGGATTTTGTGTCAAGTATCAAACACTGTGCTTCTCGGATCTGCAACTATCGAATATTGAATCATATGGATCAAGAATGATTAACATTGGATGCGGTTCATGGATGTTGAATTAGAATCTTACCTGAATATTTTTTGCAACGTTCGTAGTTGGATTGCAACATATAAGTTATGTTTCCAAATAGTAGTTTCCTCAGTAGACTTCATCCACATCTCCACATTACGTGGGTTATAATCAAGACCTGGAATGCCAAAGACTGTGCTGCTCGGATCTAAAACTGAATATCAATTTGAAATTTGAATCGTGAGACGAACATAGAATGAAGAGTCTGTATATTGTTTTCAACATTCGTAACTGGAATGCGATATATTCTCGTAATTTATCAATTAATAAACTATCTCAATGAATACGAGACAGGCAGATAAGCAACAATTTTCTCTGCGATGAAAAACACTGTATATACCTAACCCATCTAGCGTCTACCTCCTTTGCAGAGAGGGTTTATGAACGCAAAGTTGGTACTCTCCCCTCGTAAGGGTACCTGTCGTGTTTCCATAGAGACATAAAGGTGAATATCTGTCTATCTGTTTTCTTGAGAATCTGGAAAAAAAATCAATATATCGCCTTCCGTACGAACATGGTGATCTGAATTTAGAGAAGTATACTCTGGTCATTTTTCTTTGTGGATCGTTCCTTCGGTTCGACTTGACTGGATGGTTTTCTCGGATTCTGTGTCAAGTATCAAACACTGTGCTTCTCGGATCTGCAACTGCACATCACATATCAAATATCGAATCATATGAATCAAAAATGATCATTATTAGATGCAGTACATACATGGGTGTTGAATTAGAAATTCCCCTGAATATTTTTGCAACGTTCGTAGTTGGATTACAACATATAAGTTTTGTTTCCGAATAGAATTTTCCTCAGTAGGCTTCATCCACATTTCCACTCAACGTGATTTATAATAAAGACCTGGAATCCCAAACACTGTGCTGCTCGGACCTAAAACTAAGTATTAATTTTAAATTTGGATGGAATGGAGAGTCTGGATATTGCTCTCAACATTCGTAACTGGAATGCGATATATTTTTGTAATTAATTAATGAATCAACTATCTCAATGAATACGAGACAGGCAGATAAGCAACAATTTTCTCTTCGATGAAAAACACTGTATATACCTAACTCATCTAGCGTCTACCTCCTTTGCAGAGAGGGTTTATGAACGCAAAGTTGGTACTCTCCCCTCGTAAGGGTACCTGTCGTGTTTCCATAGAGACATAAAGGTGAATATCTGTCCATCTGTTTGCTTGAGGATCTGAAAAAAAAATCAATATATCGCCTTCCGTACGAACATGGTGATCTGAATTTAGAGGAGTATACTCTGGTCCTTTTTCTCTGTGGATCGTTCCTTCGGTTCGGCGTGATTGGATGGCTTTCTCGGGTTTTGTTTCCAGTATCAAAACACTGTGCTTCTCGGATCTGCAACTGCACATCACATATCAAATATCGAAACATATGAATAAAAAATGATCATTATTAGATGCTGTACATACATGGATGTTGAATTAGAAACTCCCCTGAATATTTTTGCAACTTTCGTAGTTGGATTACAACATATAAGTTTTGTTTCCGAATAGAAGTTTCCTCAGTAGGCTTCATCCACATTTCCACTTAACGTGATTTATAATACAGACCTGGAATCCCAAACACTGTGCTGCTCGGACCTAAAACTAAGTATTAATTATAAATTTGGATGGAATGGAGAGTCTGGATATTGCTCTCAACATTCGTAACTGGAATGCGATATATTTTTGTAATTAATTAATGAATCAACTATCTCAATGAATACGAGACAGGCAGATAAGCAACAATTTTCTCTGCAATGAAAAACACTGTATATACCTAACCCATCTAGCGTCTACCTCCTTTGCAGAGAGGGTTTATGAACGCAAAGTTGGTACTCTCCCCTCGTAAGGGTACTCGTCGTGTTTCCATAGAGACATAAAGGTGAATATCTGTCTATCTGTTTGCTTGAGAATCTGGAAAAAAAAATCAATATATCGCCTTCCGTACGAACATGGTGATCTGAATTTGGAGAAGTATACTCTGGGGTCATTTTTCTTTGTGGATCGGTCCTTCGGTTCGACTTGACTGGATGGTTTTCTCGGATTTTGTTTCAAGTATCAAACACTGTGCTTCTCGGATCTGCAACTAAACATCAAATATCAAATATCGAATCATATGAATGATTATCATTAGATGCGGTACATGGATATTGAATTAGAACATTGCCTAAATATTTTTTCTGCAACGTTCGTAGTTGGATTGGAACATCGAATCAAATCAAAAATCAAATCACGATGATTCCGAAAATCAAATGAAATATAGAATGATCCATTAGAAAAAATTGTTGCGGTTGCCTTGACTCAAACGTGGATCACTCTGTATATGAAATTCTATGTTTTGAATCTGGCAAATTGAAAATAAAGATCGACCTGTTTCAGGAGATTCCTCAGGAATGGATAGTTTGGCTTAAATAGTTATTTATGTACCAAGGACGAAAAACTGTCTATTATAGTCGAATGTGCAGTAATCAGGTGAGACAATAGACAGTTTTTTGCCGATGTGCATATTACATTCTTTCGTCGACCTCAAACACATAGTTTTTCGTGAATAATCAATTTGACAACAGCAAATGACAGTTGTTGTCATCTCACTCTTCGTTTGGCCAGGGTCGCCAGTTCGATTTTTATTTCATCAGTAAATACCTTGTAGAAAAATCAGGTATATTTTATGCTATACGAATTCCAAGCATGGATAATAAAATGAACCTATGACATGACGTCACAACATTATGTACATTTAGTATACAGAAATGAATCCGATTTCCAACAAAATAGAAACAATTCAAAAATACTTATAAATATCACAAAATACAGTTACATTGGTACTCAAGATTGATATTTGAGTACCTATACAAAAAATAGGAATGTAAGGTGAAAATGAAAAACAAGAATACAAAAAAAATTGAAAAAATAAACGTAAGAAACAAACTGTTATAACAAAGGTATATAAATAATTGAATTTGATCTGAATCAGATGAAGTATTGTCCTTTTCTGATGTATACATATTTATCATTGGTAAGTACCTATATTCTTGGAAATATTATAGTGGGATGCAGTCTGGACCAATGAATTAATTAAATTTCTTCGTTATTTGTCGAGCTTTCGAAAATTTTTATTTTCTTTATCAAGACTAACTGAAAACATCGAATGGAACAATAATATTGAAATATAAATGTACATCAATTGAAATTGGTATACTTACAAACATGAAATTCTATATAAAATTAGCACAAAAAGGAAACATAGGTGTATAAATAAAATGAAATGATTTGACAAAAAAATGTCATAGATGATGGTTGACTCATTTGAAGATGTTTGTAAGTATACCAATTTCAATTGATGTACATTTATATTTTAATATTATTGTTCCATTCGATGTTTTCAGTTAGTCTTGATAAAGAAAATAAAAATTTTCGAAAGCTCGACAAATAACGAAGAAATTTAATTAATTCATTGGTCCAGACTGCATCCCACTAATATTTCCAAGAATATTATTATAGAACAGTCACGAAAGCTTCCCCTTGTTAAGTATCTATATGTACATTTATTACTTATTTTGTAAAATTAATTTAAACAGAGCTTGCCGAAATATTATGCAATTTATAAGTATATGTGATTACTAAAAATTAATAATGACAACCCTGCGGACGAAAATTACTTGCCTTCGGAAAAAGTTGGAAATTAGGACGTAAAATGTGACTTTTTGTAGAGGTCGACGGAAAACGAATTTATTGAGTACTTTGGGAAAGCACTGTATACTCCTCCCTCAGTAAATATCCGATTCATCTATGACTAATGATCATGATGAAATTATACGGGGGAGAAATATATACAGGGTTTTTCACGATGAGGGTTAATCAGACGTTTCTGGCAAACTAATCGAAATATCAATATGAAAATTTGAAGGTATGTATACATTGGCACGATCTGAACGTATACAATATTTTTATCGACGCTGCGTTGCCGCTTCTACTAGGAAGTAGCAGCAACTATGATTTCTCAAATAGAACACTCTGTATTCTATTGCATTTTTAGATTATCCCTGAAGATCAGATTTCATCAATGTATCGCACTTGGAGTCTAGCAGGGGTGATTACAAAGATATAGGGTGATCAAAATAAAGATTTTTCAATTTTAGGATATTTTTGTGTCGAAATTATTCATTATCGGTCAAAACGGCTTCCGTGTTCCTTTAATAACTATTGATCCATTATCCTTTGAAATTTAATTGGAAAAAATACAGGGTGGTTTAGGATTCAGAATTCTGATAACCCTGTATCTCTTCCAATCAAATGTGAGGAAATAATGAATCAAAAATTAAGACAGGGACATGGAAGCCGTTTTGACACAAAATAATCCTTAAATTGAGGAATCTCGATTTTGAACACTCTATATCTCTGTAATCATCCCCGCTAGACCCCAAGAGTGATGCATTGATGAAATCTTCATGGAGAATATAAAAATGCAATACAGGGTGTTTCATTTGCAGATTCGAAGTTGCTGTTTGTTTCTAGTAGAAGCGGCAACGCCGCATCGTAAAAAATATATTAGACGTGTAGATCATGTAAATTCATACATATAATCAAATTTTTAGATCCGTCTAATAAACCCTCATCGTGGAAACAGGGAAACTGGACGATGAAAAAAACTTCCTAAAATGTGATAAGGTGCCCTTTGTGAGCATATTCGATTCTTCAAATTTCAGGAATCACTCATAATGAAATAATGAAAATAACACTCACCAGTCTGAAAACAAAATGAATTTGTATAAAATAGTCCACTTCTGCTATTTCATTGTTTGATTTTTCTTATTTTCACACGATCGCGAATATGTAATCACTGATTTGAATGAGAAACACAAAAACACGATACTATCACTCATTTTTTAGTGAACACTCTGTTTGGAATGATTATTAATTATTCCTTTCGCGTATTTTTAAATGCCTGTCACAAAATGCGACCATACGTGATGACATCTAATATGAGACTGTCTTCCGAATGAATCATGCTGCTCACCGATTAATTTCCGAACGAATGATTCATCTATGACCGAGTCTATCACTAATGATGATAATGAAATTATACGGGGGCAAACTATATTCAGGGTGTTTGGTTCACCGACGTATATCTGAGTGGTATGTGATGTGATTCTGAGAATATTTAAACATATTTTCTGTTATACAAAGTGTTACATTTTTTAAAAAATCATCGCTGTAATAAATACGAAGTTGTATGTTACAGAAACTCGTTTTCAAAATTCTGACAAGCCAAACAATTTTTTATCACAATTGTATCCCATTACTTGTTCAATATCTATGAAAAACGTATCCAACTCTTGAGAAAGAAGAAATTACAATCGCATGAAATGTTCGACACTTTGTATAATATTTTATATGTTTAAATATATTCGAAATGTTCATACTTATCAGTCCCTTTCAGATATACGTCGGTGAACCAAACACCCTGTATAGTATACGAAATTCCAGATGAAGAATTGAACACGGAGAGTGGTGGATTCTTTTTAGAAAATCTCTCTAGATATTATGAAAGAATTCACCACAAGCTGAAAATATATCTTTTACAAAAATCTCTCGTGATATGAAAGAATTCAACCGGACAGTATGAAGTGGAGAAATCGGACGCTTCTCAGCTATATTTTCGAGGAGGACATCGTTCTAAAATATTTTCAGCAAACTAACACTGATTTACTATTCACTGACATTTAATTGGAACAGATGCAGGGTGATCAGAATTCTGAATTTTAAATCGTTCGAAATAACCCAATCAAACCCGGTATCGTTAAATTCGTTATGATAATCCCCAACCGATTATTGAAAAAATACAGGGTGTCCCATTTGAAAATCAAAAGTTGATGTCATTTCCAGGAAAACCGGATAATGAAAAAAAATCAAAATGTGAGAAAGGGCCTACTAGTGAGCATATTTGATGCTTTAAATTTCAAGCATATAGCTAGAAAAGCAAAGGAGAAAAGGACGGTATGATAAAATAATGAAAAAAAAAACACTCACTAGCCTTAGAATAAAGTGAATTTGTATACAAAAGTCCACTTATGCTATTTCATTGTTTGAAAGTTTCCACAGCACTAAACACCAAAACAACACACTCGTTTTTTAGTGAACACTCTGTTTGGATTTGATTTCTACGTTTCATGTGTTGAGCAGTTTAGATGAATCCCCTTGTATATAGCTAATTATAAAGAGGGTATAATGTTTCAGTCCCCCTCATCAGTCATTGCGAGATAGATATAATTGATGGAACGTCAATATATCCATAGTACATTCGCGGCCCTTTGTGAATTGTGTCGATTGTCCGACGTAACTATCCTATAAGTTTCTGGACCTTCAAGACGCACCGCAAGGACCGAGAAAGGGACAACATCTGTCCCTTTTCGGGTATCCGGTCAAGCAAACAATTGCCAAATCATTATTAGGTCGTAATGGAAATTTACATTCGGCCCTTTGAAGTTGACAAAATTCGAGAAGGACTAGAATTGCAATTTTGGTCCCCCTAACTAGGTATTTTCGATGTGGTCGTGACATTCTGGTTATACGGTTGCTAAATCTGAGGGAGAAGGGAAGGGAAAGCTAATCTAACAATCTCATGATAGTTTCAGGGTCTTCTGGGGACTATACACTGAAAAAAAACAGAATTGGGTGAATCAATTTCGACATACTCATGAATGCTATGATATAATTCATGGGGTCAGGACAAGTATGATATGTACTGTCTGTAGGTTAATCGAGGAGGTGGTACATTCATTATTACAAATTTTTTGGGATTTTCTCTCCTCGTTTCTATAAAATGAAAATATGAATATTATTTCAATATACGGGTAGTAAGGACAAAACAGATGATTTGCCCCAAAATGTCAGAGATAGCCTAAAAGAAAAATTCACTAGCTTGTCAGTTACAATATTTTGTATTGAAAAAGGTTTGGAGAAGAGAAATAAAGGTATATAGAAGAAATATCAAATTTAATTATCTTTGGACGTTTCGAGAATGACTGCTTCCGTTTTCAACATGAAAAAATGGATTTTTTGTATGGCAAACTCGTATTTGTCTTGACACTACTCAGTTCTTAGTGACCATTGGTGACGTTGGCAATAAAATGAGTTACAGGATGTTTTCATTGATAAATCTTGAATTTACCATTTTCATTTTCAGATTTTAGTTGTGAATACCAAGTTCTATCTATATCTACTGAACAGTAAGCAATGCTATTGTCTCCGTTCAGAAGAATGCAAGCAGATTCCTTGATTTTTCTCGTCTGGTTGTTATCTTTTTTTCCAATGATTTTAATATTATTCCACTCTGCCATATGCTGTTCATCTTCAGCAAGGATATGTTTAGCTAGTTTCGATTTGTCGATGTGTCTTTTCTTTATATTGTATTTATGTTCCTTCGTCCTTACTGAAAGAGGTCTCTTGGTTTCACCTGTATAAAACTATGCACAAACACAAGGTAAACTGTAAATACAATTTTTTGACGATTGGATCACACAGTTGAATCTTGGAATTTGCTGTTATGGTATCAATGATTTGTTGGGAGCATTCACTTGCCCTATCCACAGCAGTACTCTCCATACTGCGTTTTCCTTTAGAATTCTCATTTCTTTCCAGGAAACTGAGAAATTATTACGAAGGCAGGTCAACGCTATCAAAAACGCTGAATAATGCTGAAATGACAGCCCGGGGAACCAACAACCTAGCTGATTTCAACGCTACCAAAACTCATGCCTCTATTGCCTCTAGAAAGCCGGAACTCAGTATGCCTGATATAGTGATATATCAATGTCTGATACCACCATTTCCACCAAGACCACTATATCTTTGCTCGATATTTCCATCAGGCCATACTTTTTCTTGGAAAAGTCAAGTCCGATCCATCGCGAAAGCTGCTCCACAAAAACTCATTTCTATCCCGCGCAAAAATCTACTTTACTCGAAAGGTAAAAAATTTAGTTCAAGCAGGTACCATGGTTGAAACCCTGATCACATATGAATTGAGATGGAAAATTATCAACAATTGGGTGACGCACTGTATACATACATAATGATGTCCACTCGCCCCAAACGTATCAACTTCAAAAACCATCTCCAAAAAACGAACAATGAACGCGTTCGCTTGTGTTCCTCTCGACCGCTCCCCGTCAAAGTCATGGCAACCTTTGATTCAATTTGCTTTGAACGTGTATTACACACATCACATATATATTCATAATGTCCGTCGCCGCCATTTAATTCAGTTAAATTTTCAATTAATCGAGAAAGCCGTATGTGTTCGCAACCTTTTCGGTTCTTCTGTATACTGTGCGTGGAAAGTTTCCATCGAGGGTGAGGGGTCCATGTGGGGTTGTTGTGTGGGGTATGTTCGGTTGTCCAAAGGGGTATTGACACGTGATATATATCAGTAACACAGGGTTCATTTGGATCATTCGAACTAGCTGATTGACATTCGTAGGTATATTAGATTAGAATCTGCCTCTTCACAGCGGCCTTTTCAGATGTATTGTGTCTGCCCTCAAAATCGTTTAGAGTTCTTTGGCTAGCCCCGTCTTCTCTATGAGACTCCATAAGCCAGCTTTTAAATCCTCTGTGTATCTTTGGGCTCGATTTTTCCTCTCCCAGCGTAAGGAACCTTAGTCTTAACAAACCCTCACAGTAGCAAAGTATCTGTACTGCTGTTTCCTCCTCTTCCAATCAGAATCTGATAGCAGTTCTTCAGCCAGACCCATCATACCCAAGTGTTTGTTGAGCCTACAATGCCCTGTGAGAAGCCCCACTAGTATTATAGGTTAACTTCGTTTCTGGCTTAGTAGATATTCCTCAATGGCGCATGGAGTTAGTGTAGGCTAAGGATAGTCCTGCACGATTCGCTGTTGCATTCCAATTTACAGTGCTGCTCCTAAAGTGGCGCATGGAGTTAGTAACAAAGCCTACACATAACCCGCAGAAAGAGATGATGATGTGGTTGTGAGCATCAGAGAAGATGTAGGTGTATGTAGGTGGGTGTGGAAAACTACCAGCTAAGCGTGAGAGCGGGCCAATGCTGCTTAGTAGACCTCGGTCTCTAACGGGGGTAAACGAGAATAGCTAGCAGGCCTGCCACTGCAGCATATGGTAGTGAATATATTACAAGCCTACAAAACAAAGCCGAAAAACTCTGAAAGAGAGCTGAGGGTGTTAGCCAGCTCTCTTAAGCAATCCACATCACTCATTAAAAAACACCTTGGGGCTTTCAAAAAGGTCCCATTAGGGACTAGTTGCTGACGTGCAAACGTCTCCCCCCAGTACCAGTATTAGTAGATATTCTGTGAATATTGGAGATTGTTCTTCGATAGACTCCTTTGCCTGTCTCATTTCTGGCGGATTGTTCCAACATTCTTGAGATTTGGTTAGCATCCATATTTGATGGTTGTCTTTCGTATAGCTTTCGCAATACATAATACATTTGAAAGTATTGCGTATAGATCCTGATGACTACTGGTATTGTAGTCCTAACGTCCAATCTCCTTAAATATTCTGATGGATCCATATAAATAAGAGGAATATAAGTTAACATAAATCAAGTGAATGCCTTCATAAATTCTGGTCCATAATTCCAATGCTGATTGACTGAAATTTTGAAAAATTGTGAAATAATAATAATTATTATATTATGTTTGTGAGTTCGTGTAACTTCATATGCACAAGCATTCACATGGATGGAATGAGGTCTCATAGACTCCATAAGAAGCCTAACGTGCTTTCCTCATACATTCCATGGCCATAAAACTTCAGCTGTCTCACATCAAAACTCATGAACCCTCATAGGATTAGATATTTATCCACATAAACTCTCATGAGGTGTAATGAAATCCAACGATTATATTATTTTACATTATTTTTACATATCTATATTAGGCCATTGTTACTCCCAAGAAAAAATCTTCAGGTGAAGTGAAATTGAGAATTAGCGATAATCTTTTATAAGTAACTAAATTGAGATGTGCATCAATTTGTTGAGAATGAAATAGTTATTTGTTCTGCGAAGCAGTAAAGAATTCTGATACAAACAGAAATTGTTTGGATAATTCTGATTGTCACCGATTGAAAATTGAAACTAAATTCGAAAATGACAGTTGACAGTTCATACAATTGACAGGTCCTGACTGGACTCAAACGACTGAAGGTGTATTTAAAAAATTGTGTTGCCATGGTAATGTGATTAGAATATTGTGTTGCCATGGTAACGTGTTTGATTTAATCTACATTTAACGTGGTAAATATACATATCCGTACGCCATTTTAGTTAGGTGAGTAGAAACAAATATTTCTTAGCTAATTTCACTCTCACAGCACTGTTGCTTCATGAAATCGAATATATATTTTCAACCAATTATACTTGTCTTCATCTTTGGAAAGAAATGGAGGAAAATGCGCATCATCCTATATACTCATGGCCATTGATATTCGATTCTGTGGGGTCCTTTGGAGCAGCGCAACATTATTTCGAAATTGGGAACTCCTGTTAGGATAACGAACTCACCTTATTTATATCTCTTCTATGCGGAACATAATACTCCATGTCCCTAATACCCCTAATAGAGGATAATATGAGAAGAGCCAAAAGCTTACAAGCTATACCGAGCTATACCGACGTATTAGACGGAAATTGGTCCGCGAATTTACAGGAAGACCCAATAAAACAGACATGTTTTGAATTTCTCTCGATATAATTTATTGTAGAGCAAAATGAATACCCAGAATGAACAACCAGAATACCTAATTATGAAGTCGTTTTCAATGAACATAATATAAATATATAATGAAATACTGTCGGGTATAAAAGGAATATTGATTTCTCTAGATTTTTTTGGATTTTGTTTCCGTTTGTATAAGTGAAATCATTTGTATTATATCAATGTATCTGTATACATGTATAGTAAGAGCAAATCAAATGATTTTTTTTCAGTTGAAACCCAGAGGAGAAATTCAATCGATAGTCATTGGCATGTTGTTTGAAAAAAATTTGAAGATCTTTGGACGTTTCGGGAATGATTCTGCTCCCGTTTTCAACACAAATGGAAGATTATTCTTAATAATAATCTTTCTAATAATAATTCTGTGTTTAGACAGGTCTCAGTGAAAGCAAATATCATGAAAATGCGTTAGTTATTGGGTGATTTTCTAATTGATCTTGAATTTATCATTTTCATAAACGCAGTTTTTAGGAGTGTAAATAATCCTGTTTAATTCACATCAACATAACATATATCTTCAGTTTTTTGTGACTCCAATCGATCCTATATAGATATGAAGGATGCCTGTGAGAAAATTTCGTAAGAAAGCGATTTCAAAATTATTTTGGCTAAGGAACACAAGACTTTTCACAGCATTCAATTCTTGGGACACTCTGTTCACTACCAAACATATTGAGTTTTGATACACAATGTGGACCCAGATCAAAGAGATGTCAGGTAGGTTTATGAAGAGCTCTCAAAGAAAATAATACGATCTCTTTGGCTGTAGGGAAAAGAGAATATTAATTTTGGTGAATTAATATTATAAGATATTAATATTATTAGATTCCATCCAGAGAAGAGCCATTCGCCTGGTGGGTGACGCCACACTCACTCACTTTTTGACATCATTGGAACACCGTAGAAAGGTCGGCGACCTTTCACTTTTCTATCGATACTTCCACGGGAAATGTTCTTCGGAAATCTCTGCTATCATCCCTTCACTAGCAATACCAATCAGACGAACTAGACAAGCCCAGTCAGCACATCCTTTCGTTGTCAACCTCGAAAGATGTCGAACAGTACTTTATCAAGACTCTTTCATCCATAGAACGGCTAGGCTCTGGAATGCATTGCCTGTGGAAGTATTCCCAACAACATAATTATAATGTCCAAAAGTTCAAAAAAAAAATGCCTACCTACCTCCTGTCCCTATCCTCTCCAGGAACGCACGATGTTCTTTGAACATTATAGGGATTCCCTTTCGTGCGCTCCAAGCGATAAAAAAAAAGAATGTTATCTGTTCTTATATTTTCGTATGCTGCATCATTTTATGAACTTTGCTGATATTTCATCATGTGATATCAGATAGATATACTGTTTTATTTTGAAATACTGGTGATGTATATCCAAATTACATACCCTGAAACTGTTGGATTCTGTCCAAAAAAGGGCAATTCGTCTCGTGGGTGATGCCTCGCTCACAAACTCACTCACTTCTCTGGAACATCGTAGAAAAGTTGGTGATCTGGCTCTATTTCATAGATATTTTCATGGACGATGCTCTTCTGAAATATCAACAATTGTTCCTCCCTTGGCAGTCCCCGCGAGATTAACTCGTCGAGATGAGGCTCCGCACCCCTTCGTGGTCACTTTGGAGACCTGCAGAACATCTCTTTCCAAAGACTCGTTCATTCAACGAACAGCGAGGCTCTGGAACACATTGCCAAGGGAGGTGTTCCTCGAGGCATATAACCTCCAGAAATTCAAGAAGAACACCATTTCCTACTTCATTTCCCTTGGTTCTCACGATGTTCTCTGAACATTACAGGATGCTATTAGCAGTATGAGCACTTTCCATCCAACAGCTGTGCCTTGAATTCAAAGTTATCAATATTTTTCTATTGGACAAGATGACAGCCATCATACTTTTATATGGTCATGTATCGGAAGCACTTTACAGAAAGAAAGTAATATCTTTTTCGATCATAAAAACTATCGGATATCGCATGTGATCATGCCTAGATGGTCAATTCGATGTTTTACGTGATGCCATATAAACGTTGCGGATTTCCAATGATATTCTTTCAATTTCGTCGGGAAAGGGTTTTACTTTGAATATATATCTACACTGCCAGACAGTTTTTAGAGCTGGACTGTTCTTGATTTATGTAGGTACAATGTAGCGAACTGTATATTTCAGAATGAAGACCACCTAGACAATTTATTTCCTCTCAACCGTTGAACTGTTTGAAGGATATAGCTATATTCGCCCAAATCAATTCTTGCAGTTTCCCGATGGACATCTTGATATTAGTCTAATTGTGTTCATTTCTTTTTTGAATTTGACATGTAACTGACGGAAGTTTTGAATCGTCCTACTTCACGTAATCAGTTGCTTGAAACGGCAATTTTCAACTATGAAAATATAAAACGAGTCTATTTCGTGAATTCCGTCAACTTGCCTTCTGAATTTTCACTTATAATATCACGAGAGCTTCAATTATTTCCGGAAATTTTTTGGAGAACACGAATATTGCGAAAATTCTACCGAGTCGAAGATAAAAAAATTCCCGGATATTAATTGAAGCCAAAGTGGTATTCAGTAAGAAAATTTCACACTGAAATATTATTAAAAAATTACTTGGTTAAAGACGATTTTTGATGGTTTTGACATTTGAATAGTAGGCTTTGTATGTTAACTCGGAAAAATAATATATTTTTTCTGTGACGGGAAAAAAGTTTGGCATTTCATCTCTGTTGGCAGGTTATAAAATGTCACTTTTCATAAATTACTTTTTTCCCGTGGGAAAAAAGTGAGTACTTTTTTCCCGGATATATATCACATATATATACTCTGTTAATGGCTTTTGTTGTGCTATAGTCCCGAAAAATGAGTCAATAATACCGTCTCCGAGAAAGAACTGCAAGTCCTCTTATCTTCCATTCGACTTCGCGGTTTCGTATATTACTAAACAACTACTGAATTCGCAATTTTTTGAAATCAAATCACAGAATTGAACTGACAGAAGTGACATCAGATATTTGATTACTTCAAAAGAATGATGAAGATGCCTATAAAACGCAGGTGTCCCTACTGTTAAAAACTTGAAATTTCACGTCGATAATTTTCAGATTTCGAAATAATGTGATATCTTCACAATATTGATTCGTCCTTCCTTCTGTCACAGAAAAAAATAGTGTATTATACACGGGAAAAATATTAGATTTTAGATCACGGTTTTTTGTCTCAACACAACCTGGAGCTAAAATCTACTACTTTTTTCCCTTGTATAATAAATAACTATTTTCTTATTCACGTTCGTCATTCTTCATGTCAATACTGAAGAGAAGGTATAATATCATAGTGTTTATATGAAAATGATTGTTGTTTGTGATGAAATGTAAGAACTAACGTATAGTAACAACTTGTGTTCTTGTAAATTTCGAATTTGCAAGTATACCAACATACCAAGCTTCTAAATGGATGTCTTCAAAGATATGGTTACTCCTGATATGAAGGAGAATGCAAATTCTCTACTTCAGAGGATTTCATTTTCAAATCCTTATCGTGTGTTCAATAGATTTAATTTAATATTCGTCGTGGCATATAGCCAGGAAAGTAGTTGTTTTCTGTTGAATAAACCGAGAAAGAATTGATATTTAAATCACATAGAGAATGCGAATTCTCAATGTATTTCTATACAGGGTGGGCCACCAGTAACGCCTCGGTCTCTAGAAGGCTAACCACTTATCTTCTTGGAATTCTTCCTCTCTAGGAAGTTGCATGTCAACATAGGCTACCATTTAAAATTATTTTGAAACATACAGGGTGTCCCCAAAAACCATAAAACACTGAAGTTAAACTTTTTTCTATCGAACACCCTATATATTATTTCATTTTGAGATTCTCCCTGATGAGCTGATTTCAACGACCCATCATACTTGGGGTCTAGCAATTATAATTACTGAAATATGGTGTGTTCAAGAATTTATTGTGTCGAAGCTATTCATAATTGGTCAAAACGGCTTACATGTCCCTATCTCAACTTTTGATTAACTATCTACTGATATTTAATTGGGACATATACCGGGTGATCAAGATTCTTAATTCTGCACCACATGTATTTGTTTCAATCAAATGTCAGTAGATAGTTGATCAAAAGTTGAGATAGGGACATGTAAGCCGTTTTGACTAATTATGAATGGTTTAGACACAAAAAATTCTTGAACTTGGAAAATCTCGATTTCTCACACCCTATATCTCAGTAATTATAACTGCTAGACCCCAAGTATGATGGATTGTTGAAATCAGCTCACCAGGGAGAATCTCAAAATGAAATAATATATAGGGTGTTCGATTGAAAAAAGTTCAACTTCAGTGTTTTGTGATTTTTGGGGACATCCTGTATGTTTCAAAATAATTTCAAATGGTAGCCTATGTTGACATGCAACTTCCTAGAGAGGAAGAATTCCAAGAAGATAAGTGGTTAGCCTTCTAGAGATCGAGGCGTTACTGGTGGCCCACCCTGTATAATATATCCATTTTTTTAAGTTCATCAGTCCTCAGTGATCACCTGATGTCTCTAGGGAAGCAATCGATCCCGAAAATCTATCCTTGGAATCAAAATTATCGATTATAATTCATTAACGTAAAATATGAAAATTTTCATCCTGTGTTTCAATTAGAGGCGAATTTTCGAAAACGTCTCGAGTAAATAGTCTAATATAAATAATGGATATCGAGAAAGCCGTTTCTGAATATACTGAATCGAATGGACCATGGTTTTAGTCATCGTTTTTGACTTTTTTACCGAAATGAGATCTTGTCCTCTTTTCTTATCACCCTGTATATTCCACAATGGTGCTTTATTCGTCTTTCATTGTCCTCCACAAAACATGAGAACAGTTCTGCCCAATATTCATCTCAAGTGAAGTTCTAGACAATGAAGTCAAGAAAATCAAGACTTTCGAAAAAAATCTAATTTTTGTTCCAATGGCCAATTAAGAAGGAATCACGAAAACTTCCCGAGATGAGGTCCCAGTGTATCATAATATAACTGACTTTTGATCAGAAAAAAAATTCTCGAGTTCTGGCAGCATTGGAAATGTAGACCATAGTGTAATAGTTCCACTTGACACTCTGTGTAAGTTTTCTTCTGCGGACTTTTCCAGGGTGTTCTAGTTCTCTTTGAAGTCGATGAAATATCACTTCTGATATCGAACACCGCATGAAGATCGGTCAATTTCCTCAAAAAATACAGGTCTTCAAAAAAGAGTCAAATTATGAGTGGTCCATTTAGTGTGTTGAGAACTGTGTATCTGAGAATATTCCTTTTCAATGAATGGGGAAGACCACTGATTTTTTGAAACGACATTATCGTGAACTCTATACTGAAAAACTACCAGTGAATTAATTTCGAATTTTTTCATTCATGCTAAGACGATGAAACAAATAAATTAGTATGTTTCCATTTCAAAACACACAATTCCTGCGCCATTTGAAATTTCATCAATTCATTGGTGTGACTGGTGCGACGTCTTATTCCCAACACGCCTATCGTCCTTGAACTGACCAATCACACTGCAACACTGCAGAATGACGAGGTATCAGAGAGATATAGCTACAGTTCGGGACTAATACGTCACGACTCCACTATCATATTTGGCTGTTTGAAATATCGAATGAAATATGCTGATTTCAAAACGATATAAATTCGATTCCCTTCAGCTTCAACTCATAATATTGATTGTACATAAAATGTGAATCATGATTCGTCGATTGAAAGAGGTTTGCACGGATTTCTTTCCTCAGTGGTCTTCCCCATTCGTTCGTCATCGAACAAATGCACGACCAACAATATGTAATTGAGTGGAATATTCAACTCCGGCTAATGAATATCATGAATATGAAGTCGAAGCTCGGGATTCCCTCGATTCCTCCAGTCACTTGGCTGTAGGGCTCACATCAAAGGGCCTCACGAATTTCCTGGAGGATTCCTGCACGGCCATTGTCGAGCTATTAATATTAGCGTCGGCATAATACCGCAATAATTGTTATTGGCGGGACGTGTGTGTGGGGGGGTGGGAATGGGGGGTGATGAGGAATTTAATTTCAGATCAAAGGGCCATCGGAGTCTAGGTCAAAATGAAGCCGACGAATATAGTTAGAATGTGCTTAGCGAAACGCTGTGAGGTAATTGATACTTGTTAGTGATGCGGAAGAGAATATCTACTGACAGATAGAAGGGAGCGGAAGGGTTATTAGCATAAACCTACCCTACCACCTCAACATATTCCAGAGATTTACGGGAATTGCCACGTTGACTAACAAAACACAAAACTTAGGTACCTGATAGCCTCTGTTGTTGCATAAAATTCTTCAATAGAGAGTTGAAGTGTTGTCATGAACGTTAACGTAAACGTAGAAATTGACAGCTACGCATGCGCATTTTCCAATTCTTCACGTTTGCGTTGTTAGTGGGCTTACGGGTGTACGTCATCTCACGTTCCTTCACGTATACCTTAAATATCAACGTACGTTAACCAAACTATACTCGAAATATGCCGATGAGTCCTCTAATTTTGACAGGAATAAATGTTCGCATCTAAACACACAACCAAAAATGACCAATACAAACCGAAAACAAAATGTATTATTACGTTATGATGACAGTGACAACGTGGCGACTTCAACTCAATTTAACGACAATACGTAAACGTTATTTTTCGTACGTTAACGTCTACGTGGAGGTCTACGTACAGTGATTACTTCAACTCTCTGAGATTGTTCTGCCTCCTACTATATTAAGACGTATTGAGAAAGTGTGCCAATTGTGTGGTAGGGAAAATGGTCATCAATTTGAACAATTCAATGTGTAAGTTACTGAATGATTCCTGAATTCAATTGTTCTAGTAAATATTTAATCAGGTTCTTGTTCTACATTATGAACTTTTTATTACTATTTATTTGTTGCTATCAGGTACCTGAGTTTTGTGTTTTGTTCGTTGAGAAGTGGGCTCTATTTTATAGATATTTTCATGGACGATGCTTTTCTGGAATATCAACAATTGTACCTCCCTTGGCAGTCCCCGCGAGATTAACCTGTCGAGTTGAGGCTTCGCACCCCTTCGTGCTCATATGGAGACCTGCAGAACATCTCTTTCCGAAGACTCGTTCATCCAACGAACAGCGAGGCTCTGGGACACATTGCCAAGGGAGGTGTTCCCCGAGGCATATAACCTCCAGAAATTTAAAAAGAACACCAATTCCTACCTTCTTTCCCTTGGTTCTCACGATGTTCTCTGAACATTACAGGATATCCCTTTTCGTGGGAACCAACACATACAAAAAAATAGTGTTGGTATTTCTTTGGTCCTCTTCATTGAGAAATCGAAAAAAATATTCCATCAATTGGAACTTTTTCTATATGAAAAAACCATAGGCCACAATTGAAATTGAATGTTTTAGTGATTTTGGGGCATTTTTGAAAGTTTTATATTTATACATTAAGTATAATGATAGATCATTGTGAAGAGAACAAAATTGGGAACTCAACAAGCTCATAAAATTTAGGGTGTTCCATTTGAAAATCATGAGTCATATTCGTATCTGCAAAACCATACCCTAAAAAAAATATACGCCACTGGATTCTACATAACATTTTCTATGGGATAAAATTTCAAGTTAGAATTTTTGCTAGGAAACTCCGTAGATATAGAGTTCAAAGAGTATACATTTTCAAAATCGGAAACAGTTATGCGAAATCTGATGATGCCATCTTGAGTTTCACAAAAAAGTGGCACAAGACCGTGAAAAGTTGTATAGCGAACGCAAAAGCATCGAAAACGGGACACACTGTACAATTGATTTACGTACATTTGTAAATAAGTTTCCATACTGAATGTCTGTCTGCGCTCATGTACAATGAAATAGTACATACTATTACATTGTACATAGGCCTAAACGGACATTCAGTTTGAAAAACTAACTCCAAATAATGTAGGTGAATCAATGTACGAATAATACCTACAATGAAACAGTAACTACCATTACCAAAAATTTCTCACAAAAATTTCAATAAATTTTGAATTCTTTTCGATCGCGCTCTTTTGGACAATATGGCTCAAACGAATTTTAAAAAATATACCAGATGTTTCTCAATAGTGACTCCCTATATAACATTCTTGTTTCTATGAATAAACAAATAAAATTTGGTGTATATCTATAATTTATGAATATGCATTATTTGACGTATTCAATTGTTTTCTGGCACTTCCTTTTTGACCGGAAATGTCCCATATATTCTTATTTTAAATGGGACACCCGGTATATTTTTACTTATTTCGATAGAGAATAACATTGTGAGTACAATGATACCACATTTGTTCCTTTTGGACATTTTTCATCATGAAATTTTCACTTTTCAATTTTCAATCTAGAGTGATTATGTTGATGATATTGATTCAAAATATCGATTATGTTGTATCAACGTGTTTGTTACATAATACCCTTTTCAGATATGATGATGACCCTTGTTCTATTTGAAATAATCAAGTTAACTTCATAATTACGATATTGTGAATTTTGAATGAACGTGTGAAACCGAGTGTGGAACAAATTAAAAGTGGAACCTTATCGAAACTATTTGTTCTAGGCAAAATAATTCGAAATCAACTGTTTTAACTCATTTACGGCACTCTAGAGATTGGAAATTGAAAAATGAAAATTTCAGGATGAGAAATGTCAAAAAGTGGCAAATGGGGTTTCATTGTACTCACAATGTTATTCTCTATCGAAATAAGTAAAAATTTACCGGATGTCCCATTTAAATTAAGACTAAAATGATTGAAAACGCCAAATAATGCATATTTATGTACTAAATTCACACACCGGACTTGATTCGTTTATTTATCTGTAAAATAAAGTTATAGGAATGAGCCACTCTTGAGGAACACCCGGTATTCCGTTGTATATGTATACAGATTTGAAATTTCTCTTTAACAAGGTGTAACTTTATGTTGAAAAGTAGATTTTCAAAACAAAAAAATTGACCTGTCCAACATTTTTTTCAAATGTATTTTCAATATGGATATACGGAATTTATTCCATCATAGGTTTCCACACTATAATAATTGGTCTTCCCCCTGTTGAAAATATAGAGATTGATTATCATAAAGGTGAATGAAATTCAATGAATTCTAAAAACTTATTGACTATATTTTTGAATTATGAATAAGCAGTAATAACATTGAAATAAATAGGTGAGATTCTCTATCAATCAGACTTTTTACATGCTAGCTTTAGGTTTCTCTTCGGGGTGTACTAGGTAAAACGCCTTCCAGTCTTCCATATTTTCGCATTCCCATCTTTTGTCCTCAATTCCTTCTATGAATCTACCGCACCAAGTTCCTATAAAAAAATAAGAATTCCTATTATTCAAATAAACACTTTGTCTCGCCTAAAAAAATAATTTGAAATCAGGAAATTATCACTCAACATTACACGCGAGCTTTTTTTATTTGTCGAAGTAAACTTGACATCTATCAATAAAAAAAATTTTCTGTGACGGGAAAAAAGTTTGGCATTTCATCTTTGTTGGCAGGTTATAAAATGTCACTTTTCATGAATTACTTTTTTCTCGTGGGAAAAAAGTGAGTACTTTTTTCCCGGATATATATCACATATACACTGTTGATGGCTTTTGTTGTGCTATAGTTCCGAAAAATGAGTCAATAATACCGTCTCCGAAAAATAACTGCAAGTCCTTTTATCTTCCATTCGACTTCGCGGTTACGTATATTACTAAACAACCACTAAATTAGCAATTTTTTGAAATCGACTCACATAATTAAACTGACAGAAGTGACATCAGATATTTGATTACTTCAAAAGAATGATAAAGATGCCTACAACGCAGGTGTCCCTACTGTTAAAAACTTAAAATTTCACGTCGATAATTTTCAGATTTCAAAATAATGTAATATCTTCTCAATATTGATTCGCCCGTTCTTCTCTCAAACCACAACCTGGAGCTAAAATCTATTACTTTTTTCCCTTGTATAATAAATTACTATTGTTGCCTGGCAATTAGACGAAAAAAACTGCCTCTGAAAAAATTACGAGTCCGTAGGACAACAAAATTCGAATTATAAATGCTAAGTTTACTTCGATTGAAAAGAAAGCTAGAGTGTAATTCGGTAAGACAATTTAATAAATCAAACATTTTTTTATGGCTGGTTGTGATGCTTTCAAAAGTTAGGTTCTGTTATTGTCGCTGGAAAAGTTAGGGCAAACTTTTTTCGTTGTCAAAATGACAAAATCACGCGGCTTGTGGGATTTTTCATACATGTATTGAATTGTCAATGTGAAACTAGAACTATTCAACTGGTACCCAGGTTGTTGTACTTAAAATAAAGTAAAATATGGATCAAATCAAATTTTTTTCTCGTCAACGAAAAAATTGTTTTAACAAACATCGCAGATTTCGAAACACTCTGTATATTTATAGTTAAAGTTTACCTGAAGAATCCTGAACTACACTCGTTGCTTCACTGCTGCACTGGCAGTCCGGTTTGAAGACCAAATTGCAAGGAAGGATGGACTTCAAGACGGTCCCGTGGCACATGACCTCTCCGTTATCTTCCAGTTGTGGGGTGAAACCTTCTTGACACTTACAGTCTGTCAATTCGTCGGCGTATAAGAGAGAGATTGCTAAAGTTGTGATGAGAAATACAGTCTTCATCCTTCGGAAAGAATAGAAATTAGATTACCTACATCCCTTTGGAATTCTGATGTTTTTCAATTTTTATTGATCCAATAAAAAAACAATCAAAATTTCTTTCAGATCAAGACATATCCATATAACAGGTTTAAACAGACATGTATGATAGATGATGCGTCTGAAAATGTAATAGTATATTATTCAACGAGCGCATAATGATGGCTATTACCCACAAAGATGAAAGTTGCAGTACGAGCCGAAGGCGAGTGCTGTAATCATCTGAGTGGGTAATAGTCATTATGCGCAAGTAGAATACTATACTTTATCTACAACTATTCAAATATCAAAGCAACTCTGAGAGTTCAGAAATATGTCTTAGGGAAGAATGAAGGTTATCATATTGCGAAATCACTAAATCTGATTTGAAATACTTAATAATTCCATCGAAAATTTATTGACAAAAATTTCACTCAACAAACAGCTTATAACTAATTTCAATAATTCTGATTGTGAAAATAAACAATGTTGGATATAACTTTTATTAACAGGAAGAAAGTCGTGCAATCACATATCAGTCAATCTTACCAGGTATTATATGCCATTTCACTTTTCAGTTGTAAAATGAATCATACTATTGCAGATTATTCATTATCATGCTTTCGCTGTAGCGTTCCCCCACCGCGATGATTAATTGTAGTACCCTGTCTCTAGAAGCTAATTATCAACAATGAAATTCCATGATTCTGATTGGTCTGTACTAATCTATTCGAATAGCCTGTAGCCATGTGAGCAAATCTGCAAGTGCCAAGTGTCAAGTCCTATTTTATGAGTATGGTTACTCACGATGGTAGTCACTGTTCAGGATAGAAAACAGTGAATTCTCATTTTCCGTGTATTTGTAGAATTAAGGTGATTAAAACTATATGAAAACCATGTAGGGTCAGTCTTTTGAATTTGCGAACTAGTTGAACGAATACCTACCTAGTTGAATTTGACAAGACGATGGGATGTCAGATTATTACGCCACCCTACTGTCATTATAACTGTTATTACTCGATTCATCACAATAATGTATGTCATTAAATGTCGAAAATCGAGTAAGCAATGCATGAATGATTCCATAGTTGTAGATAAAATATAATTTTTCTACAAACGTCAAAAAATGACAAGGTTCGCGCATTGATAACAAATTGCGAAGTGACACTTTTTTTCAGTTTCCTACGTTACAATGATTCCTTGCACAAAACAATGCGCGAAGTAAAACAGTGCGCGAAGTACCTACTTCGCGCACTGTTATGTAAAATATATGAGATATTTATATTTCAACTCAATGGTCCACAATCGAGCAAAATCCACGAAATCATTTATTACTGAATGTTCAACCATAACTTTGTTTTATCTCTTGGAGCGCACGAAAGAAAATTCCTATTAATGTTCATGGAACATCGTGCGTACCTAGGGAGGATAGGGGGAGGCTTTTAAGGCCAGTTCAACACTATCTTTTATATCAAGCTAAGCATATTTTTACTTTAGAACTATATATTTTGACGTTTGTAGAAAAAATTTTGTTTGCAACTCGAGCGCGAAATACTTTGGTCATCTCGACTATTTTTTTAACTCGGCTACGCCTCGTTAAAAAAATCAGATCTCGATCACCAAAGTAGCATTTCGCGCTCTAGATACAAAAATAACTATTTTTATCAATTGATAAATAACGACACTGAATCGAAATGTCTTGTAGCATTCACACTAAAACAATGTTGAAAACAACATGAATATTTTCATCTCGATTACAGTTTGGGTTTACTGGAAAAATACAGACTAAACTTTGGTTAACAGATAGTTCTCCAATTTTTTTTTTCATCGCTTGGAGCGCACGAAAGGAAATCCCTATAATGTTCAATATTTATATCACCAGTAACGCCTCGGTCTCTAGAAGGCTAACCACTTATCTTCTTGGAATTCTTCCTTTCTAGGAAGTTGCATGTCAACATTGGCTACCATTTGAAATTATTTTAAAACATACAGGATGTCCCCAAAAATCACAAAACACTGAAGTTGAACTTTTTTCAATCGAACACCCTATATATTATTCCATTTTGAGATTCTCCCTGGTGAGCTGATTTCAACAATCCATCATACTTGGGGTCTAGCAGTTAGAATTACTACCTACTAGATATATAGGGTGTGAGAAATCGAGATTTTCCAAGTTCAAGAATTTTTTGTGTCTAAACCATTCATAATTGGTCAAAACGGCTCACATGTCCCTATCTCAACTTTTGATCAACTATCTACTGACATTTCATTGAAACAAATACAGGGTGGTGCAGAATTCAGAATCTTGATCACCCGGTATATGTCCCAATTAAATATCAGTAGATAGTTAATCAAATGTTGAGATAGGGACATGTAAGCCGTTTTGACCAATTATGAATAGTTTTGACACAAAAAATTCTTGAACTTGGAAAATCTCGATTTTTCACACCCTATATTTCAGTAATTATAACTGCTAGACCCCAAGTATGATGGGTCGTTGAAATCAGCTCATCAGGGAGAATTTCATAATGAAATGATATATACGGTGTTCGATAGAAAAAAGTTTAACTTCAGTGTTTTATGGTTTTTGGGGACACCCTGTATGTTTCGAAATAATTTTAAATGGTAGCCTATGTTGACATGCAACTTCCTAGAGAGGAAAAATTTCAAGAAGATAAGTGGTTAGCCTTCTAGAGACCGAGGCGTTACTGGTGGCCCACCCTGAATATATCACGTGATCATCGAGTGTGATTATTTGGTAGTAGTATTGAAGGTTATAATATTTGTTCATTCAATTGTGTGACTGCTTATCATTATATTATTTGTTCGTCCTCCCAAAATTATTATTTTGATATATCACACTTGGCATCAAAAACAAATCATTTTTGACAGAATGAAAGCGCGGAAAAATGAAGGTTGAAGTCCCAATACGAATTCCAACTTCCAAGAAAAGATGAAGGAATAAACATATGACGTAAAAACATTATGTTCTTCAGTAAACAGAAAAGTAACCTAGTTCCAACAAAATAGAAACAAACAAAACAAACATTCTCATAAAAAATAATCATATTCCTAATCCTCAATTCTGAAATACTCACAAATATCACAAAATACAGTTACATGGGTATTTATAAGATTTGAGTACATGAAAAACAAGAAGGAATAGTAAAAATGGACAACAAAATTACAAAACAAATGGAAACATTGAACGTAAGAAACAAACTGTTATAACAGTGATAAATAAAAAATTGAATTTGATCTGAATCAGACAAGGTATTGTCCTTTTTTTGGTTTATACATATGATTGGTACCTATATGTGAATTCATTACTCATTTTGTAAAGTTAATTTGAACAGAGCGTGCCGAAATATCATGCAATTTGTAAGTGTTTCTGATCAACTGAAGATTAATAAGAATACAGTTAATCATAATAATAAATAAGTGTCAAAACATTTTTCATTACGTTATGAAATGATTCAGTAGATCGCAATAGGCAAATCAGGAGATCTACCAAAAATTCAGTAGAACTGGCAACCATGCAGCAGACGAAAACTGTTTGCGGACGAGAAGTTAGTGTCTGCGGACGAAAGATACTTACCTTCGGAAATAGTCGGTTTTTTGTGCGGAAATTAGAACGTAAAATGTGATTTTTCGTAGACGTCGACAAAAAAATTGAATTCAGGTTCTGAGAAATAGGTAGGTACTTTCTGCTCAAAGATTCAGAATGAAGTGTAGGATTTTAACAAGAAAAAATCCCATATTGACAGTGTCAGGCAAATAAACTACTCAACACTAATTTCGTCGCACACCAAAATGTCGCCCCTGATATAATGGGAATAACTTTTTTCAGTTTAGAACAATTTGAATTTGGTTCACACTGTTCGATAGCCCAGTCCTTCAGCTATAATCTCGTACTTCATTGAAACATGAGGGTATTTACATAAAATCTCTACATGGTTTTTTCCGACACTGTGCAAAATTTCGGAATATTCAAAAGGCTCTCAAATGGCGAAAACAATTTTTTTCTCAACTTCGACAACAGAGGCATGAAGATGATCTCATTACCTCGAGATATTTCGCGAATCAACTTCCTATCTCTCTTATTTACAGAGTGATCTCAAAAAATCAACTTTTTGGTTTTGCAGCCATAACTTTTTTCCACGTCAACCGATTTTGGGAATCTTAGGCTCATTTTGAAGATAAAACTTCAGATGAAGAGATCTGAATATCAGAATTGACTCAAGATGGCTATCAAAGATCTAGAGTTTTCTTGAAAGTGACCCAAATCTGGAACGCCCTCCTAATCTCGGTTGGGAGGAGAATTGAATGAAAATCAACTTGTTCTCGGAAAAACAATTCATTCTGGATGCGTCCATATTTTCCTCGCTCTCAGTACTCAAGAATGTGCGTGAGAAATCACAATTGAAACATGTTCTTGCAAAAACATCAGACCATTTCTCCTCTGTAATGCATGGCCCGTAACCAACGTTACAAGAATCACAGTAAGTGACTGACAAGTCAGGTTAGACGTCGTTTTCGAATCTTAAACAGATTTTGATAGTTTCGATGCCGCATCTAACGACCGACCAGTTGGAACTGATTCCACAAATGAGGTAACAAGGGTTATCTTCCCTCCAATTCGCGGATCTGCTAAACACGACAGTCCGATCCATTCAAAGGGCTTATCTCCGACACGAATTTTTTGTTTATTACTGTCGATTTGTTCGACGCATTATTGCGACTGGAAACTTTACGTAATTGGCAAACTGTTTTCGTGAAACTTTCACCATTTTTTAAATGCGTTTCCACAATAAATAAACGTTGTTTGCTTGAATACTTCTCCATATTCTTAAATCGCATGTTATGTACGTGACAACTGTTAAAAAAATCACTTTATTGAAAAAATCAAAATCCGTTGCTCTTGTTGGTACAACATTTATGATGAGTCTCAGCTGATCGGGTTTGTCAGTCACTCACTGTGATTCTTGTAACGTTGGTTACGGCGGGCCATGCATTACAGAGTAGTAATGATCTAATGTTTTTGAAAGAACATGTTTCAATTGTGTTTTCTCGCGCACAATTCTTGACTACTGAGAGCAAGGAAAATATGAACGCATCCAGAATGAATTGTTTTTCCGAGAACAAGTTGATTTTCATTCAATTCTCCTCCCAACCAAGATTCGAAGGGCGTTCCAGATTTGGGTTCAAGAAAACTCTAGATCTTTGATAGACATCTTGAGTCAATTCTGATATTCAGATATCTTCATCTGAAGTTTTATCTTCAAAATGAGCCTAAGATTTCCAAAATCGGTTGACGTAAAAAAAAGGAAGTTGATTCGCGAAATATCTCGAGGTAATGAGATCATCTTCATGCCTCTGTTGTCGAAGTTGAGAAAACATTTTTTTTAACCATTTGAGAGCCTTTTGAATATTCCGAAATTTCGCACAGTGTCGGAAAACACCATGTAGAGATTTTATGTAAATACCCTCATGTTTCAATGAAGTACGAGATTATAGCTGAAGGACTGGGCTATCGAACAGTGCGAACCAAATTCAAATTGTTCTAAACTGAAAAAAGTTATTCACATTATAACAGGAGCGACATTTTGGTGTGCGACGAAATTAGTGTAGAGTAGTTTATATCGCCGAAAACACAATCGAAGAAAATATCAATGTATAATATGTACTGACCTGTTGAAATATTGTTATCACGATTCAGCACAAAGAAGCAACTGAAGAAGATTCCGCGACCACTGATATCCACCGAGTACCGTTCGACCATAATATCCTCAACTGGTTTAGTAGGTACTGCTTGAACCACCTGAATGGTCAATAATCTCGAATGACTCGATATGTGACACTTTGATTGATGTCTTCGTCGTTTCGCTACAACACTGACTGGACGATCGTCTAACATAACGGAAAAATGAATGTGCGAAAAATTCAGGCTAAACATCGATACGAGGTATCTCAAAATGATCCCTAACTTAGATTTTTCCAATTGCACTCCATGGGTTCAATGGAACACCTTTGAACTATTATTGAACGTCCGGCAACATTGGAAAAGTCATTCATATTTTCGGTGCTTCAGAGCTTACCCGAAGCAAACGCTAAGGCTCGTCTGTTAACCTCTGATTAATGATTTATGAAAATTTCAGAGGCACATTTTGAAGTTTTATTCTCAGGGATTCTAGGAAAATTGTTTCAAACATTTTTATTGAGTTTTTTTACAAAGGTATAGGTCAAAATACATAAAAAACACCACTCCCCTCTTCAAAAAAATTCAACTATACTATGTCAACGCGCTTATCACAAAGCGACATTCTGGAACTTCTGATCGGGATACTCTTTGAAGAACGTCTCCCATTCCTCCTGGTTTTCGCACCCCCACCTCCTAACCTCCCTGCCACCCCCGTACTGGGTGCACCACGTCCCCGTGTGGTCTGTCAAGATGCCAGTGGCGTCCGTGCACTTGCAGCTGGGACGCTTGGGGAGGTTGCAGGGCACGATTATCCTCAGGGAGGTGCCGAAACAGCGAAACTCGCCTGAAATAGTATATTATGTAACAAGTGTTATAAACGTCCTTTTAGTAACGAGTAGTTTAAGCACGAGCGGAGCAGAGCGGAGCAGGTTAGGTTAGGTCTCAAATTACTGAAGCTGTGTTTAATGAACTGCGTTGCCATGGTAATGTGTATAAGAAATCGTGTTGCCATGGTAACGTGTTTAATATTTTGAATAAATCACAGATCGACAATCCGTGATTAATCGATCATTTAGCGTGGTGCATATCCGTACGCTAAATGCCATTCTAGCTATGTGAGTAGAAAAAGTTATTTTTCTACAAGCGTGCGTGATTCACCATATACCCGCAACAATGCCCGCACGCAATTCAGTTTGGAAGTGTCATTTTCCCGCAGTAGTGCGGGAAAAGTTTTCCCACACTAGTGCGGGATATTCTTTTCACACACTACTGCGGGAAAAACAGTTATGCAATATTTTCGCAAAATATGAGTGATGGGTGACACAATATGAAAATTTTAATTTGTTTTGTTGCAGTATTCAGTAAGTTTGTACAAAATCATCCATCAACTTGCACTATTTATTGTGAAAGTGAAAAAAAATTGAAAAATAATGATTAATTATTATATAAATCCCTCTATAGCCTTCCATTGATTTTATAAACATTGTCGTTACCTTTCCACAGAAGGATAGGTGAAGATATGGAAAAAAGAATGAACATTGACTTACACACATCGGGACCGGATCAATTTGAGAAAAAAAAATTGAAATACTTCATAATATGTTGAGTTGATAGAAAAGGAATGGCTGTATACACATTCACCTAAATACCTTGGGAGAGGTGCAACATTTGAAAGAGGAGCAATTTGAACATACCGAAAAAAATCAAACTTTCAGATCAATCGATTTTTCACCTCGAATCTCTCACAAAAAATAGTTCAAGAAGAGAAAAAAAGAATGGCTGTATGAACATTGACTCATACATATACTTTGGGAGAGGAGCACTTTGGAAAAGTGATAAAAAATACCTCAAAAAATCAAATTTTTGAAAAAAATCAAATCTCCACCTATATAGAATGATAAAACAGGTTTCACACATCCCAAGTGAAAAATGATCAAGAACGAACAAAAATACATTTGAATGACATTTAAGTATATTGTACTCACCCTTAGTACCGTATGGCCTAACTTCGAACTTTTCCTGGCAGTGGCAATGGCGGGGGTTTGTGACTGCGATGGGGTCTTGTGCCAGGGTTAAGCCAACAAAACTTATGAAAGAGAGTGCCACCAGTAGGAGATTCATGCTGGAACAATATATTTCATGTAATTTCTCAATCTGTAGCTCAACTTATACAGGGTGTTTCTTAATGATATGCTAATATTCAAGGGGCCAATTATCCGACCCATTTCAAGAATTAATCTCAAAATATGCATAGATTCTATTTCTGCCCACCCTGTATATTTTCGTCATGGGAAAATTCAGTCTGTTATGTGACTGAATCGGTATGAAAATTCCAAAATGTTACATATACTTTGCCTGAGTGAATAATAGCTCATTATATGAGAGTAGAAAACTATACCTTGTCCACAATTTCTATCGTTTTTGATATACAAATTTATATTCAACAACTGTTTTATCATATTTTTTTGACATTAGGAAAACTAAAAATTTGAGATACTTGTTAATATTAAGTGTTTGTCCACGACTGTTGTACTTCCTTGAGTAGAACGATAGCCATTTTTCACACCCGTGAACAATAGCGGTGAATAGCCATTATTTACTGGTCTAGAGATATAAGACATAAGAGATATAGACATAATATCGCGTACCCTAGGAACTCAGACAAATGAATAATGATTATTCACCGCTATTATTCACTGGTGTGAAAAATGGCTGCCGTTTTGATTTAGAAAGTACATGTATTATGAATATTTCATACAACAGTCGTGGATAAACATTTTTGTAACTTTGTACTATTGAAAATAATAAAAAATTACTATTGCCAATATTTATCTCGTGTTAATTTTCTCTAAAACTTTTTACCTTAGCCCAATACAAGGTAATGAGATCCTTCACAAAACCAAATAGATAATTCAATAAATTGAAAATAATCAAAATTTCATCGGTGGCGCAAAAAATATGAGAGAAGAAGTTACAGAAATTAATGCACCGTATAGAACATTGAAGATTTTGATGGGGAAATTATATACCGAAAGCGATTCAGAAAAATTCGTTGTATGTTAATTGTTAATTCACTCTTCTTACTATTATTTCTATGCATACAATTTCATATCTAGCGGGCAATGATAGCACTGTTTAGGAATATTCACTCAACTGACCTTGTATAAGATTTACTTCGCCCACGGTACCAAAATATCCAAATAATGAATCTGAAATTCTCTTCATGCACTTGCTAGGCTCACTCTGAATTTGTTGATGAATAGTTTTAGAAGCAGCACTCAAATATTTTTATAGTTCCAGATCATTATGATTTCGATTCAGGTTTTACCAAATGAAATACTCATTTCAAAACAATCATTCAAGCTGGAACTGGTACTTTATCAATTGTTGACTCGAAACATAATAATGTATGATAATCGAAAGGTTATCACAACAGTGATATCAACATTGATGGAAAACAATTATTTTTCAACACGACTAAAAATGAATTCTAGTCGAGTACAAGATGGTCTGTTATTTTCGTGCGTTGTGACTTTTCCATGAATTCAAAACTATCCAACTCATACAGTGTGTCTCACTCCTAATTAGAATTCTGAAATTTGCTGGAACGGGATATATACCAGAAAACACACTATGGCCATGTGGAGTCATCTTCAGTGATATACACTGCCCGCCAACAGCCATATTATGGAACCACCGACATTTCTTGAAAATTATATTTGGAGGCAAGATAGATTGAAAATCACTTCGGATTCGAAATCAGGATGACCAATTCACTAACTATTCATATTTTTCCTGTAAAATTTTTGGTTCTGAAAAATTAAATTTTGTTGCACTTTTTACGGAAGCACCCCCGTATCTTACGTAATTGACTTCATCTTCTGACTTTTCCTTCCTCCCGCAAATTTCAGAACCCTACCTCAATAATCACGTGAGATACGGGGGTGCTTCCATGAGAAGTGAGACAAAATTTGATTTTTCTGAACTGAAAATTTTCTCTGAAAACTATTAAGAGTTAGTGAATTGGGCGTCCTGATTCCGAATCCGAAGTGATTGGGGTGGTTCCATGGCTGTTAGCGAGCAGTGTATATCACTGAAGATGACCCCACTTGGTCATAGAGTGCATTTTTGGTATATCTCTCGCTCCAGAAAATTTCAGGATCCTTACCCAACGATCACGTATGGAATGAATTTCATGTTTCCTCATGCAGAATCATCCCCTTGATTTTTTGCGCATAATTTCCAGACACCCTGTATAAGTATAATACCAGAAATAATCATCTGAATACCTTTCATGATATAATAATCACAATTTGCTCAGACCAGTCGAAACTTTGCCAATATAAGATTCCCATCTCTGTATACGTTCATTTCGTCCCTTGACCACCTATTGTAATATCGAATATGGGGAAATGAAGCCTCAGGTCGCAGCGTTCACCTTAGTCTTCCCTAATTGGAGCTTCACCTTCCATCTCCTGCCATCGTCGAGCGCCCCTGGTGATTTGACGGGATCAAATCTGTCCATCGAAATTATCCATACTTCGGACAACAATCATAATGAGGAGAAGCCATCGGGCGGATTGTATCCGATTAGGGTTTCCAGATGTATAATTGGCTCGTTACTTTGAGGATTTGCACGAGTGAATGAAGACAAGCTACAATATTGACAAGCCGTGGAAAAATATTAGGTGAATATGGTGGCATAGCTAATTGATGCAGGAACCAGTCAAGTCACATACAAAATTTTGAGGAGAACTGAGGAACAATTTCGAGGTCAAATTATAAATAGGTATACACAGTTGAAGGATTTTTTTACTGAATTGAGTAAGGCTTTTCGACAAAAAAGAAACGGACAATGTACTGTCTCTCAAAATTCCAAATTTTAATTTTGCGTTGAAATTCGGTATGTACGAGTCAAATCCGATTCCTGAACAACTTCTTCGAATGATTTTTTTCGGTATCTCCAACAACTGGTGATCTGCTCGCTTACGTCTAACATATATGGCAGCAATCTGAAAAATATGGTGAAACCTTAGCCGCTTGATATCTCCAAGGCATTCGATCGAGTCTGGCACCACGGACTCCTCGCCAAGCTTCCATCTTATGGCTTGCCTGCTATGTTCTCTGCTAGCCTTGATTATATACACTAGTGTGAATACTCAATGCTGCTAGCTAGTTTTCTCTCAAACAGGTCTCTCCATGTAGTGGTCGACGGAGTTTCATCTAACTCTCTTATCATAAATGCTGGTGTTCCGCATGGATCAATTCTAGCACCAACACTATTTCTTCTCCATATCAACGATTTGTTGGAAGCAACTTCATGTCCAGTACACAGCTTAGCGGGTACTGATAGTACCCTCCATACCGCCTTCTCTTCCAGGGCTCCAATACCAGCCAGGCAAATCAGAAACGAACGAGGAATAAATGTTGACAACATAAATATGGACTTGGCAAGAATTTTCTAATGGGGATCCAATAACTTGGTAGATTTCAATGCAAACAAAACACAAGCATGCCTTTTCTCTAGGAAAGCCGATCTCACTGTGCCCACCATAAGCTTGTCAGGAGTAACCAGACCTTTGAAGACATTCATTTCGATGCTTGGTATTACTATCAGCAATAACCTCTCTTGGGAAAATCACGTGAGATCAATTGCTAAAAGTGCATCCCAAAAACTTGGTTTTCTGTTTCGGGCCAGGAGCTTTTGCTGCTTATGGTCTACAAGGCACAGATCCGACCTGCAATACTGTTGCCATATTTGGAGTGCAGCACCCAAACATACCCTGAAACTGTTGGATTCTGTCCAAAAAAGGGCAATTCGTCTCATGGGTGGTGCCTCGCTCACAAACTCACTAACTTCTATGGAACACCGTAGAAAAGTTGGCGATCTGGCTCTATTTTATAGATATTTCCATGGACAATGCTCTTCTGAAATATCAACATTTGTTCCTCCCTTGGCAATTAACCCGTCGAGTTGAGTCTTCGCACCCCTTCGTGGTCACTTTGGGACCTGCAGAACATCTCTTTCCAAAGACTTGTCCACCCAACGAACAGCGAGGCTCTGGAACACATCGCCAAGGGAGGTGTTCCCCGAGACATATGAGCTCCAGAAATTCAAGAAGAACACCAATTCCGACCTTACTTCCCTTGGTTCTCACGATGTTACCTGAACATTACAGGATATTTCCTTTTCCTGGGAACCAGAACATAAAAAAAATCCTAACGATGAGAATCGAATTAGTTCATTGCAGAATAGTAATTTCAACATTAGCTTCTTCATACTTTCTCCTCAGTGTATATCTATTAAGTTACTAGAAACAGGAAATTAAAAGTTTTCAATATCGAAAAGGTAGCGAATGAGAAAGAAGCAGCTCGCATATTTCAATTCCACGAGAAGCATTCGTCCCCTTTGCCATCCTCAAGCAAAGTAGAAAAGTTTTATGTAGCAGTTTGTTTGCTATTGACCCGCGCGAAAAAAGTAAAAGAATGCCGTATTTTCGGATCTCATCAATAAGTAATGAATGGGAGTTCGACCGCAGACTATGCAGGATCAACTTCCGAACTCTTTTCCTATTTTCCCTGGATAAACTCCAATACCATGGCAGCGTCCTTTTCGCTCTAGAAACAAAAAAAAACGTCCCTCTCGCATCGTATTGTATACAGAGAACATATCTGGACCTCATTACCTCACCAATATATCTTTTCTTTATTATAGCGAGTTATGAACACTCATTTTTCGACGATACGTCAACAATCATTGTAACATATGATGAGATAAAAAAATCTAATGACAAAATATTATTTGTGTAAGAATCATTTCATCAACAGAATATACCGTGCGATGTTTTTAAAATGAGCAGCAATCAGAATTTCTTCAAATGATAACACAATGAAAATTTTGTGGAACATGTCAATTCAGATATCGAGGGAAACAACTGACGAGTTATTTGTTGTTATATGTCGAAAAGACAGTACTTGAACTTCGTCTCCATTGTTTTTTAAACACAAGTACAACCGATACTCATCAAACTCTTCGCAGACCTATCGGAAGGTACCTGGAATATCTGCTGTACTTGTGCTCAAAAAACGATGGAGACAAGTAATTAGTTGTCTGGTTCATCATTTTTGTTCATCATCATATAATTAATTGAATTGAACAATCCATGAAGTAATTAGTTAGATCTCTATGTCACAACTCCCATTTTCATAAAGAAATAAAGTCAAAAAATTGGTCAAGTCAAGAAAAAAAATATAGATGTAACTTATCTGGAATCACATAACGATTTCAAAAATGGCAAAATAAGTGGTAGCTTCATTGTACCAGACGAAGCTGCTATAGCGAAAGCTACTATAGCGTCGTGTGTTTGAGAATTTTGTAGAAATCTTTTCCTTAGTGAAGTTTTTACAGTTGAAGAAATATTGAGGGCTCAGATATCCATAGTTATATAACTATAGTTATATCTCAAACAATTTACTATTTTTGAGAATCTTATTTTGTCATACATATAATATGACACTCTTATAAGCACGATTGAAATACATCTTGATGGTTGATACAATACATTTTTCCCGTTTTATAATAAATCTTCAACTCCAAAGTTTACATAACACTTGCACGAAATAATGAATATGGGCCCATAAAATCAACATCACTAATGGCCGAAATTTTAGGGAGTTTAAAAGGAGTTGGGGAGCTGCTGAGGCGTGTAAGTTTTGATGAAATACTCCAGTGCATGGGATGTATAGGTACACACTTCTAGGTTCACGGGGAAATATCCTTCAATGTGTACGCTACATTTACCTAAGAGGGGCCCAAGTTGGGAAAAACGGCCCTAAGGTATACGCGTTCTTAACTCCGTTGTAAAATCGAGCGTTATTGGGAGACCTCCAGGAATTATTTCCAGAACTTCAAGTTTGCCGTGCGAATATAGCAGTAGAACGAATCAATAAAAAAGCTTGTTTTGTAGAGTTATAATAAATATTCTGGGGGCCAGGTGTGCGGACAGAGTGTCAATATTCTAATCCGCATTCGCTTGCTGGTCGTGGGTTCGATTCCCATCGACTGCAGACATTTTTCTGATGTCCCAAGAGAGTGTTTGGGATCACACGTTAAAAGGTAAGGCCCCCGTCATTCCTTGCTCGTACAAGACTCTAAGAGACTTCTGAGGGTTGCTCGTAAGAGGGCAACCGAATGACGGATAGAACAATTTCCGAACAATTTTAAACAAAATTCAAGCATCAATGTTGGCTATACCGGCTGTCCCAAGTTATCGTATACAGGCAATATCTCGCTTATTTGACAAGATAGTTGAGAAATTCAAAAAATTCATTGAATGGCATGTAAGTACCTTCCTAATGACATATAAAATCATCCATTATATATGACAGTTCTCTGGCAGCTACCCCTCACATTTTACTTTCAAAAGGCATCCCCTGTATATTGTCGTTGGAAATTATGTGTCACCCAATTTGAAAGGAAATATTGCCTCCGCTCATGTTTTTCGTTTCAAGGAGCCGGTGCTTCTCATGTCATAATAATTTTGAAAACTTGCTGTGATTTTCAGTTCATTTCTTGGTTCGCATAGAAGCTATTTTAGTTGAAATTCATATATACAATACATCATTAAATGTTGCTGTTTCTGTTATAATAATGAAGAAACACCAAGTATATGCTATCGTTGTATTCCTTATAGGATGGCACGCAATTTTCAATGACAATATACAGGGGGTGCCATTTGAAAATAAAAAGTGGGGGATAGCTGCCAGAGAACTGTCGAATGTAATAGATTTGTTTATATGTCATGAGGAAGGTACTTCGATGCCATTCAATGCAGTTTTTGAATGTTTCAATTATCTTGTCGAATAAGCGAGAAATTGCCTGTATATACGATAACTTGGGACACCTGGTATACATTATTCATTCTTCAATATACTGGGTTTGAGTTTCTGAGAACATTGTGAGCCTTTATTTGAATCTAGTATCTGTAATTTGGTTTTGAAATGAACACGAAATCTTTACTGATGAACTCATTCGGAATTATTACATAGTTATCCAACCAGATCTGAAAATTATTTATAACAACAATATCCCTTATGAAATACAACAATCTGAATTTTTCAAATTCAAATCTACCATGAGGAGATATCTAAGCACACATTGTTTTAACACACTATAGATTGATATTTTAATTCCGATTTCTGATGTTTGTTTGTGCTTTTAGCTCGAATAAACCTACTCTTTTACAATTATTTATGAAATAATCAAGAATGCATAGTAGATCTGATATTTCTCTTCCTTCCGCAACAAATGGAAGCTATTTCGCACAATTTCATTCATCACCCTGTGTGTTCATTCGGTGGGAAGTTTTTTGTTGAAAAAATATGCGATGGAATCCCAAATACGTGAAAGATATATGCAAAATTTCATCACAAGCAATATTTTAGAACAATTCATGTTTTTATTTCTAAAAATAACAAACATCGTAATCGAGAATGCTTTGTTTCATCATTCATTATTGAAAACAAAAATGTTTTTAATACTCAGACTGAAAGTTATTTTTCGGGGGTATTCATAAATTAAGCGAATTTTTATTATTTGCTTTTCCTCTTTTTTTACTAATTTGAGCCCAATATAAATGTAATGAAAACTCTAGATGTGTATTTTTTAAGTTCAGCGACTGAATAAACTCGAAAAACTCTGGTTTTGTACGGCAAACAACAAACATTAATAATGAGGCAGCTGAATAAATATATTTAATGAATTTAAGAGTAATTTGAATCGAATTCGCTTTGACGTTCACTGCAGTGGCAACACAGCGACTTATTATTCTTTACTTTCTAACCTTTGAGACTTTTTTAATACCGAAACCGAAAAGTTTTTCTCGTCATACACATCAATGATTCAAGTCCTATACGAGGAATGTTATTAGCATCTGGCTTCCTGGAAAAATGTTCGATATTCTTATCCTTTTTACTCATACACAGAAAGAAAAGTTTGTTTGAAACTACAAAATATTTTGTCACCGCAACAAATGTTTTCTGTCAGTTTTCTATTCAAAATTCATTCGATGACAGTCATTAATGATTTTAATTAACAGCAAGAGTTGGTTGAATAAACAAAGACTATTTTGTTCCTATAATACAATATCTGCTCTTATGAACGATTCTGTTGATTGAAATGATTATATCATTACATTCAACTGACTAAATTTTCAGTTTTTCAGAGAGTGAATATGTTAAAATAACAATATATATTCTTCGATCAACCAAATTCTATCTAGAACTGACAAAATATTTTGAAAAATCCAATAACTGGATTTCAAGACTAAGAGAAATTAGTGGTCAATTACCTTAATTGATTCAAGACTATTAGCTTGTATAAGCATCATAAGAAATTCTACACAGTGAAAAATTTCCGGGTGTAATTTCAACTGAGTGGATTTCAGAAATAACTCCGATTGAATCAACACTTGATTAGCAATTTCATACCAATATTATTAGAAATTTGATAATACCGTGTACAGTGGTGTCAATTCACACAGTCATACTGAAAAATTACACGGATGTGGTAATTTAGAGGGGTTATGAAATATCCATTCGAGAGAAACACCAACAGGATGAAAAGTAATTACTTTCGATAGTGGTATCATCCAAGTTAACGCAAAAAATACACTTATTATATAAAATTATCACCTAGTTACACCCTCACCAATCACAAACAAATCAGAACCGTGTATGAATTATGAGATTTAGGGCATCATCGTCTTGCATTCTCCCATGTGAATAAATAATGTTTGCTGATAATGAAATTACCCACTGAAAAACCTGAACTCATTGAAGAATGGATCGACATTGTGTAGATATATCATCATCCAAGAATTCTGGTATCCAGATTGATAGGTGACAATAAAAACGGATGATTTCGTGAAAATAATGCATTACTTAAATGAATTTTAAGCTGATTCATAAATTATATATGATGATTTTTATATTGCGACGTGATGAAGAGTACTTATATCGAACCAGATTGAACATAAAATTGAATATATATTTGTGCACAGAAAAATATTTAGTGAATTTCTTGATAGATGGTGACACTAGCGCTCCTTCGACGCACGTTTCTCGACAGCCTACAAATAGTATCAGCTCAGAGATGTTCTGTACGTCACAATTCTCACTACATTGGATCGTTTTATACACTGAATACTAATGTTAGTATATCAGAGTCGTGTTATTCAACACTCAGATGCATACAAGAAACCACTGCTTCTCAGCGTATGATAACACTCGATAAGTGTGTTTTCACAACAGAAGAATATCCGACAAATAATCACATATTATCATAATATCATCAGTAAAAGCAAAAACGCAACAGATACAGTGTCAAAATAATCACCAAATGATTGTACAGTCACCACTCTGGTGTTGAATAACACGAATCGATCAAATTAGCTCTAGATACTCTAGTGTAGTTCTTGACTGTATGTAAGAACGAATGACACCCTATGATGGTGGTAAAAATATCAGAGTTAATTCCCACTAAAATGATCAGGACCTCAGGGGACACCCAAGGGTGTTAGCTGGTGTGAACTGGTGTAATTTTTTTTTCACTGTGTAGGACAGCCTAAAATATTTATATAAACGGATGTTTTAAGTAGGTATATTTTCACCCTAATCGAGGCGAGCGTAGGAAGGTTGGAAGAAACGCCACCTGGTGGCAAAAATGCAACTAGATAATCATTCAACAAAATATTCGTTTGAAATAATGTATTTGTGGGTTCTGTTCAACAAGGTTATTTGTTTGAAATAACAACATGTTTCTTGATAGTGATGTGTTGAATCAACAAAATATAATGTTATCATAATCAATTCAATTTTGTCGAATAGCAAAAAACCTTTGATTGGTTGCACAATGAAATGATTGTTGACAAAATATGATATTGTATTTAGTGAAATCTTTGTCAAAATGATTGAATGATAAAATTTTGAAGAATACACAGAATGCATATGATTGATCGAACAATGAGATGATAGTTGGATCAACAAAATTTGTTTTATGTCAACTATAAATGTTGTAGAATGAAATAAAACTTTTGTACAATTACAATATAAAATATATAATATTCAGATCACTCTTTGTCTTTAACCTTGAGATTCGTCGAAGAACTCTCTACCAAAACTCGTATAGGGATTCTCAATGTGAACGAAATTTCAATCGATATTACGATATTGCATATCTAACGACGGTAATTTGAATGTTGTCTCATTGACCCGATAAATTTGGGATATACTCTGTGTGTTAATGTTTAAGGATGCAAAATAAGACACACTCGGCAAATATTGGAAGAACGAAATCGAGCCCAACCTTTTGATGAATATATCAAAGGTATGTACATATTATCTCTCCTGATAAATATCAAAGTATCAGCTTCATTTGCCATCAGCGAGAAGCTCTCTCAATGTCAAATATTTGCCATAGAAATTAACCGGCCTAAAACTACCAAGCTTCTCATTCATTATTCCATGTAACGCCTTCTAATTCAGTTATAAAGTTTCGAACCTTGTTCTGTTGTATTTATATGTGTCAACATGGTATACATGTTACATGTTTTACGTTTCAGGCGAAATGGAAATCATCAGGCATACGTAATAAGAGCTTTTACAAAGCCTACGCATTCCATCATATTATGACTAGAGATAATCCTCCAGCATTATTTGTCTTTGGGGAGGAGAATATTTGATAAGTATTTCCCGTTTTGTGAATTTTCAAGTAAAAGGGTAATTTGTGAAATGAATACCCATTTCTGTGATTTGAACAATGAAGAAGCGATTTTAGTCGAGTGAACGATGTTTTTTGTGTTATTTATTGAGTAAGTTTCCACTCTTGGATGGGGGTTAATTATACAGGTGTCAAATTATGAGTCAACTTTGTTTGAGTGACTTGGTTTGAGTTAATTGATGTAACTTATTCGTTAATTCAACGAACTATATATATTGTTTCCCACTTCAAACAAATTCATATTCGCAAATCTGAGTAATGAAAGCTGCCAAAACAGCCGGTTTACATTATTTTCATTTTATTGTATGTTCTGGTTCCCACGAAAAGGGATATCCTGTAATGTTCAGAGAACATCGTGAGAACCAAGGACAATGAGGTAGGAATTGGTGTTCTTCTTAAATTTCTGGAGGTTATATGCCTAAGGGAACACCTTCCTTGGCAATGTGTTCCAGAGCTTCGCTGTAAGTTGGATGAACGAGTCTTTGAAAAGAGATGTTCTGCAGGTCTCCAAAGTGACCACGAAGGGGTGCGAAGCCTCAACTCGACGGGTTATCTCGCGGGGACTGCCAAGGGAGAAACAATTGTTGATATTTCAGAAGAGCATTGTCCATGAAAATATCTATAAAATAGAGCCAGATCGCCAACTTTTTTACGGTGCTCCACAGAAGTGAGTGAGTTTGTGAGCGAGGCATCACCCACGAGACGAATTGCCCTTTTTTGGACAGAATCCAACAGTTTCAGGGAATGTTTGAGTGCTGCACTCCAAATATGGGAACAGTATTTCAGGACAGGTCAGATCTGTGCTTTATAGATCATAAGCAGCTGACTGAAAGTGAAATAGCTCCTGGCCAGAAACAGGAAACCAAGTTTTTGGGATGTACTTTTAGCAATTGATCTCAAGTGATTTTCCCAAGAAAGGTTATTGCTGATACCAAGCATCGAAATGAATGTCTCCAAAGGTATGGTTACTCCTGACAAAAAAAAACAAAATGATCGATAGAGACGAAAATTGTTCTTTTTTCAGTTGTACAAAACTGATTTTCATGGACTGGTCTCTGGATATTCGGGTTCGATATGAGAAAATCTAATTCCAGGTTTAACCCTATTAAAAGTCGAAATGCTAGCAAACATCCACTTTGACCCCCCCCCACCACTCTATTGATTGCATCGAATCGGCAACACACAAAGTAAAATTAACTCCCGGCCAATTTCGGGATGATATAATAAAAAGGCGGACGCATAAAGTCGACTGGAATAAATACATTCCGGTGGTGGGATTTTGGTTTCTCATCTGCATAAACGACCTTCATTTTCAATGAATGTCCGTATAGGAAGAGAGGGTCCTCGTAAAGATTATTGCTGTTTTCGGGGTTTGCGTACATACATTTTTAATATTCGGCCGTTTCCCAAATGATTGGCCAATAAAAGAGCAAATATGAGTCCGGGAGTTTTTACTTTTTATGACGCGAGAGCTCATCAACGGAAGACACAAAGGTTTTTATGGGAAATCGAAAAGTTGGGCTTCGGGTTTCGGAATGAGGAAACAATATAATAACGGTATATTGGATTGTTTTTATTAACTATATTCCATATCACACCACTTTACTAAAGGAATGACGGATCCCCTCTCGGTTTTTTCCCTCAATAGCTTTGAAAATAAATAATTGAAATTTGAAGCAGTTGATTTCTTCCATATTCCTAGAAATCCTCTGCAAGTTCCAAACAACTGTCAACATAGTTTTGATTCATCTCGGAAGTCATTTTATTATTTCTGGTATTTGAGGTTCAAAGCTAGGGTTTCAGTTCATTGTTTGTAGTGGTAAATACTAACCGACGAACTGTATAGTATTATTGACTAATATGTAGTGGTGAATAATAACCGTACAGGTGGTTCCCTAATAACTGGTGCTTCAGTATGTCATATTGCCTCAATCATACTATTTTGTAGTGGGTTATATTTGATGAATGTAGTGACTGCCGTCTATTTAACCACAACGCTTGGTATTCTACAGTGATCTTTAGGTATTTACAACGGATAATTTCTCTCAGTGTAATGTAATATGGTATGCTTTTTGATGCGCACTGATGTATGGATGAATTGCGTATGGAATCCACTCGTCCACTGGTATACAGCCTCTTTCCGCTCAGACTGTTGCTCCAAAAGATAACTCATTATAACAAACTGACCTTTCAGCTTCCGTTTTTCCGCCATGGAATCAAAACAGCCCGGCCAAAGTCAAGAGAGCAAAAATTCCCTGCCGGGGTAAAACCGTTTAGCTAATAGCCACGATGCATCAGCGAACAGGCAGTATATTCGCAATTATAAATATAAAAGGGTGCAAAGCCCTAGGGCTATCTCTGACAACTGAAACACCACCGAGAGTCAATTTGTGCCCCTGGAAATGCAACTCCAAACTCAGCTGGCATTAGGCCCACTATGGCTTATCGTTTTTCTGAGCAGTGTCATTTTTTTAAGGGCGTTTTCATGTGGCAAAGGGTTCGCACGTTTGGAAAGTACACGTGTCAAATGTAATACAAAGCATTCCTTCACATAACATACATACGTTTTTGATGGGGTACCCATGGATTCGATATGGACTCTATGCTTCATGAAGATTCTTGCAGTGCATGGGGAATATAATGACTCTTTTTTTGGGGCTGAAACTAGGTCAAAAGGGAAGGACCTTTATTGTATAGCGGTGAAATCATTTTTTCATAGATGCATTTAAAAAGGGACAATGCTTGAACATTTGTTCACGGAGTTGACCATTCAAACCTACTTAGTTTGAATGATATCATTTAAACAAAAAATGCGCAGTATGCGAACTATTTTCTCGTTCAAGGCCAAATACATTCAAATTAGAAGCCAGGGTAAGATCAACTGCACATTTTGACCCGTTCCATGTATGAGAAATAAGTCTACATCATTATACAGATCAATTATTCTAACTCAAAAAGTTAAGAAATGAAGAACTATTATCGAAAAATTGGATTTGCAGTATACCTTTTGATGTGCAAAGCTGGTGAAACAAAAAGACCTCTCCCAATAAGACCGAGTAAGTACAATATAAAGAAAAGACATATAACGACAAATTAAAACTATAGCTGAACATATCCTCACTGAAAATGGACAACAAATGGCAGAATGATATTAAAATCATATAGGAAGAGAAAAATCAAGGATCCACTTGCATTCTTCTGAACGGAGACATAAGCATTTGATCCAGTTCAGTTGATATAGATAGAACATGGAAAGTTTGATATTCCCTTGTTAAATCTATATTTCTCTTTTTCGAACATTGTTTGAACTAAAGTATCACTGACAATTTTTTGAATTTTTTTTAGGCCCTCTCATAGTGATATTTTCAAACGTATAGTGATGTATGTTGGGGCAAATCATCTGATTTATTCTACTATACTAGCTGACCCGCCAAACGATGTTTTACCATAAACATTATTTCTAGAAAATATTTTTCAAGTTTATTTCTCAACACACTTTCATCACTTTACTCTCTACTTTTTTCAGTTGGTATATCCATAAAAGCATGTTTCTTCAGTTTTTCAAGCTATTCTATCTATTTTATATCTTCATTTTTTCAAACTTCTCTTCATTTTCTACTTCCTGATAGTTTGACTATCTATAGAAGCGTGTTTCATTAGTTTTTCAAACTACTATTCATCACAATAGCTGATCCGACAAACGTTGTTTTTCTATATACATTTATTTCTAGAAATTATTTCGTTTTCTACTTCTTCTCAGTTTGAATATCCATACAAAAACGTGTTTCTTCAGTTTTTCAAACTACTATTTTTTCATTTTCTACTTATTTTTAGTTCGACAACCGATCTCTCCAGTTTTCCAAACTAGATTTCCTTTATCTACTTTTATTAAGTTTGGCCTCGAGTTAAGCTATCTATAAAAGGGTGTTGCATTTTAGTTTTTCAAACTACTATTTATCACAAAGCTCGTTTACCACATTGGATCTGTCATCTTCAATTTCCCAATTTTGAAGAAAAAACATAATCTCTGATCCTGAAAACCCACAGATACCAATTTTGATTAGAATCGGATCATAAATACGAAACTCGTCCATCATATTGGATACGTCATTTTGAATTTCCAAATTTTGACGAGAGAATCATAATCTTTGACCCCAAAAACCCCCATACAATTTTTGAATGGATTCGGATCATAATTACAAAACTCGCTCGCCATATTGAATAATTATGCGATCTTGAATTTCGAAAATTTGGACGAAATAATCATAATCTCCGACCCCGAAAACCCCCGGAAACCAATTTTGAAAAATATCGTATTATAATTGAAACCTCGTCCGCCATATTGGATTCGTCATTATGAATTTCCTACTTTTGACGACAGAATCATAGTCTCCGACCCCGAATACCCCAGATACCAATTTTGAATAGAATCGGATCAAAACTACTAAACTCGTCCGCCATGTTGGAGCCGCCATCTTGAATTTTCAATTTGAAAACTAGTTCACGACCGATTCTCAAACAAACCGGATATGCAAAAAAATGTTCATAAGAATAGGCAAAGCCGTTTCGGAAGAGTTTGGAAACAAACACCGAGACAGGGACAGGAGAATTTTATATATTAGATTGATATTATGAAATATGCATGGCCATGAAGGAAATAAATAATGGAGAATAAGGCTTCGGAAATACCTCTCGCTCTATTCACCCCCCGAGTTCATTTAAATCAGCCCATCAATTCTTGATCCTCCGAGAAAAATCGTTCGACAATAAAATTTTATCTCTCCGAAAAGTACGGCAATTACAACAAAAGAACAGGAATTATGAAAATAATAACCTCCAATTAGCGGGCCTCGGAGTACAGGGCGTAATCCTATTAAAAAACAAACCGCAGGAAACTTTTATAATAATTTCAGCTTTGCATTCTTATTAGGGCAATTAGAATACTTCACCTCATTCGCTATAAGCATTGCATAAGTCGAAATTGCCAAGGATTTGTAAAGGGCGCTCTGTTGGAGTTGGGGTGGTTTCGCGTATCGTATACGGCCAGATTAAACTATGCCGAAAAATAGGTAGGAAATACGAGGGTGAAGTCTAAAGAAATCTATGACGAAATACTCTGGGAAATACGACGACGTATTAGTGATATAGTCCATTTATTGCTGTATCAGAATCTAAAAATTTGAAGATATGTTCAGTAGCGTGCAATGCTTCTCGTTTTAAGGTAGATGGAGATGAACGCCATTGAGCCGTTCCGTCTCCGTAGTAAATCCTGACATGTTGCCTATTCACAAATTAGATTAGATTTGGAATGGGGCCTTCAGGCTATCTGCCTCCACACTGCGACCTTTTCAAATCTATTGTGTCTGCCCTCAAAATCGATTCGAGTTCTTCGGCTATCCCCGCCTTCTCAATGAGACTCCATAGGCTAGCTTTCAGATCACCTGTGTATCTCTGGGCTCCTGGTTTTTCCTCACCCAGCGTAAGGAACCTTAGTCTTGACAAGCCCTCACAGTGGCAAAGTATGTGTACTGCTGTTTCTTCCTCTTCTTGACAGAACCTGCACAGCAGTTCTTCAGTCAGACCTATCGTACTCATGTGTTTGTTGAGCCTACAATGCCGTGTGAGAAGTCCCACTGGTATTCTAGTTAAACTTCGTTTCTGGCTCAGTAGATATTCTGTGAATGTTGGCGATGGTTTTTTAATAAACTCTTCAGCCTGTCTCATTCCTGGCGAGTTGTTCCACCATTCTTGAGATTTGGTTTGCATCCATGATTTGATACTAGTCTTTTGTATAGCTTTCGCAATACCACAGAAGGGTTCTGGGCCATTAAGAGCTTTGTTTGATCCTGTTCGGGCAAGTGAGTCTGCCTCTTCATTGCCCTCGTACCCTGTATGTGCTGGTGCCCATGCTAGAGCCAATCTGTTCTGACTGCCCAGTGCATTTAGGGTTTCTAAGCAGTCCCATACTAGTTTTGAGTTAACTTGCATAGAGTTGACTGCTTTGATTGCCGCCTGGCTATCTGAATAGATTGCAATGCCTATTCACAAAACTAAATTGCGAATATTACCAATGATACTCGCGTGTCGATTCGCGTTATCAAATGTCTCCAATAAACTACACTATTCCTACTCCATATCAACGATTTGTTGGAAGCAACTTCATGTCCAGTACACAGCTTCGCGGATGATAGTATACCCTCCATACCGCCTTCTCTTCCAGGGCTCCAATACCAGCCAGGCAAATCAAAAACGAACGAGGAAGAAATGTTGACAACATAAATATGGACTTGGCAACTGTTATCTACTGGGGATCCAATATCTTGGTAGATTTCAATGCAAACAAAACACAAGCATGCCTTTTCTCTGGAAAAGCCGATCTCACTGGGCCCAACATAAGCCTGTCAGGAGTAAATACCTTTGAAGACATCCATTTCGATGCTTGGTATCACTATCAGCAATAACCTTTCTTGGGAAAATCACGTGAGATCAATTGCTAAAAGGGCATCCCGAACACATGGTGTTCTGTTTCGTGCCAGAAACTATTTCACTTCCAGTCAGCTGCTTATGATCTATAAGGCTCAGATCCGACCTGTCCTGGAATACTGGAATATTTGGAGTGCAGCACCCAAACATACCCTGAAACTGTTGGATTCTGTACAAAAAAGGGCAATTCGTCTCGTGGGTGATGCCTCGCTCACAAACTCACTCACTTCTCTGGAACACCGTAGAAATGTTGGCGATCTGGCTCTATTTTATAGATATTCTCATGGACGATGCTCTTCTGAAATATTAATTGTTCCTCCCTTGGCAGTCCCTGCGAGATTATCCCGTCAAGTTGAGGCTTCGCACCCCTTCGTGGTCACTTTGGAGACCTGCAGAACATCTGTTTCCAAAGACTCGTTCATCCAACGAACAGAGAGGCTCTGGAACACATAACCAAGGGAGGTGTTCCCCGAGGCATATAACCTCCAGAAATTTGCGAAGAACACCAATTCCTACCTTATTTCCCTTGGTTCTCCTGTGAATTTCAGAATGTTGACACAATTATTGTCGCCACCTGTTCCTGATCGTAGGTGATCCATAATTTACAGTGGAGGTGATTTAAATCAGGAGGGGTGAAAGAACTTACAGTAACTCCACCACATAATCAATTTAATAATGACCAACGTTCATGGTCAAAAAGACATGTTTCGAAGGATTAATCCTTCATCATCAGCAAATTCATAAAAAGAAGAAAATCTGTAAGAAGTGAACAACCCTTATGTTAGCTTTTAAGTATTGTTGAAAAATCTGAATATACCTACCATTATTGGTGGAAAAAGATTACTTACATAGCCTAAAAAACTATTTTCAAACCGCGCATAGTGTACCTGTTAGAGAACAAACATTATAACAACTCTATGAGAGCCTAGATTTGAATGAATATAAGAGGTAAAGGGTGGTTCAGAATCATGAATAGTTTCGACACAAAAAATCTCGATTTTTCACACCCTATATCTCTGTAATAGTCACTGCTAGACCCCAAGTATAATGAGTCAATGAAATCAGCTCTTCAGGGAGAATATAAAAATGAAATAATATACAGGGTGTCCCATTTAAAAAATCAAAGTTGTTGCTTCTTTTCAATATAAGCGGCATCGGGGGACCTGATTAGTAGGTGACTATGAAACAAAAAAATCAAGTGCAGAATTTCTTGTCACCTATCGTGCCGAAGTTTAGAAATATTTTCCGCCAGCCACTTCATGAATCTCGCAAATCATCCTTCCTGAAGATATTCAAAATTCAAACCATACTTGAGACCATTATTCTGGCGGGAAAGTATTCGAGATACGTAATTCTGATATTTTATGCGGACGTAAAACGAACATAAAGCAGAAAACTATAAACTATATAATGCGCTCTGTGCCTGCTTTCATTGCGCATATTAAACGTTGTAATACTACAATATTTTTACAACCCATAAAATTGAGAGCTGATGGAATGGGAAGACGTGATGGAAATCAGGAAATCTTCTCAGTTTCTCCTCACAGATAATATTTCCTATACACAGTAGCTGCATCAGCTTGAATACTGGTACAATGAACTGATGAAGCTACTCCCATTCCTGGATATTCCTAGAATATTTTCTAAATATGCTAGAAGAGAAGAGTATATTCCGAATATCTACCGAATATTCCTAGGATATATATGTGCCTCTGGAATATCCAAAAGAGTGAAATTATACAATCACCTACCTGTCGAAATCACCACCATCATATCTTTGAAATTGTTTAGAAAAAAGTTTGAAATCCCTTTTAACTGAAATGGCATACTATGATATTGATGAGTTTTTCTGTGGAAGGAAATTGTTATGTACAAAATCATTCAACTCGATTACTGGCCTAGTGGTTGAGGCGTTGATCTGACAATCTGAAAGTTACGAGTTCGAGCCCATCTTGGGTCAGCTATCTTCAATTATGAATATGTTTAGTGGAATATTCTAGGAACATTCATTCATTGATATTCCTGCACTATCCCTGGAATTTTCCGAAAATCATCTGAATATTTCTAGAAAATTATAGGTACATTCTGAATATATACGGAATATTCCTTGTGAATATTCTAGGAATATATACATTCTTCTCCACCAGCAAATTCAGGGAATTATCCGTAGAAGATATGTATGTCCCTGGCATGTTCATGAATATTCTCAATATCAAAAAATAATATTCCATGAATATTCATGGAATAGCTGATGCTGTCTGGGCTGTGTTTGGAAATCATATCGTTTGTGAAGTTTTTACATTTGCCATGAATTTCTATCAAGTAACGGCAGAGTAAAAAAATAGGTACTGATATTTCCAGCAATGATTGGCTCTGTCGAAGCAGTAACCTAACCTGGCCTTTATTGATTCTGATAGAAATTTTTCGAAAAGATCGTTTTGTTATCGGAAAGGCGTATACGCAACATCGTTATATCGAACAGGAAAAAGCAATTTTCGTTTGTGAACCCTTTCATATCAAAGTGGCGAATAATCTGACACTTTCATATATATTTCTCACCCTTGTAACGTGTGCGCCAACCCCCTAGTGGGCGAAGTGACGTTTCGTTCTCATACAGGGTGTATCACTGTCGCAAATACTGCGAAATTCGACCGACAACGCTTGACAGGTGATAGCCCTCGTGATTTCATAATCACTGAGATAGGGACATACTGTCTTCAAGTGTTCAGTTCTCGAGATACAGGGCGTTGAAGTTAAGAAATTTAAATAGGTTTATCGCAATATCTCAAGAAAAATGGAATATAATGCATTCAAATTCGGTATATGGTTTCATCTTCCAATGGTGAATTTCTTGACCAGAAAGACATTACGAATTTTTTACCCAGAGGTGCGCTACAGAGGGTCGTGATTACTTTCTCTCCCATTTTTTCTACGCCACTGATGGAATTTCGATAATTTCCAATTTCTCGAATTGATTGTTCAATTATGTTGAAAAACTGCATCATCTTCAACTGAGCTAAAATGAACAGTTATCGAGATATTTGACCCAAAATAGAAGTTTGCCTAGTAATTTTTCATCTTCTTCAGTAGTAGAAGATTACAAAAATTTTTGTTTTCTCTTCATGCGTGGAATAACTATTTCTCTTCGGCTACAGAATGAGATCTGAATAGAATCTAATCTACTCAACACCAGAAAAATATTTTTGAAATTTTCTTCAACTGAAAATGATGAAAGATGACTATGCAATCTTCTATTTTGGGTCGAATATCTCGAACAAAATTGAACAATGAATTCGAGGAATTGGCGTGTACACCGTAGTAAAACTTTTAACTCAAACCATGTTTATAATGATCCTTTTATACCTAAATAATGATTGACGATATAATTCGATCGAAAAATTAACTGGAATGTTTTATTTTTGGACATAAATAATAGTACCACCTGAAAACGGACCCTCTCATGACGTAAAAAACTCATCTCGCCATAGTTAAAAGAAAATACCAAAAGCGCGACAGAGACTGAGGCAACTGATATATTGATTCTTTCAACTGTGATCTCGCGCTAATTGACTCTGTCAGAAATCATGTATCATTCATCTCTGTCTGGAATAGTCTTGTTTCAGTATTAGGGTTATGACGTCACATCATCGCCTCGTTTTCAGAGGTCCGAAAAATCGGGGATTTCAATAATTTTTTACAAAACGTAGGGAGCTCACAGCAAGAAACGGTTTGCGGTGGTGAGCTAGTTTGGGTGAGTTCTATCAAATTATGAAATAAAAATTTTTGTGATATAAGCCCATTGGAAATAACTGAAATTTAATTAGTGGCGTAGAAAAATGGGAGAAAAAGTTGCCACATCCCCCTGTATGGCACCAGTGGATAAAATGTCCGGAATGGCTTCCTGGTTATTTTTTTCACTGTGTATAGATCATTCAGATCGATTGAAGATCTGGCATGATCCTATTACTCATCAGGGGAATTCGATAATTCAAAAATGGAACACCCTGTATTTCCACCCTCGCACAGCAGTTGGCCACTGACGGTCCTAACTTATATAGGCTTATTAAAGTGTGCGTGTTCATTTTGATCTCCAAGGAATAACACAATCTAAATTCTGAATGTGAAATCGTCTAATACCGAAGGTATATAGGTATATGTGAGGACGTTTTAATCAAGAATGATGTATTGATTTGGGTTTTTTGAATTGCAGACGCAATCAAGAATGGCACGCTATTCGTATACGTATACTCTTTGTGTGATGGAGAAAGGTGTGTAGACCAAAATTACTTGAGACCGATTGTCTTTTGATATACAGTGTGACCCACTTCTATTGGAAACACCCCTGTATCTTACGTAATCGTTGGGTAAGGATCCTGAAATTTGTTGGAGCGAGAGATATAACAAAAATGCACTCTATGTCCAAGTGGGGTCATCTTCAGTGATATACACTGCTTGCCAACAGCTATGGAACCACCGCAATTTCCGGAAAATGATATTAGGAGTCAAAATAGGTCGAAAGTCATTTATTCAGATTCGGAATCAGGACGCCCAATTCACTAACTATTCATAGTTTTCCTAGAAAATTTTCAGGATATTCAACCCCTTCACCGATAGAGCATTCATCCTATCCTTAGAATTTCAAATAACAACCCCCCACTTATTTCGCTATTTTTGAGATCTTTATGTGATTTCCGTTACATCTTTTTTCAATTTTTTTCCCTCAAAATGGCAATAGTCATCAGTAGATAATGGCAGAAGTAACATACAGACCTAACAAATTGCTCTATAAATTCTACAAAATGTTCTTCATTGTTTTTTAAGCACAAGTACAATCGATATTGCATAGACCTTCAAAAAGATGAGGCGAACAATTCGATATCGGCCGAAGATGCTTAAAAAAAATGGAGATCATTTTGATCCATTTATATAGTAAATTGTCAGGTCTGTAAAGTCAAGTTTATTGCCATTTTGAGGAAAAAAGAAGATGTACCTATCTATCTATAAAATAAGTAAGGGTTGCTATTCAAAATTTCAAGGGTAGTTGCACTGACAAAGGAGGGGTTGAATATATTCTTCAAAAAAGGCGATCGACTTTCTATTTTGAACTATAGGCCTATAGCCTTATTGAGTATTTTATCAAAAATATTAGAAAAAGCAGTATCCAGAAAGATACACGAATTTCTCGAGAAATATAATATTCTAAGCCCGAACCAACATGGTTTCAGAGGAAAACATTCAACGGAAACAGCTATTACTGATTTTGTACAAATGGTTTATGAAAAAATGGAAAACGAGGAGTACATTGTTGGCTTATTTTTTGACTTGTCACGTGCTTTTGATTGTCTGAATTATGAATCTATTTTATCGAAACTTTCAACGATAGGATTTCGTGGACCAATACTGAACTGGATAAAATCATTCTTAAATGGACGGAAGCTGATAGTCAAGGTGAATGACCAAACATCAGGAGAATTCCTAGTGGATACAGGAGTTCCACAAGGAAGTGTCTTGGGACCACTGATTTTTTTGTTGTTCATCAACGATCTTCCTGCCTACATAACTGATGGAACAGTATTTATGTACGCGGATGACACGTCGATAATTGTATCAAGTGTCGACAAAGCCGAATTGAACACAAAAATAAAAAATGTTTTAGATCAATTTAATAACTGGTGTCATAAAAATAGACTAATTATAAACTATTCCAAAACTGTTACATTGCAATTTCACAGACCATCTGTAGAACGACTTGACATTGAGAATTTCTACACAAACAAGTACTCGCTCACACCAAGCAACACTTGTAAGTTCCTGGGTACATTATTGGATGAAAATCTTAGATGGGACGAAAATATCAATTATATCTGTTCGAAACTGAATCGACAATATTTTGCTCTTAGGAACTTGATCAATTGCCTGAATGAAGAGGGAATCATGTCAGTGTACTATGCATTGGTATACTCCACGATTAACTATAACATCATCACGTACGGTCTCGCCACAAGTAGCAATAGAGTATTCATGGCACAAAAAAGAATTGTTCGCCTCATCTTCAAAATTAATCCTCGAGATTCTTGCAGGAATGTATTCAGAGACAATAAAATATTGACGTACACCGGAATTTATTTATATAAATTACTAATCTATATTTATAAAAATAGAAACAACCTCAAGATGAATCGTGATCATCATGACTACCATACACGACGCAAAAACGAATTTAGACTCAAGCCTCATGTCCTTTGCTAGCTGTAAAAGTCTCCAAAATAGGCTGGTACATATTTTATCAATTTTCTACCTTCTGAACTGAAAAATCAAGCGAACTTGTTTCAGTTCGAACGCAAACTGAAACTGTTTCTCATTGCTAATGTTTTTTATAATACACAAGAATATGTTTTATACTGTCAACGTGCATCCTCATGATTATAATGTATATTGAAAAATTTATTTCACTTTAATATTGTATTCATTTTTTTATTCATGTGTTTATATGTTCTTTTAGGATATACCAGAATGTTAATGTATATAAATTTTTAAGTTTTTTGAATTGTACCTATATATAATTCAAATTTCGCATTCCCTTGACTTGTCAATCCAGTTTGTAATTGGTATTTTATGATCAATAAACTATCTATCTATCTATCTATCTATAATATAACAACAAATTCGTCAAAATATGTTCCCCTCGATATATGTATATACATTGACATGTATGTATTGAGACGGAATATTCTCAGATAAAATTATGAACTTGAAAAAAATATATATCTTCCAAGATATACATTGAGAATTTGCATTCTCTGAGTGATTAAAATACGAATTCTTTTTCCGTTTATTCAACAAAAAACAACTATACTTTCCTGGCTATATGCCACGAAGAACATTGAATTATATTTATAGAACGAACACGATAAGAATTTGACAACAAAATCTTCTGAAGTTGAGAATTTGCAATCTCCTCCAGATGAAATATGTATATGCACATAATATTATCATTCTGAATATTCAACAGAAAACAACTACTTTCCTGGCTATTTGCCACGTCGCACATTGAATTATATCTGTTGAGCATCCAAATGGAGAGCATGAAAAATTTAATTTTTCATTATGTTCTGGTTCCTTACACCATCATATGGTAACAGGGATTTTGATAATATATATAAATGTTCTGGTTCCCACGAGAAGGAAAATCCTGTAATGTTCAGAGAACATCGTGAGAACCAAGAGAAATAAGGTAGGAATTGGTGTTCTTCTTGAATTTCTGGAGGTTATATGGAATTGATGAAAATGCAAACTCTTTTTGAGACACCTTGTACTACCGGTGAATCACGGCAGGAGAAACCTATAACAGGAAGTTATATGTATATGAACGCACAATGGAAATATGATACCTAACCCTAACCATCAAAAAAACGCTTATTATACAGAAACACTATAATATGCCCCCGAGAACCTGTCAATTATAAAATAATTCCCTTAGCATAAAATCCATCCAGACAAAGGAATCCCACCCCCCTATATGCCTCATAATGCATTTTATTGAGGTAATTCCATATACCATGTCACATGACGGGTAGTATATTATGCTCCTACATCACAAGTCCGCGTTTTCGAACTTCAAAACAAAACATTTTAAGGACCCCATAAAATATAACGAATTCAGCACTGAATCACTGGCATAAAAATATGTGACAGTTCTCAAACTAATCTCTCTTTTTTGCTGTTCAGCGAACGTATGAGGGGAACTGATACGAAAACTCGTACGAAAGTAGGATCACAGTTGTACTATACCTATATTCTTTTCATTCAGGAAGAATATTTCTGAACAGGTTTTTCCAGAGGATCTCATATTTTACAGCACATTATAAGTACATTTCATCCTTTCAAATCGGGAAGGCTCTATATACCGGGTGACACGGGAGACAAGTAGCAGCCTGTAGTTTTTTTATTTGAAAAGATAAAATTTTGAAACTCACAGGGGGTATATAATAAATGGTAGCGAACTTAACGACAATTTTTTTCAACCATCTGTTGGACCGGAAGTGACCCCAACTTTTTTTTTTAAAGTCACCCTGCACATTTCTTCATTCTATCTTTTTCGCCTTGAAATTCTCTATCCAACCATGTATCACAAAGTGGCATTTATTTCTTAATTCGCTGTTGAATTGCTTTTTATTCAAAAAGAATAAGTTGGCTGGGACATGAATTCGATGATATATCGACACTTGGTAGGCTTTGAAATTTGAAGATCATTAGTAAATCGATATTATTAAAAATGTTTTGATATTCTGATCAATGTCTGCAGGTTGTCAATATCTTGTTTGCGTCAAGATGAAAACATTCGAAAATAACTCATGATATTGAGGAATCTAAGATAGGAACATATTTTTTCGAATTCAGCTACTCGTACAGAAACTATATCTGTCTTTTATTTTCGCCATGTACCTATCACATGATCCTCCCATTTGGAGTAATAAAACTAAAATCGTTCCTCTTATACGGTGATCCACAGGGTTATCAGTCTATTTTTCCATAATTTTTTGACTTAGTAGGCGGTGTACCTACACAAAATGTTTTATGTGTTTGACAGTTAATCGATTGCATCAATAATTTTTATTCTTCATTTGTGTGTTAATTAAAATTGCATTGCATTGATTGCTGATATTTGAAGGGGTTGATTCTTTGATTCATTTTAAGAAGAAAACTGCATATGAACGTATGTCCTGAAAGTCTTAGCTTTTGAGATACAGGGTGATGAACTTCTGAAAAATATTCAGTTTCCTGATAATAACTGAGACGATATTGTATACATCTGCATGAAATTTGGTATACACGTCTTTTATAAATCAATCAATAAAGGTGCATTTCATTATGCACACAACTTTTTATTTTCTCTACCAGTGGCACCGTTACGGGAACAGCTTTATTGTTTATATTTTACTTAAAAGTGGGCAAGGACGGACAATTTTTAAATTTCGTACATTTCTATGAAAGGCTATTCAACTATGTACAAAAAAACCTCTTGTTGATACTCGATAGAACGCTTCGTTTCAGAGAAAAAACTGAAGAACGAGACCAGACTTTTGATGTCTGAGTACTCCATTCTGGATAACCACAGTATGTGACATGTTGAAATCTTCATACCGATTCAGTCACATAGCAGACTGAATTTTGCCATCACGAAAAGATACAGAGCGGACAAAAAAAATCTATGCATATTTTCGACATTGACATGAAGTTTGATTCTTGAAATGGGTCGAATAATCGTCCCTTGAATATTAACATAGCATTAAGGGTCACCCTGTATGGTATGGCAGATGTCAAAATTCATAAATCACTCTGTATGTCAGTAACGAAGCGGTTTTGGATATTTGTATACGGCATTTTGCTATCATATTGGCCATCCCTATAACCCCATAGGTTTTGTCGGTTTGATCTCTGGACACCCTGTAGATACCTAGGAAGCAAATTGGAAAACGCACTATAAATAAAGTTCATGATGAAAATATGCTTATCATTATAATTAGTGATAACGACCGATTCCAGAACTCGTATAATGCTCGAAATTTGATCATCTCATAAGACTGAATGCCCCATATTACCTGATATTGAATAATAAAGATTCCCTACAATGAACCGCATTATGTGCCCTTAGGGCATGATTCCCCACACGAGGCAAGGGCATTGTCACATGACCAAACCGAGTATCCCTGCTCCCTTCATCACCGCCACCAACACAAAGCCGGTTACCCTACGAATGGAAAGATTTTATCTGCCCAATTACACATCGTGGACGATCGAGGTATGGAAAATCTTGATCTGGCTCTCTCGGTACCTATTAGGCCAGACGATCACCTCGAAAATTCATCCGAAAAAGAATAACAGTTAACGTGACCATTTATTCATTGACTCACAACGAGACATTGGTTCATTCAGGTCTATTAACAGGTAATCAATGGAAACAAAAACACGTTTTCGAAGTTATTCATACAAATAAAGTTAGCTTTAAAGTTATGAAATAAAAAATACACCCAAAATGTTTGGTTGATTTATATTTATCAGAGAAACAAATTTTTTTATCGCTTCGACCGCACGAAAGGGAATCCCTATGCTGTTCAAAAAACATCGTGCGTTCCTAGGGAGGATAGGGATAGGAGGTAGGTATTGGAATTTTTTTTGAACTTCTGGAGATCAAATGTTGTTGGGAATACTTCCTCAGGCAATGAATTCCAGAGCCTAGCCGTTCTATGGATGAAGGAGATTTGATAAAGTCCTGTTCGACATCTTTCGAGGTTGACAACGAAAGGATGTGCTGACTGGGCTTGTCTAGTTCGTCTGACTGGTATTGCTAGTGAAGGGATGATATCAGAGATTTCCGAAGAACATTTCCCGTGGAAGTATCGATAGAAAAGCGAAAGGTCGCCGACCTTTCTACGGTGTTCCAATGATGTCAAAGAGTGAGTGAGTGTGGCGTCACCCACCAGGCGGATGGCTCTTCTCTGGATGGAATCTAAGAGCATCAGCGTATGTTTTGGTGCTGAACCTCATATGTGGGAACAGTATTCTAGAACAGGCCGTATCTGCGCTTTGTAGATCATGAGGAGCTGTTGAGGTGTAAAGTAGCTTTTCGCACGGAACAAGAATCCGAGTTTTTGTGAAGCAGCTTTTGCGATGGATCTGACATGAAAAGAGTGTTGCTGATGGAAATACCGAGCATAGATATGGTGGGCTTGGTGGGGATGGTGGTTTGCTTTAATATAGCTGGTGAGGATTTCAAGTAAGAATGAGACTCTTGGCAAATTTTCATTATATTCAGCTTGATTATCAACATAGCCTTCGGAACTGGAATTTGTAACATGGGTTTTCTCAGATGTACACAATTTGTTCATCACAGAAAATACTCTTTCTACTGGAGCATTTGTAGCAGGCGAACATAAAATATATTCAATCAAAATAAAAAAGTTTTTATGTTGGAGATTGTTGGCGTGAAAGTGTTTCGTTACTTCTACCCAACGAGTTTCTGTGGAAACATTTAGATTATTCCCTTCGGTTACTTTTTGCGATGTAATGTAGTTAGAAATCAATGAAAATGCGTCAAAAACTTGTGAATCTCCATTACAGGTAATATCTTCCTACTTGACTACTAAAATTTTTGAGTGATTCTTGAAAACGGGACAATTTTGCATCCCGGAGTTCATTCCGGGGACACCGGGAATCGTTATCGTAACAAGGGACAGTCCCGTTCAAAACGGAACGTCTGGTCACGTTATGTAAACCTGAAAAATGGGACACTCAAAACTAAAGAAGAATTGTTGTTGTTGTAGGTACTTTTTCCCTCCTGAAATCCAAACTGGTTTGTGTTAAGTAAATTGTATATGAAGACCACAGGGGGAAAAGGGGAAATGTCACAAAAAGTAAGTTTCGAGATAAACGCATTTCAAAGTTTTAAACCTCCTTACTTTTTGCAAGTTGGAGGAAACTGAAATCAAACCATCTGGACTCAGTTGATGGAGTGAAATGAGCAATAATTTTTTTTTTTTGAGGTATGATGAATTGCAAGTTTGAAATCACTGCAGAAGCAGTATCAATAGTTTCTTGGGGTTTTTCCTGGATTTCTTGTTCCATAACCGTTAACCAAAGCTGTTTTCATAAATTTCAGTTTGTTTGTCAAGATACGAATTCCACAAACTATACTACTACTAATTATGACAAAACGCTTTCCAAATTTTTTCTCAATTTTTGTGTTTTCGCCAGCGTAAAAAATTGTATACACACCTCAGGACAGAATGCTATTTTTCCCTCGGTTCGCACTAGAATGTACTATTTCATTTCTCTAACCGAAAATTATGTGACAATATCTAGATAGCAATATCAAAATTTCTTTCTCTGTCACACTCATCGAGCATATAGAAACTTAAAACGCGAAAAATACAGGTTGTCCCATTTGAAAATCCAAAGTTTGAGTCGTTTCCGGTGAAATCGTTTTGTCAATTAATGAGCAATTTGGTATACTTGCTACCTGACAATTTTCAAAATCCGATCTCGAATGGTTCAGAAGTTAAAGCTCTGGCCGTTTTTGTGCATTTCTTTGTAAAAGTAGAAGTCGTTTATAAAATTTCTCTTTACTGAACTACTATCACAGGCTTCGGTATACGAAATAGCACTTTCCTTTCTTCACATGAAATCTCCCGTGCTATCTGATTTAAATCCCATCATATTTGTAGAGTCCAGTCCGGTTTACCTATTCTGTGATTCCCCTAGCTCAGGAAGAGGAGGATCGAAAACTGGGTCGAGTACAATAAACCAAAGTTCCTCATGATGGGATATCCCCTCTGATATACTTATAGTAACAATGAGATCACCAGTCCGGCAATGTAAGTCCGTGACAATGGAAGGGTAACACGAGTGGAAACTACTTTTTATTGTGATTTCCGCATGGTATTAATGGCCGACGGGCACACTAATAGAAGGAATTAAACACTTCATGCGATGTTGAAACTCCTGAAGTTTTGACCAGAAGACCATTGAGTCATATTGATGGAGAGAGAGAGAAATTTCTTTATATTTGAACAAGTCATATTTTGTTCTAGAACTAAATATCCTGATCTATAGAATGATGCTTATTTACTAGATATGTATTGGATTCACAGGTGTGTAAATGTTAATCTCAAATCAGTAAACTCGAAATTATGACCGAATTTTGAATTTATCCTAATATAAGTTTTCTCTCAAACAGGTCTCTCCATGTAGTGGTCGACAGAGTTTCATCTGACTCTCTTATCATCAGAGATTCATCAAGTCAAGTAGCTTGATATTTTAACAAACTACTTGACTTGACTTGAAAATCAAGCTCGTGGCAAATTACGTACTTGACTTGACTTGAATTTGAGATATTTATTACTTGACTTGAAATCAAGCTACTTGATAATACTTGATCTTGATACGCACGAGTCGCACGGCGTATATTTCTGCAAGCTTTAGTTGATGTTCGGTGCTCACGCTTAGACAAAATACGGGGGTTCCCCGAGATCCGAGCTGACTGTATCGATCGCGCCGTCAGTCTTACGATGCCATTTTCATTTCATCAGTTATATACAGGGTGACTCACGGTCGATGGTAGGTTAGACGTTCACGTTTATGATAGGAACGCAACGCAGGATTTTTCTGAAAATTTCGCATCTCACATTTCATCACCGGTACTATCGATCTAATATATTTTCAAAATCACGACGTTGCCGCTTCTATAGAAAAGTAGGAACCACTTTGTTATTTCGAATTGAACACCCTGTATTTTATTGCATTTTCTGATTCTCCTTGAAGAGTTGATTTCATCGATACATCACACTCGGGGTATAGCGGAAAAGATTATGGAGATATAGAGTGCGAAAAATCGAGATTTTTCAACTTCAGGAATTTTTTGTGTATGCGAAATTTTCAGAAAAATCCCGCGTCGCGTTCTCCATAAACGTCTAACCTATAACATCGACCGTGAGTCACGCTGTATAGATACACAATAAAACTGCTGAAAATCAAGTAGCTTGATAGAACTACTTGATTTTTCAAGTACTTGATAAATAATTACTTGACTTGACATTAAAAAACTTTCGCTTGACTTGAACTTGACTTGATTTCAAGTCAAGTCAAGTCAAGTAGCTTGAATATCAAGTCAAGCCGTGAATCTCTGCTTATCATAAATGCTGGTGTTCCGTAAGGATCAATTCTAGCACCAACACTATTTCTACTCCATATCATGCAACGATTTGTTGGAAGCAAGTTCATGTCCAGTACACAGCTTCGCGGATGATAGTACCCTCCATACCGCCTTCTCTTCCAGGGCTCCAATACCAGTCAGGCAAATCAGAAACGAACGAGGGAGAAATGTTGACAACATAAATATGGACTTGGCAACAATTCTCTAATGGGGATCCAATAACTTGGTAGATTTCAATGCAAACAAAACACAAACATGCCTTTTCTCTGGAAAAGCCGATCTCACTGTGCCAAACATAAGCTTGTCAGGAGTAACCATACCTTTGAAGACATCCATTTCGATGCTTGGTATTACTATCTGCAATAACCTTTCTCGGGAAAATCACGTGAGATCGATTGCTAAAAGTGCAACCCAAAAACTTGGTTTTCTGTTTTGGGCCAGGAGCTATTTCTAAGGCACAGATCCGACCTGTCCTGGAATACTGTTTCCATATTTGAAGTGCAGCACCCAAACATACCCTGGATTCTGTCCAAAAAAGGGCAATTCGTCTCGTGGGTGATGCCTCGCTCACAAACTCACTCACTTCTCTGGAACACCGTAGAGAAGTTGGCGATCTGGTTCTATTTCATAGATATTCTCATAAACGATGCTCTTCTGAAATATCTACAATTGTTTCTCCCTTGGCAGTTCCCGCGAGATTAACCCAATGAGTTGAGACTTTGCACCCCTTCGTGGTCACTTTGGAGACCTGCAGAACATCTCTTTCCAAAGACTCGTTCATTCAACGAACAGCGAGGCTCTGGAACACATTGCCAAGGAAGGTGTTACGAGAGGCATTTAACCTCCAGAAATTTAAAAAGAACACCAATTCCTAACTTATTAACCTTGGTTCTCACGATGTTCTCTGGACATTACAGGATATCCCTTTTCGTGGGAACCAGAACATGAAAAAAAAAACAACTGATGATTCCAATTTTATCTCGTACACACGGAGATGAAGGAGATCAATTTTTTTTCTGTAATTTCTTCGTCACTTTGTCGCTCGTTCCACTGTAGTTGGTTTCCTCTAATCGTTTCTTCCTTTTCAATTAAGGCGCACTTACATCGGTCCCCCTAACGAGTCACTAGTCCGAAACTTAGGTAATGGGATTGCCGCTGCACCCGAGAGAGGGTGTCAAAGACACGTCCCGCAATTAGTAAGTAGGCCGTGGAAGACGTCAGCGACACTCGAAACAAGTTCAGTAAGCAACCGGCTTTCTCGACAACAGAGCAAGAACAGAGCTATCCAGATTTATTCGTATTGATAAGTCATCCCCCGATCATTTGATAATAATAATAATAATAATAATAATACATTCATTGTTCATCATATGTGATATGTGGATATACATCATATAGATATTGCAAATATACATTTCGATAAACAATTGGCATATAGGCTCAGAATGTGGAACGCATCCACTTCTGTTCTTCCACCAATGCCATTCGGATGAGGAATAAAAATGAAATCAGTTGGCAAGTATATCATTGGTATATGAAAGGAGGAAAAAGAAAGCAGGAAAGAACGAAGAAGAGAGAAGAAGAGTAACTTTCGGCTATTGAGTGTCCAGTAGAATACTTTTATATTTGATCTTGAATGAGGTTTGTGATCTATTGAGGAAAGAGAGGGGTACAGATTGTTAATACTCGATGCAATATTATAGGAAAAAGACCGTTCAAATAGAGTTTTGGAGTGACTTGGAATTTTTAAAATGGTTTGACGCCTTATATTTAGGTTATGCACATCCGTTCGGTACGACACTTTTTCGAATGAATAGGGTTGCAATTTCCAGGCTTTTTGCGATTTATGCAATTTTCAGGCATTTTTGCGATTTTTGCAATTTTCAGGAATTTTAAGGAATTCTTACAATTTTCCTGAATTTTTGCAATTATTGCAATTTCTGCAATTTTCAGAAAGTATGGCAATTTTTACAATTTTCAGGAATTTTTGCGATTATTGCAATTTTCAGGAATTTTTGCAATTTTCAGAAATTTTCCTAATTTTCAGGAATTACTGCAATTTTTAAAATTTTCAGGAATTTTTGCGATTTTTGCAATTTTCAGTAATTTTCGCAATCTTCAGGAATTTTTGCAATTTCCAGGAATTTTTCCAATTTTCAGGATTTTTTGCAATTTTTCCAATTATCAGGAATATTTGCAAATTTTCAGGCGTTTTTGCAATTTTCAGGAGTTTTTGCAATTATTGCAAATTACAGGCCTTGTTTCAAAAATTGCACAAATTTCTGACAATTGCAGAAATTGCAGAAATTGCAAAAATTCCTGAAAATTGCAGAAATTGCAAAAATTGCAAAAATTCCTGAAAATTGCATTGATTGCAAAAATTGCTGAAAATTGAATGAATCGCAAAAATGCCTGAAAATTGCAAATATCGCAAAAATGCCTGAAAATTGCAAAAATTCCTGGAAATTGGAAAAATTGCAAAAATTCCTGAAAATTGCAAAAATTCCAGAAAATTGCAAAAATTGCAAAAACTGAAAATTGCAGAAATTGCAGAAATAGCAAAAATTGCAAAAACTCCTGAAAATTGCAAAAATTGCAAAAATCGCAAAAATGCCTGAAAATTGCAAAAACTGCAAAAATTCCTGGAAATCGCAAAAATTGCAAAAATTTCTGAGAATTGCAGAAATTACAAAAATTCCTGAAAATTGAAAACATTGCAAAAATTCCTGGAAATAGCAAAAATCGCAAAAATTCCTGAAAATTGCAAAAATTCCTGAAAATTGCAAAAATTGCAAAAACTCCTGAAAATTGCAAGAATTGCAGAAATCGCAAAAATGCCTGAAAATTGCAAAAACTGCAAAAATTCCTGAAAATTGCGAAAATTGCAAGAACTCCTGAAAATTGCAGAAATTGCAGAAATAGCAAAAATTGCGAAAATTCCTGATAATTGGAAAAATTCCTGAAAATTGTAGAAATTTCAAAAATTCTTGAAAATTGGAAAAATTCCTGAAAAACGCAGGAATTGCAAAAATTCCAGAAAATTGTAAAAATTACTAAAAATTGCAGAAATCGCAAAAATTCCTGAAAATTGCAAAAATCGCGAAAATTCCTGAAAATTGCAAAAATTCCTGGAAATCGCAAAAATTGCAAAAATTTCTGAGAATTGCAGAAATTACAAAAATTCCTGAAAATTGAAAACATTGCAAAAATTCCTGGAAATAGCAAAAATCGCAAAAATGCCTGAAAATTGCGAAAATTCCTGAAAATTGCAAAAATTGCAAAGACTCCTGAAAATTGCAAGAATTGCAGAAATCGCAAAAATGCCTGAAAATTGCAAAAACTGCAAAAATTCCTGAAAATTGCGAAAATTGCAAGAACTCCTGAAAATTGCAGAAAATGCAGAAATAGCAAAAATTGCGAAAATTCCTGAAAATTGGAAAAATTCCTGAAAATTGTAAAAATTTCAAAAATTCTTGAAAATTGGAAAAATTCCTGAAAAACGCAGGAATTGCAAAAATTCCAGAAAATTGTAAAAATTACTAAAAATTGCAGAAATCGCAAAAATTCCTGAAAATTGCAAAAATCGCGAAAATTCCTGAAAATTGCAAAAATTGCAAAAATTCCTGAAAATTGCAAAAATCGCAAAAATTCCTGAAAATTGCGAAAATCGCAAAAATTCATAAAAGTTGCAAAAATCGCAAAAAATCATGAAAATTGCAAAAATCGCAAATATTCATGAAAGTTGCAAAAATCGCAAAAATGCCTGAAAATTGCAAAAATCGCAAGTGCCTGAAAATTGCAAAAATCGCAAAAATTCCTGAAAATTGCAAAAATCGCAAAAAATCCTGAAAATTGCAAAAATCGCAAAAATTCCTGAAAATTGCACAAATCGCAAAAATTCCTGAAAATTGCAAAAATCGCAAAAATTACTGAAAATTGCAAAAATCCCAAAAACGCCTGAAAATTGCAAAAATCGCAAAAATGACTGAAAATTGCAAAAATCGCAAAAATTCCTGAAAATTGCAAAAATCGCTAAAATGCTTGAAAATTGCAAAAATCGCAAAAATGACTGAAAATAGCAAAAATCGCAAAAATCGCAAAAATGACTGAAAATTGCAAAAATCGCAAAAATTCCTGAAAATTGCAAAAATCGCAAAAATGACTGAAAATTGCAAAAATCGCAAAAATTCCTGAAAATTGCAAAAATCGCAAAAATTCCTGAAAATTGCAAAAATCGCAAAAATTCCTGAAAATTGCAAAAATCGCAAAAATTCCTGAAAATTGCAAAAATCGCAAAAATTCCTGAAAATTGCAAAAATCGCAAATATTCCTGAAAATTGCAAAAATCCCAAAAATGCCTGAAAATTGCAAAAATCCCAAAAAATCATGAAAACTGCTAAAATCGCAAAAATGCCTGAAAATTGCAAAAATCGCAAAAATTCCTGAAAATTGCAAAAATCGCAAAAATTCCTGAAAATTGCAAAAATCGCAAAAATTCCTGAAAATTGCAAAAATCCCAAAAATGCCTGAAAATTGCAAAAATCGCAAAAATGCCTGAAAATTGCAAAAATCGCAAAAATGCCTGAAAATTGCAAAAATCGCAAAAATGACTGAAAATTGCAAAAATCGCAAAAATTTCTGAAAATTGCAAAAATCGCAAAAATGACTGAAAATTGCGAAAATCGCAAAAATTCCTGAAAATTGCAAAAATCGCAAAAATGACTGAAAATTGCAAAAATGCCTGAAAATTGCAAAAATCGCAAAAATGACTGAAAATTGCAAAAATCGCGAAAATTCCTGAAAATTGCAAAAATCGCAAAAATGACTGAAAATTGCAAAAATCGCAAAAATGACTGAAAATTGCAAAAATGCCTGAAAATTGCAAAAATCGCAAAAATGCCTGAAAATTGCAAAAATCGCAAAAATGCCTGAAAATTGCAAAAATCGCAAAAATTCCTGAAAATTGCAAAAATCGCAAAAATTCCTGAAAATTGCAAAAATCGCAAAAATTCCTGAAAATTTCAAAAATCGCAAAAATTCCTGAAAATTGCAAAAATCCCAAAAACGCCTGAAAATTGCAAAAATCGCAAAAATGACTGAAAATTGCAAAAATCGCAAAAATTCCTGAAAATTGCAAAAATCGCAAAAATGCTTGAAAATTGCAAAAATCGCAAAAATGACTGAAAATAGCAAAAATCGCAAAAATAGCAAAAATTTCTGAAAATTGCAAAAATCGCAAAAATGACTGAAAATTGCGAAAATCGCAAAAATTCCTGAAAATTGCAAAAATCGCAAAAATGACTGAAAATTGCAAAAATGCCTGAAAATTGCAAAAATCGCAAAAATGCCTGAAAATTGCAAAAATCGCAAAAATGACTGAAAATTGCAAAAATCGCAAAAATTCCTGAAAATTGCAAAAATCGCAAAAATGACTGAAAATTGCAAAAATCGCAAAAATGACTGAAAATTGCAAAAATTCCTGAAAATTGCAAAAATCGCAAAAATTCCTGAAAATTTCAAAAATCGCAAAAATTCCTGAAAATTGCAAAAATCCCAAAAACGCCTGAAAATTGCAAAAATCGCAAAAATGACTGAAAATTGCAAAAATCGCAAAAATTCCTGAAAATTGCAAAAATCGCAAAAATGCTTGAAAATTGCAAAAATCGCAAAAATGACTGAAAATAGCAAAAATCGCGAAAATCGCAAAAATGACTGAAAATTGCAAAAATTCCTGGAAATTGGAAAAATTGCAAAAATTCCTGAAAATTGCAAAAATTCCTGGAAATTGGAAAAATTGCAAAAATTCCTGAAAATTGCAAAAATCGCAAAAATTCCTGAAAATTGCGAAAATCGCAAAAATTCATAAAAGTTGCAAAAATCGCAAAAAATCATGAAAATTGCAAAAATCGCAAATATTCATGAAAGTTGCAAAAATCGCAAAAATGCCTGAAAATTGCAAAAATCGCAAGTGCCTGAAAATTGCAAAAATCGCAAAAATTCCTGAAAATTGCAAAAATCGCAAAAAATCCTGAAAATTGCAAAAATCGCAAAAATTCCTGAAAATTGCACAAATCGCAAAAATTCCTGAAAATTGCAAAAATCGCAAAAATTACTGAAAATTGCAAAAATCCCAAAAACGCCTGAAAATTGCAAAAATCGCAAAAATGACTGAAAATTGCAAAAATCGCAAAAATTCCTGAAAATTGCAAAAATCGCTAAAATGCTTGAAAATTGCAAAAATCGCAAAAATGACTGAAAATAGCAAAAATCGCAAAAATCGCAAAAATGACTGAAAATTGCAAAAATCGCAAAAATTCCTGAAAATTGCAAAAATCGCAAAAATGACTGAAAATTGCAAAAATCGCAAAAATTCCTGAAAATTGCAAAAATCGCAAAAATTCCTGAAAATTGCAAAAATCGCAAAAATTCCTGAAAATTGCAAAAATCGCAAAAATTCCTGAAAATTGCAAAAATCGCAAAAATTCCTGAAAATTGCAAAAATCGCAAATATTCCTGAAAATTGCAAAAATCCCAAAAATGCCTGAAAATTGCAAAAATCCCAAAAAATCATGAAAACTGCTAAAATCGCAAAAATGCCTGAAAATTGCAAAAATCGCAAAAATTCCTGAAAATTGCAAAAATCGCAAAAATTCCTGAAAATTGCAAAAATCGCAAAAATTCCTGAAAATTGCAAAAATCCCAAAAATGCCTGAAAATTGCAAAAATCGCAAAAATGCCTGAAAATTGCAAAAATCGCAAAAATGCCTGAAAATTGCAAAAATCGCAAAAATGACTGAAAATTGCAAAAATCGCAAAAATTTCTGAAAATTGCAAAAATCGCAAAAATGACTGAAAATTGCGAAAATCGCAAAAATTCCTGAAAATTGCAAAATTGCAAAAATGACTGAAAATTGCAAAAATGCCTGAAAATTGCAAAAATCGCAAAAATGACTGAAAATTGCAAAAATCGCGAAAATTCCTGAAAATTGCAAAAATCGCAAAAATGACTGAAAATTGCAAAAATCGCAAAAATGACTGAAAATTGCAAAAATGCCTGAAAATTGCAAAAATCGCAAAAATGCCTGAAAATTGCAAAAATCGCAAAAATGCCTGAAAATTGCAAAAATCGCAAAATTCCTGAAAATTGCAAAAATCGCAAAAATTCCTGAAAATTGCACAAATCGCAAAAATTCCTGAAAATTTCAAAAATCGCAAAAATTCCTGAAAATTGCAAAAATCCCAAAAACGCCTGAAAATTGCAAAAATCGCAAAAATGACTGAAAATTGCAAAAATCGCAAAAATTCCTGAAAATTGCAAAAATCGCAAAAATGCTTGAAAATTGCAAAAATCGCAAAAATGACTGAAAATAGCAAAAATCGCAAAAATAGCAAAAATTTCTGAAAATTGCAAAAATCGCAAAAATGACTGAAAATTGCGAAAATCGCAAAAATTCCTGAAAATTGCAAAAATCGCAAAAATGACTGAAAATTGCAAAAATGCCTGAAAATTGCAAAAATCGCAAAAATGCCTGAAAATTGCAAAAATCGCAAAAATGACTGAAAATTGCAAAAATCGCGAAAATTCCTGAAAATTGCAAAAATCGCAAAAATGACTGAAAATTGCAAAAATCGCAAAAATGACTGAAAATTGCAAAAATGCCTGAAAATTGCAAAAATCGCAAAAATGCCTGAAAATTGCAAAAATCGCAAAAATGCCTGAAAATTGCAAAAATCGCAAAAATTCCTGAAAATTGCAAAAATCGCAAAAATTCCTGAAAATTGCACAAATCGCAAAAATTCCTGAAAATTTCAAAAATCGCAAAAATTCCTGAAAATTGCAAAAATCCCAAAAACGCCTGAAAATTGCAAAAATCGCAAAAATGACTGAAAATTGCAAAAATCGCAAAAATTCCTGAAAATTGCAAAAATCGCAAAAATGCTTGAAAATTGCAAAAATCGCAAAAATGACTGAAAATAGCAAAAATCGCGAAAATCGCAAAAATGACTGAAAATTGCAAAAATTCCTGGAAATCGCAAAAATTGCAAAAATTTCTGAGAATTGCAGAAATTACAAAAATTCCTGAAAATTGAAAACATTGCAAAAATTCCTGGAAATAGCAAAAATCGCAAAAATGCCTGAAAATTGCGAAAATTCCTGAAAATTGCAAAAATTGCAAAGACTCCTGAAAATTGCAAGAATTGCAGAAATCGCAAAAATGCCTGAAAATTGCAAAAACTGCAAAAATTCCTGAAAATTGCGAAAATTG